>NW_010589496.1:0-21505 GCF_000705375.1 Tinamus guttatus
AGTGTCTCCCACATTAGCCTGCCCTTTTGGTCACTTCATTGACAGCAAGATCCAATTGGAGATTCTGAGATCTAGGAAAGATTTGGTCTGCTAAATCTGACAGATAAAATTGACATCTGTGAGAATGGAAAGGAATGAGTTATGGAGTTTCGCCTGTCTGTATCCTTGTTCTCTTCGGAGAGGTCCCTATCCTCAAATGTTAAGGATCAAATATATATTTTTAGATTATGCAGTTTATCGCCACTAAGATATGGAATATTTGAAGTGTGATTATTAGAAAAACAGAAGGGCAACAAGTTCAGGAGCACTGAGATGCCTAGACTTTTAAAACCTCAACATCTTCTAAAGCCAAATATCTCTACAGGGTGCATTAATACAGATGATCATCTCAAGCTATGACAGAGGGCATGGGTGAAGCTTGTATAGGTGAATTATTTTGCTGCATAGTTTATATAATATGTATTTAATTGGATTAAAGAATTGAAAGGCCAAAGGAAAGCATTTATAATCTTCATGAGCAGTTAACTTTTTACCCTCTTTTCATTAGAACAATAGTTAAATAAACACATTAAAATATATCTAGAATTCAAAGCAATAACTCCAGAAAAAAATCTTAACGAGTTGATATACTAACACTCAGATGATTGAGCATTGAAAACCAGGAAACAGCATCACTTCCTTAACAGCTAAGAGAGGAAAACATTTAAATGAAGGTTTTACAAACTCTGACTTTTAATCAAATACACTCCCTATGATTGAAAATAATAGTTCTTATAAAAAAATACTAGGGACATTGCACTGTCACACAGACAGCTGGTAGCCATAATTATGCTCTGATTTAAGGTATACCTAACCTTCTGTTGATTGCACCAAATTAAGAATTGAACTCCAGAAGGTGACCAGAAGGTTTTCTAAATATTAGCTCTACAGAGTAGGCCACTTGGAGAAAAAATAAAAATGAATCAAAGATCCTTTTTTAAAAAAAAAAAAAGTCACAGCCATGCCATATGGAAGGAGTGAAGTTACTGCATTCGTTTCTTTATCAAATTAGTGCCAAAAATAAAGGCCTATAGATGCTCAACATGATGAGACTGGTGGGGCAATCTATATCATGACACGGAGTGTAAAACAAGTCATTTTATAAGAAGTGATTTCCCAACTCATGTACACAACTCACCAAACAGATACTCAGTCAAGGTATGAATGGAATTCGTTGGTCCTTTTCACTTTGCCCTCATTATTTAGCTTGAGGAACAAGAACACATTCCCCGCTAATGAATCAGGAAAAATGACCTCAGCTTCACAACGTCCATGAGGATACAGTGGTAGAGAAGAAGCAAAAATAATCCATGTAATGGAGTTACTTCTCCTTGAATGTTGCCTTGAATGTACAGTTCTAGATTCCTCTCCCAACCCCCTTCAACAGAAGTAAAGGTTTTCTACTCTAGATTCACCTTTCCAGTATCCAATATAGCAATACAGTGAGAAAGAAATATTAGTCCAGGAAAATGACAAATGTACTTGAAAGAAAAAAAAAAAGGGGGGGGGGGAAGTCTCGGTAGTCAAATGACAGGGATTGGCTTAAAGTGCTGGAGGATAAAAATGCACTGGTTGAAGAATGGTTTCATAAGAGTTGGAGTCACTTCTGAATGGACTTCCTGTCTTCTGTGCTCTACTTTTCCATTCACTCAAATGTACCAATGCAACTCTGTTTACATCCTAAACTAATTCCATAGCAATAAAGAGTAAAATAGACAAATGCCTCCATCCTCCCAAAAGAGTTAAGCAGGTAACAACCCTTCAAAAAGGAGGGTATCCATCTTCCTTGGCTTTTGCTTGTATTTCAGTTGTAACCATACAGAAGCCTACCTTTTTTTCCCAGTCCATCATTGTGCCAACATTTTGGCAAAAATCCACACTGTAAAGCAATGAGGTAGAAGACCAAAAGTCTGAACACAAAACTGACTGCTTATCTACCTCTTTTTCAGCAGTTATCCTAGACAGGTCCTTACAACAATATAAGCACAAAGGTTGCTTCTCAGCTTTTTATTTTCCAATGAAAAAAAAATATCAGCATCCTTGTGTTTACATGAATTAGATCTTTTTTGGCAACATTAAAATCAGTGGCTTGAGGTGAGTATGGCTGCATAGTTTCCAACACATTGAACTCCTGAACTAGGACCAAAATGACTAATATTATTGAAATTTTTCTCTTCCTAATAATAATAAATTGAAAATGACTGCTTGGATTATCTCTCTAAGTAATGGGATCACATTAAGACAAGTGCTCTGAAGATAAATATCAGATATAAACTCCTGACAGCAAGACATGTTAGAATGAGAGTTAAACACTTTATTCCTTGAATTACAGTAATTTAGAACATGGGAAAAAAGGACAAGAAATCGTAGCACCAGACAAAGCATTGGACTGGTCAGTCTAAGTCCACAGCAATTCAAAACAGATATTAAGTCTTCATTTAAAATATTTTGTGATGGTGAACAAGTTCAGGGGAAAGGAATCAAGAACAAAGAAAAGCCCATAAACACAGGTCAATAACTCTTTAGCAATCCATCTATTTTAAATTTCTTTAATAGCTGAACTGAGACCAACATGAACAACATCTGCCACTGGTATCAACTTTAAATATTCTTGTTAATTGCATCTATAGTTATTGTTATCAATTCTCATCTTTGTAAACTCTGCATCTTTACCCAAGAGTTCTCGGCAAGCTTGATGCTGTTCAAATGATCTTGACTATATCTAAATCAGGAATAATGCTTTGAAATCTGGAGAGAAAAATTCAAGGTTCCATGCACTACCTAGTCACTTCCAGCTTGTGCCTTCTCTGCATTACTGTACATTCATTTACAGATATAGCAGAAATAGCAAATTTTGTCATCTATTAGGTTTAAGAGTTAATAATCAATTAAGGTGCTATTCACAATATTCCAACTTTAGCAGCAAAGTTGGCCTGAGAAATTCCCATTCCCTTTGCCTTTATCCTAGATGTTTGATTTCAGTTTAGTTAATAAAGTCCTTTTAAAGTTTTAATTTTCAGCTTGGGCCAGATAAATTCATCCAGCTTGTCCTGCAAACCCAAGCTCATTTATAGCAGCACAAGTGGAGGGGAAAGATTCTGTGAGGGGAATGCAAGACCCAGCAGCATGGAAAAGGTCCGAACTCCATCCACTAACACTTCCTTTAAGCTATAGCAAAATTACGGAAAAAGTTATGGTAAAATTATGGTGTTCCCTAGCGAAGTGTCAGCCTTCTCTATAGTTAAAGAAGGGAAGTAGGGAAGGAGGAGGAGGTTTCTAACAGAGACATAACCGTTTCCTTGGAATCATCTCAGAAGTTCCCTCGTCATATCTCATTTGTGACACTGGCCAGGATTCCTTGGTACAAATGCTTTCCACCACGAAGAAACATTACAGGTCTCTGCATTCACTCAGCCAGCATGTAGCAAACCCAATGTGGATCATCCCCTGCTAGTGTTCCATTATGGGGACAGCTTCCCCTAGACACGCATGTCCCTAGAGGCATCTCAGCCAGCCCACAGCAGACCTCACTCAGAAGGCTGGTGGCTACACAGCAAGAAGAGTTTGTTGAAGTTGTGTGGGTATGGTGGGATGGAGGAATTTCAGGGTTATGCTACATTTTGTTTTTTAGTGATTACTGACAGCTGCTGCTGACTGCTGCCAGCTTCCCCCACACACATTAAAGCGTTAATGTCTCTTTGTTTTCAGCAGTAATGGGCAGGCTAATTTTAAGCTACCTGTGAACAATAAATAACAGCCAGCTCTGCAGGGTTGTTGTGATTTCCTGGTGCTTGAGCAGACATCTGACAACTTGCAAAGTGGGAGCTGGCTACTGTTGAGGGCAGGTTTCCTGTAGCAACAGCGGGAGAATTGGAAAATATTCAGAAGCTTTAATGACCAACGATCCAAGTTATCTAGGACTGAGGACCTAGGACCCAGCCTAGGGTCCAGGACCTAGCCTTTAAGTATATACACCTTGCATATAAACACTTACACTGTCTGACCCTTGAGGGCACAGTAATTTTCCAAACATCTCAGAGCAAAAGGAGCACTCAAATCTGGATTTATAGGTTTAACAGAGTCAACAGGAGGTAATTTAGGCCTCAAACCCCCAAATCTGCCCAGTTTTCACCTGCAGTGTAAACATACCTCCTCCTGCCTAGGGACACACCTGAAGAAACCAAAGAGACTGAATGGTGGGGAGGCGACCAACCCCTTAAACTATGCCCCCCCACATACACCTTTCCGAAGCACTTGGCTTTTTGGCTTCCAGTCAAGTTGGCAAGACCATAGAAGAGGCCCTGCCATCCTGGTGCAACTTCAGCCAAGAGGCAAAAAAAAGAGACAGATTTGGGAGATGCAGATATCTACAAACATGGTGCCCCTGTGCGTGGTACCTTCTCAGCTGGCTGGTCCCTCACTGCAAGGGCCTACCCTATGGAAGCAACCTGCCCTTTCAATTCTTGATATTGTTTTCCTGAGACTGACAGCAGAAGAGTATACCCCACTTCTACTCTCCTTTCCCTAGGAGGGGAACCAGATTTTTATTTTACTACTAGTTTCTTCCAGATCCACAAATAAATGCCTGTCACTTTTTAGCTACTATAATATCATTACCACCAATCAGTACCCATAGAGAGATGGGTAGTCACGAAATACATAAACACATATACTATCTTTCCACAGTACAAATAGGATCATCCTCAATATTATCTGTGAAGTCATGAAAGCAAGTATGTAGCAGGTCAAAGCTATTCATGCACTAACCATCAGAAAACAACACAGCAAACCTGCATTTCCAAGGAAAGGCTGGTTGGAAAAGAATAATGGTGCTGAAAGAAGATGCAGATGGAGCAGCTCTGTCCATTACCTACAGATTAAAACCCACTGGCAGTGGTGATGTTTACAACTGCCCTAATCAGATGCTTCTCACACATCTTTATTCCACCCTGCACCTCCTGTTGTAAATCAGGCTTCAAAAAGCAGATAGCAGCACTGTGATCTTATGTCAAGAATGAGATATGTTTGTTTAATGGGGCTTTAAATTGTTTGTTTTCGGAAATACACATACCTCTGCCAACACAATAACTTCCTATCATATTTTTAACTTGCTCTGTCTCCATGCTATAAACGAATGACAATATAAGAATCAGTATAAATAAAGTACTGCTCATTTGCATTTCACCAAACCACCACGTCCTACTTTCTCCCTAGCCAGTCTGTGGTTAAAAATCGGGTTTTGGAATATGCCTTCCTGAACAGCTTAGGATCAACAACCACCACCATACAAGAGCACATCATTTTGACCAGCACAGATGCTCTCTCTGTTTCACTACGCGTGTTAGCACAGCTTTCAAGTAAAGCTTGAAAAGAAAAAAAAAAAGAAAAGAAAAAAAAAAGGGACAAACAAAGCTTGAAATGCAGTGTTTGCCACACTATAAATTATCATTCTCAACTTTATGAGCGCCCATCTTGAAACCACTGATGAAATATCTTCATCATGTACACATATTTAAAAGTCTCATTCTAAGCTTTCAAATAGACCACTGCAAGTATCCAAGAATGCAACTTGCAACTTGACAGGAGAGAATCATATTCAGTTTTTAAACATGTTTATGCATTTCTCCCATTAGGCCCACTTTGCACTCAGACGCAAGGAAGTTATAAACATAGTTTGTACAGACCAAACAACTGCAGAACAATTTATTCAGTGATATTTATTGCCTGCAAATGTATCTGTGCAGACTCATTCTAGTAGCCAAGTTAGCTCTTTTAGGTCACAAAAAGGCTACAGAGATGGACAGGAAGAGAGAAGACTTGGTTCTTAGTGCCTGTTGCATTTCCAGGGCTAGTTGTCCTGAAAGATAAAGAATTACTGTACTCCACAACCAGTTACCTGGTGGAGTAGGAGCTTCATTAAATTAAAATAGGACTAATTATAGAAGTTTCCAGAAATCCTTAGCAGCATAGACAGAAATTCCCTAAAACTAACACCAGGTGATGCTATTTATGCTTTGCTTTTTTAAGTTATAGAAACTTTTAGAAGGTAAGTGTGGCTTGGATGATAATAAATTGATTGAGCCTAAATTAACTGGAAGCAGCAGCAACCCCTCCCCACCAGCCCAATCGGTAACTACAGTTTCTGGTTTCAAAAGACTGAGATGATGAACTAGTTAGCAAAATCAACTGGACTGAAAAGCTAAGGAATTAGAAGAAACTTAAGCCTTCTCCACATATAAGTTAAAAAATGGCACAAATTAAACAGAATTTGTATTCCACACAAGGGGAGAAATTAGAGAGAAAGGCTCCAAGTATAACAGGATAAGTAACAGTATTATAAAGTGCACTAGGAAGAAGCAGAAAGCTTTCAAGAAAAGAAAAGAAGCATTTAGAGGAAAGACAGCTTTGTTCAAAGCTGAGAACACGTAAGGATAAAGTGAGAACAATCAGAGTTGGACCAACTTTGCAAAGGAAATGAAAATAAACAGCAAATGATTCTCCACCCACATCAGGAGGAAAGAAAAAAAAAAAAGAAGAAAGGGGCTGCTATGAAGACAGAGTAGGAAAGATAAAGCATAGATTTCAGCTTTTAATAAAAATGATGTTGTCACAGCTGGGGTCAAAGGCATAAAAGGAGTAAGCAACATACCTGAATTTGAAGAAAAAACACAAACAAGAGTTTGATGCATCCATGTCAATAGCAGCTACTCCCTATCCAAGTACTATGAAAACAATAAGCAAATGAAATAGCAGGTTATTTCTTGAGGATTCTGAAAATAATTTAAGTTAAGGTTACAAGGCAGACCAGTAGTAACTCTCACACTATATCTGTATTTAAGGAGTGGGAGCCAGCCAGGGAGTTGTTCATCTGACCATACTAGTACGCAGAGCTTCAGAACAAATTTTTAAAGAGAATAATGACAAATAACAGAAAATCAGAAAATAGTGACATGCAAGCAGTAAGCAAGATAAAACGCAGCATAGGTTTGCTAAAGGTAAACACTGACAAATTTGACATTCTTCTTTGATAAGATCTTCTAGACATGAGAAATGCAACAGATCTATTTGGCATTGCATACAGCATTGGATTCTGTTACATTTTACATTTTTATTTAGAAGAGTGAGGATTGTCTTTAGAATTGCCAAATTAGTAGATAAACAATTGTCAACTCTTAGCTGATTCCTCTATCATGCCAACAGTAAAGTGGGTTGACAAGGGTAAATGTCAAGCCGGAGGGATGTCCAAGAACACTTTCTCAATAACTAATTCTTGCAGCAATCTTTAATAGCATTAAATACTCTGATATAAGATACAGGAGCTTGTTAATGAAATTTGAGAATTATTTAATTTGGAAAATACTATCAATATGTCAGAGGATTAAAATACTAAACAGAAGATAGGGTTGCATCCATAGTAACAATTTCATTAGGAGCAGTTATCGCATCTCCCCATTTATCCCATTTTGGTTCACATTGTGGAACATGTGAACTGGATTCCCTTTGTATGAAGGGCAAGAGAGAGAGAACCTCCATTTACTAATGCGTATTAACTTCCCAACACCAGTCCAGGGCTAGAGTGAGTTCTTCCCTGCTCCCCATACCCCCAGTGCTCAGAGGATAAAGGTCTTCAGCACAATCTCTTCCACCCAACAGACCTGCTCCACTTGCATGATGCTGTTTGCTAATGCAAACACAGCACAGGAATCCTTGAGGACTTTAGTCACGGAAAGGTATGCAGTGTACACAGGCCCAGGTCGCATGTCTAAGACTAAGCACAAAAAAAGAAAAAAAACTCATATTTGGAAATGCCAGAGGGGAAAAGAGGTTACTGCTTCATCAGAACACAATTTTGAACCATAAATGTAACACAGTATATTTGCTTTTGGGTAGAGGATTTCCCAGTGAATAAGAAACCTCATCTGGAATACTGCGCACCATTGGCATCATCCACCTTGTGGAAACAGGACTTGAAACAGAAATGCACTTAGAAGAGGGCTAGTGGAAGGGGAAATGGAGGCCCCACTACCAGCAAAGAATGACTTGCTTCCTACTACACAGGGGCACTTGTGAAGCAGCTCTTCCTTCTAGGTGTGATACAGCCAAGTGAGATAATAAGTGTGTTTTGTCCTCCCCTCTGGCTTACAGGATACTCAGGTATGGTGTTGAGGAGAGGAACGGTCATTCAGACTGTTCTACCTGCAAAGTCTACCCTTGCACCTTAACTCGCTTACCGTAAAATACCAAAGCCTGGGCTACTGCATTACCAATCTCAATGCTTCTCTAACCTCTGCAGCTAGAGTTGCCACTTCCACATCAAGAACAGAGGTCAACTGGACAAGCACATCTACACTGCTCATTCCCCAGCAAAAAATAATCGCCAGCGGCCCTACTCCCCCACACCAAGACCACTATTCAACCTCCAGGAAGTGACAGCAGAAGGACACTGCCACAGCCAGGCTCTGACAGCTGTTAGGAAACAGGAAAGGCAGATGCTGGTTTTGCAGGAGCAGCTCTGCTCTTCCTGCCAGTGTCTGTAGCTCAGCTTTGACCACTGATGGGACATGGCACAGCAGAGCTCTCTGCAACTTGGGGAAAGATCATCACTGCTTCTCAAACTGAGGGGTGCAAGGGCAGGCGGTGCATTACAGCACTCCACTGCTAGTTACCTACTGGACTGCTGATGCCTGCTTAGGCCTCCATGCTTGCCCACCAGGCAAGGCTTCACCCTCAGTAGTAAAGAGCAAACACTTGCTGTGTGAATAAAAATGCCTCCAGGCCCTAGCTAAGACACACTTACAACACTTTCTGGTTCGGTAGGGGGCTAGTATCTGCTGTCTTCCACCTAACATCTGGTTTTGGCAACTGGGGATAGCAGATAATCAATGCTCAAGTGCAGGAACAGAGTTTGGATTAAAAATATAATGCAGATTATACAAAGAATTAGATGTGCCAGAAGGTAAGGGCTTGTGCACACACAAAATGGAAGGTTGTTAAATGCTGTGGTGTAAAAATGGGTTGAGATAGGCAAGTTTTTCTACCCCCTTGTGTGAGCTAGTGGCCTCGCTACTTTAGCAGTGGCAGTAAAAAGCTTATGTTTATCTGGAGTCAGTTTGCAAAAGGGAACATAATCAGAGCTATCTTTACAAATGATTGAGATTTACCCAATATATTTTTATGTTTAAATATGCTTGAAAGACATGCAAGAAAGAATCATTTTGATTCTTCAGCTGTGGTTAAGAATTCAGCAGGGCAAAAACATCTCTGAAATCTGCCCTGAAACTTGGGATGTTAACCTACTTAAGTTACATTATGCTCAAAAGCTATGGTGCTGGATGACATGGAAAATCCAGGGGGAACTAGATCAATCAGAAATTAAGACTTCCAGATGCCATTTTATAAATTAATGATTTGATTTCCCATTTGTGCAAGTGCTGGTGTAAACAACAATTTTCAGAAACCTCCTAGTACAGAAGAAACTAAAGGACCCAGCAGCATATTTTAATGTTACAGTAGTTCAATAACTGTATTTATTGAAGTTCCTTGGGGGGTTGTGTGATATGTATCATAGACATAAGACTATGTTTTATGGACCAAATTCTGCTCTCAAACTTCATCAGAGTCTTTAAACTGGCATAATGGAAAAGTGAACATGCATTCTCCGAAATCTTTAAAGCTCTTTTGGAATAAAGGCAAAAATAGGAAACAAAATATCAACCATCTAGAAGGCGCACACAGCCAGCAAAAGAAAATATGCAAAATAGTCACTCAGAGTTGGTTACCTCTTCCAGATCTAAACAACTATCCAAAGTTAACTTCTAATGTCAACCTCTCCACTAAGCTACTGTGTTTGACAATTATCAGTTAAGACTGTTGATTCTTACTCTTGCTAAAGTCTTCCCCTCCCCTGTCCCCTTTTTCTTCCTTTAACAGTCAACTCTTGCAGTAACATACAAGCCTAAACTTCTTTTCCCCCCCTCCAGCAACAGACCTCCAGTCTCTGCAGTTGTCAAGATGAACTTTGAAACCCTTATACCCAACCACTGGATGAATAAAGTAGTTTAAACTCTGTAATTTTTAAGCCAATCTTGCAATTTTATGGCAGTGGAGTTCTGACGGATGGAGCCCGATTTACTTGTTTGTATAAAAGACATGTCATGTTTCTTTCAAGGAGAATGGCTGGGCAGTAGAGAGGCTGCCTCATTTGTCTTGTTCTATCATTGGATAAGACAGTAGCTCTGGGAGAAATGGAAGTTACTGCGTTCTGGCAGCAGCTGAACATGCTGAAAGGGGGAGACACTTCCAGGCAGCTGGGTGAAGCAGGCAGGAGAGTATCAGGGAGATCATGAGAGCTCAAAAATTAGCAACACTGCAAATATTGAGAAAAAGAAACAGCAAACCACAGAAGCAACAAAAGGAAATATTTTTCCTTGGAACCTAGAAAACAGCCTGTAGCATTTGCAGTGAACCATAACCCCACTAATTTGTGGAAGCCAAAACTGAAAGTAGAGATGCCTGCAAGATCAGTGGAATGGGAAGATTTGCTTATAATGCTTTTTATTTCTATTTTGTATTGTCCTAGTGATTCACCTTTGTTTAAAAAAAAAAAAACCCACACACTATTTTCTATTTGCTGTTCAACTATACCTGCTTTGGGGGCTTTTTCTGCTTGGAGGGGTAGGGAGTGAGCATTCAAAAGGAAAAGGTACAGACATCACCCTCTAAACTCAGGCTTTCTTTGGTCCTGCTAGAGGAGTCTCTTTTCTACCATTTACTCAGTCCCAACAGTGGCTCCATTATGCTCCTTTCCATAGGATCTGCTCACTATGCAGGACAAGGAGGAGAAAAAAAAAAAAAAAAAAAAAAAAAAGAACAGCGAAACAGATGCCATATTGACTGAGGCAGATCCAGAAAATTTGTTACGGGCTGCACTTGCTCTTTGGGACACCAGTTGGAATCAAGCAAAAGTCAACTGTAGTTTTTAATCTTATGACATTTGCCCAAGGCTGCAGAAAAATAAATAAATAGATAAATAAAGCATACAATCATCTCAGCACATCAGAAACTATGTCCATACAAACCCACACACACAGAGCAATCGTGTATGAGCAAGCAGCAGAACACCTGGCAGAGTAAGAGCTTCAGCAGAGAAAGCAACAGAGACAGAGTAGGTGTCAGCCCTTGATGCACATCATGTTGGGTTACATTATAAGATAATACGGAAAAGGATTTGAAGAAGCTGTCAGAAAAAGGTAGACCAATTCCAAGTCATGCTAATCTAACAGAAAGCTACTCAAAGTTTACCAGCTCCCCATGGGGAGTTCGAGCAAGGTCTACTGAATATGGCACTAATTCTTGACTGGGTCCATAACACACTGGTGCTTTTCTCCAGCTTTCTCCAGCTTTATCCAGCTAGGATAGTACAGCTCCCCTATTTTCTAAAGGGCTAATGACACAGCTGAGAAAAAAAAAAAAGATTAAAATGGCAGCACTTGTTTAGTATCTTAGTAGGACACCAGCACTCCAGAATCTATCCTTAAAAATATCCTAAGAGCAACTTCCTGTATTTCAGAGGCACACTAGGTTAACACACAATTATGTTTGTTCTGTAGAAATGCAGGGTTTTCAATTTATATTTTTTTCCTGGAAACAAGCTTCATACTACAAGCTTAGCTTTCTTATCCTTTGGCAATAAAGCACTAAAATAATCTGAAGATGAAAAACGTCATCATCGTCCCTCCTTTCCCCTCCCCACTAAATTTTTTGCCATTTTAGTTTCACATGAACTTTACTATGATCATTTCTATAGCTGAACTTTAAGGGCTAAAAGAGATTTAGACTAGAACTTTTTTTTTGTCCTCTCCACATTCTCATGCTCACATAAACAGCCAAAGCACTTGGGCTAGAACTTTTCAGCTCCACATGAAGGCAGTAAATGAATTACAGTATACACTGTATTCAATAACAGTGAATACTTCAAAGCATCTTAATAACTAGGGCATGAATGTAAAATGTGTTGCTCTGCACATCTAAGAGTTTTCCCCTTTCTCATCGTGTTCTTTGAAAAGGTGGCTTTATTCAGATTTTTGTGACTGTTCTTGTTCTACAAAAGCACTTTTAGGATTTTATTGAGGTTTACATACACCAGTGTTCAAGACGAAAGGCTTTCATGTCAATTATTAATAACAAAATCTTTCATCTGTCTATTTTAAAAAAATAAAAACATGATCCTTTCCCCCCCCCCTCATTTTGATGTTTAATTTAGAATGAAAATCAAGCTCTTTAAAAAAAGTCTTCCTCACTATCACAAGGGAAACCATGATGTTTTTAAAAATTCTCTCTATGAAGATAATGCTAGCTAAAAATAAAATAGAAAATAGTAAAATAAAAGTCTTAATCCTGAAAAGAGTTGAGCATACTTGCATACAATGATTTCAAGACATGTGGAAAAGAGCTCCAGACTCATGGAATCAAAACACAAAACACAGTTTCTACTACTGTACTTAGGGACCATCAACTTAGGGCTCAACAACTGACTCAGCTGGGACTTCAATAGCATTAAAAAACTGGAGTGATTTATGGCTTAAAGAAAAGCCTGTTTGGATAGGCATCTACTCAGGCATTCACAGTAGCCTTTTCATCATCCAAAACAACTCGACAAAACATCGGGCCATGCATTACTCCTGTCAGATAAATGCAACCGGCAGTGCTAACACACTCCGCTGTGCTGGAAGGCCCTGTTCTGATGCCCCTGCTCACCTTACAAGGGAAAAGCTCATGGAGACATCCCCAAACCTGCAGCACCTGCGACCAAAGTCACTGGGGCTCTGTAACGGTGCTTAGTGTATGTAGCAATCGCGCCTATGCAGTGTCTCAGGTGTCTGATCAGGAACTTTCAAACCTCAAAAAAATAAAATAACAAAACTGGTGTTATTTCATTCAAAACAAAAGCTCCCTTCACAGTTTTGTGATAGATGTGGTTCTGCCACATTTCATATTTAAAAGAATCTGAAATTATTTTCTTCCGGAAAAGCGGTGCTTACACTCTTCATGGGTTTCAGGCAAGACTCCATGTTCAAAACCCCTCTGAACAAGTGCATATTGTGCATTCCACAATATCACTATGAAGCAAGAGAGAAAGGAAAAAAATAAAAAAGCAGCAATAGCTAGCCTGTAGGTCAGAAAACAGGGAGTAAAGTATTTGAACTCTGCTTTCAACTCAACTGCTTATCACCACTGGTGACAAATTATAGCCATTCTATGCCTCAGTCTTTGGCTCTGTAGGTTGAGGGCAATATTTTTGAAGGGCTTCAAAAGTTTTGTACAGAAAGCACCAGGTGAGTGTAAACAATTATTATCCATAGCAATTTGAGTTACCGGAAAGCATAGGGGACTGCCTTTTCACATGACTGATGCTTGCATCGAGAGGGAAACAAAGCCTGTTGGCTGGGCTCTGCCTCTTGTCACACCTGCCTTTAGTTATACATGCAGTTGCCCCTAGCTTTTCCACATCTTCTGACAAAGCCAGTGCTGATCTGTAAATCAGCATCAGACCCTAAATGAAATAAGTCTTTTATTGTTTACCATATTTTAACTCTTCTTCTGTAGTACATTGAAGCACATCGATTCCTTCTTTTCAGTTTCTTTTTGTCCTCCTCCCCAAATAAGTGAAGAGACTGGTCCTGCTTCACACCTACTGTATGATAGCAAAGGTGTGATTCTCCAGCTCTAATTTAGGCATCATCTGCATAAGGTCTGGGATAGGTACCCTCAGTTTCTCCCTTTACTATCACTTAAGAGAAACAGGCATCTCCAGAGAGCAATTTATCTTATCCTGAGATAGGGTGCCTAAAACAGGTCGGAAGAATCACACTAGAGACATCTGTTTTATTGCAGTGACTATTAAGGGTGCCTTGGGTGACTCCCTTAAACTTGGGAACATAACTTTTAGACATCCCACTCTGGGGGCCTGCAAGAGCCGTTCAAACGATCACATCCCGTTAAGTTCATAGTTTATCTTCTCGGTATAATTCTCACTTTCTGCCAATACCATCTGGTTGGAAGCAATCGTACATTCGGCATCTCCCAGCGCAGATAACGCGTGCCACAGACAGGCATAGTTAGCAACCGTGGATTTGATGCCGAACATTAATCAGGAGGTAATAGCCAGAATGTAAAGAAAAGAGCTCTTTGAGAGTCGTCAGATGAACCTGACCCAGTCGTCATCAATCAAGTGCTCCCCACTCTCGCGCCCCGCACGCCTGAACCTCCACGGATCAGGCAGCGACGCTCAGGCGCGCTGCACAGCGGCTCTCTCCTCCAGCAGCCACATATGTTCCCTATTTCTAACAGCGGCAATTAGATGCTATCGATTCCCAAACATGAAGCTTCTCCCCCACTAATCATTAACCTTCCTGTGAGGCAGGAAAATTCTCTGCTAAGGGGAAACAATTGCAAATTTAGGCTCTTGCTGTAAAAAAAAAAAAATGGTGGATGTTTAGGATTTCTCATGGTGGCTTAGAAGGTTGATTAAAGGCAATCTTGACAAACCAGTAAAGATGTAAGAAAATTTGTTTTATCACATAATGTTGGAACGCAGTACACAGAGGTCCTAATACGCAGATCATCCTCTCTACACCCATCACGGAAATGCATGGGGAACTGCAGTACACGTTTCACAGTGTGCAGCGAGAGCACGTAACAGTTTAGGACAAGAATTAGCTAAATCTATTGAACCACTGACATTACTTGCCAAGAAACTTTGGTTTGTAGGTTATTAGTGGAGAGGCCTCAATTGAGAGAGTAAATTAACAAAGAAAGTACACTAAAAAAAGCAAAGCAAATGAATAAAGAAAGAAACGGAGCTTCTGCATTAAAATGCCTCCTGGCACCTCTGGAAAGTTGCAAAAACGTGTCCTTCCCCCAGCTTCCCACAATTCTGCCTCCACAGTGAGCACTTCACGTTTCTAATGAGCTGGCCTGTGGCGCTTTTTGTTTGTTTTCTCCTCCCCCCACCATTTTGTTAATTTCCCATTTCCCCAGACTTTAAGGAGTGGTTCCTGTCCCTCACAAACTCAATTGCAATCTTTCAGGGTTTGGGGGGCTTGTTTTTCCCTACTTCTCATTCCATATGAGTACTGCAACTCCAAGATACTCATATTGGCAGAAACATGTTTCCAGGGCGCTTAACCTCCTCCATCATCTTGAGGACTTGACTTCACGTGTTTTCTCTATTCCAAGAAAATGCTTTCTTCTTCATATATATATATATATATGCACACACACACACACACATATATATTAACAAGAACAACAACAAAAAAACACAAAGTTAAAAGCTGGTGTACTCACACAAGGAAGGGAAGGGTGAAGGAAGGCATCCACTTTCCTGTGTGTCCAGAAAACAAATGAATGGGTCTCAGTGCCTCCCCTCTTTTAAGGGACCAAGGGGTTTTGGGGGTGGGATGTGTGTGTGTTTTTTAATACAGAAATTTATTTAAATGATCAAAGCACACAGACAACTTGGCCCTGGGGCAAACATGCAAACAGTATGAAGATGCTATTGCCTCCTGTGCCCTGTGAATCTGAACAAGTTAAAAAAGGGGTGAATTAACCTATAGCAAGAGACACATCTCTCAGTAGAGTGCAGATTTCACAAAAGTCAACCCTGGCCCCAGTGCAAAACAAGGAGGAAAGCAATAGGTTGCCTCGACTTTGTCCATGAATCTGGATTGCCTGCAGCAAGCAGGGCCAGCTCTCACCATCCCCTTTGGGGCTGTTGTGATATTTGTTGTTGTTCTTACAGTCCGTGCACCTGTGGTCACAGGATTAGGTGAGGATCGCCACTGCCTTCCCCAAGAAAAGTAAGTTTTCCATCGCAGGATGGAGGAAGCACAGTGTTTCCACCCATCTGGGCCTGAACAGATTTATTTATAAAGCTTCCAGTGCAAAGGAGGGAGAAAACGAAAGTTCAGACAGTTGAATTCCAAATCACAGTATTGCCCTGCTCTTGAATTCTGTGATTTTCTTTCACTGTCGTAAATAAATATGTGTATATATATGTACATATATATCCATATACACATATATATGTGACTTCAGTGCAGTTGGGCTGGGTTTCCACCATAGCAAGCAGTTTAAAATCCATCCCTGCACAAAATGGTAATATGTATGTTAAATATGATCCAAGCTGCAAAGCTTGGCTCAGTTGCTCATGTTCATTGACCTATTACCAGGATGCTGCAAAGTGGAAAAATGACACATTCAAATCCTCTCAGTGCTTGAAAGGACCAAATTACCTACTAACACCTTCCAGTGATTTTTGCTGTACAGCTGCATGCATATATATCTAATGTTTCAACCACTGTTTCTTTTTGGAAAGCTATTTAACCTATTTAACCCAAATGACATAAAATGGGCAACACGGAGAATGAATTTTTTTTTTTACCTGCTGCTCTCAGGCCAGATGTGAATAGAACCAACAGGAGGAAAACACATTTCTAGCTTCGCTCAGCCACAAAACCAGAAATCAAATGAGAATATCCATTCAAAGAGAGATGGCTTCCAGTTAAGGCAGCAGAAAAAATGCTACATGAGGCGAGAAAAGCGTATTTTAGTGTCACCTGCCTTGCTTTTACTAACTCTGATTTTTTCAGAGGTACAGCAAACTATCTGGCTTGAATTCTCAGCAAGTCAGGCTCACGATTATTACTGAAGCGTAATAGCTCCCCCTGCCAGGTTTAAATTATAAACTACATTACACATGCATTTACGTGAACACAGACGCACAAGCACACGAAAGAAGTTAACGCCAGTGCTAGCATTTGCTGTCACTCCTATGATTATTCTAAAGAAATAAAAAAATCTGCAACATCATGTAAAATCATTGTATAAAGCTTACAGAGAAAGAGATATTAATATTAATTTGCATTGAGTATAGGTAGGAGAAATATAAAGTTATTCCAAGCAGAGAAGGAGAAATGAACAAAGTACAAAAGTTCACTTCTGCTTCAATTTACTGTTTGCTTTTCAATTTTCTATTGAATAAATCTATTTTTTTCTCTTAGAGATTTCATGAAGTATAACTACCTTTCTAAAACCAATTTAAGACGAAACCATTTCTGTCTTACACTACATTTGGGCTTCAGTAAAACTGATGGCAAAAGTTCAGAGCTGACATCCCTAACCTTCAAACACCTATGCACATGGCTAAGAAATCTGATAGAATTATTTATGAAAATCAAGCTGTTAAAACAAGTTTGTATATGAAAAAGTAACATTCAAATCTCTTGTATAAGACCCAATCCTAAAAAATACTCAGCAATTCTATGGACAAATAGAATGTCCAAGAATTCAAAATGTGCAAAAGATTGAACGTGCCTTCTTGATAGCAATGATTAACATAATCTTGTATTAATTTTATGTATTATATTAACACTAATACATTTCTTTTCAGACAAATGAAAATGAACTTTGATTCGTTTACAATCATATTGAAAGAGAGATAAGTAAAAATACATAGATTTTACAGGCACTTACAATGGTAAAAGCTATTCGTTTCAAAGTACAGGAGAATCTAATTTGACAGAATTGATACAATATCTGTGGTACGCAATGGGTCTCTAGCAGCATAATCTGAAGCTCATTGACCTCAGTCTTCGGGCTAAGCCCTATGCGAATTTAAATCACACTAATCTCAAAAAAACATCTTCTACATAGGATATAGTGGTTTGTACCAACTAAACCACCAGATTGGAACTAAAATATATAGGATATTTTCCCAATTCTGGCATTTCTCTATGGGATTATTTTACACCTCTGTGTTTTGTTTTGTCCTTGTACAAAATAGATACCATACTAACGATTAGACTGAAGCTTTGAAGCTCTGAGGATCAAAATATCTGATAATAAAAATATCTACTTATCCAACAAATATTATTTTGTCATCTTCTATTTTTTTTCCTGTGAGTTAAGCATTAATTTAGACCCAGCAAATACTTGGTAATCTTGTAGTTATTTACAAGGAGTCAGTTAGGTATTCTTCACATTTAATAGAAATTACCAGTGTATATGATAAGTGATTTTTTATTGCTGGGTGTTTACAGGATAGCCAGTTCAAAGTATTCAGAAACTATAAATTAGATCCCCTGGAGATCACGGAGCTCTTTAAGAAATTATGGCAGTAAAGTTGTAAAAAATTATCTTTTTTTTTTTTTTGCCCTTTTGGTTTCTACTCAGTTGCATATTTGAAATGTTTTTCACAATCATAACAAAGGCTAGATTTTTCAGAGAGTTCACCAAGTCCTTAAATTCCAAGTCATATTCTGGATGTAGTTGCACCCGGTGATAAGAATGAAAGCAAAGCATGTGCTGCGGTGGATATGCTATTGGTTAGCTGTGGGAACATTAAAGGTGCTTGCCGAAAAAAACATCTGTCCAGAAAACATTACTTACAATTTTAGCACAGAAGACACCAAAAGAGCCGAGTAAAGCTGTGATGGAGTCATTTTTACTCCCTCTATAAAATATGTTAGAACTGTAACTGTTTGTAAGAAACTAAAAGGCCACTTGGATCTTGCTTGTGGTGACGGAGGTGACAACGACGACAGTAGTAGAGAGTCTATGTGTCATGATTTCAGCTGCTTAGCTTTAAGAATACTCAAGATAGCTAAAACTGAGATGATGACATGTGTCCTTATTTCCCCATGGTTATTCCATTTTGCTCTCATTAGCACTGGAAATACTCAGGCACAAACAGCACAATATTCAGAAAAAGTGAATCAACAGGCAAATAATTCTCAAGGCTCAGTCCAGTGCTAATTGGACAAGCCAACACCTTTCACTTTTGCCCATTGCTCCACCATTTTTTCTCTCACCACGTTTAAGGAGAAAAATAGAAAACAAACTCCTTTAGTTTAATACTTTGGAATTAAATCACTAAACGTTTCCCCCGTGGCTGTGGTCAACTCCAAACTCATATCCTGTGGTGCTGACAACTATAATACTGTGAATATGGATCCTGGAAAATACAGCAGTAAATTGAAGGCAAGAGCTTTTGGCAGTTTGTAGGCTTGTGTCTTTTGTAAGTGAACTACATGTTTTGAGGCATCAAAGGTAAAGCTTCTTTTTAATGCTGATTTATGAACAGGAGTATGTGGGGTTTTTTTTCCATTTTGCCAGAAATTTGAGAAGTGAATATTGACTTCAGATGCCACAAGATGAATAAAGAGGAACCTGACTTCCAGGAAATTCTGAATACTTATCCCCTGGAAATAAAATCTGACAGCTACAATTCCAGACTCTCAAAATCATTAGCCACTTTTGAACATCTTAACTTTCCCTTATAACACCTGTTTTCAAAAATCTATCTGGGAGGGATGCTCTGTAACAACAAATGAAATTATCAAATGAAAATGAAGCAGCTATTAGTACCTTCTCTACTATTTTTTTTTCATAGCAGCATTATAAACACAGAGAATAAAACAATACATGTCAATTTTGAGAAAGGTCAGGAAGCCAAGAATAAAGAAAACCACCAATCCTAAATTTGGATGAGAGATACATAGTTTACTTCTTTCAATGGTCTACTTTCATCAGGTAAATACTGTAAGTCTCCTTCATGCAATTAAGATACGTATGTCTTCAAATATGGAGAGGCAAAATGGTCAGCAGGTGAACAGGAATAATCGGTATAGAGGCAGAGGACAATGTGCTGTTGTCCATGTCTAGAGCAGAATTCCCATGAAGTTTGATTCAAGCTTGTATCTCTTACCAAGAACAGAAATTTTTCTAAATGAATAATCAGCATGCCCATTTGACAGCCTGACATGTACTGTCAATATATCTTGGGGAACAGATCCAAAAAAAAAAAAAAAAAGAATTCACAGACTTCTACATACAACAAAGACATTATTGTATAACATTTTTCAGTTTAACTGCAAATTCTATTTGCATGTAAAAATGTCACTTACACTTTTTGCAGAACTTCTATTTTAACTTTCATTATTTATTAATTTAATCTGATGATGTCTTATAATTAGAATTGCTGATAGATTGACTACAGTCTGATAATTTCCTATAATTAGAATGGCATTGTTCTTCTACTGTTGTAGAGGTTTTTACAACGCTCCCTTTACACCTCTGGTTGCTTGAGGAAAAAGGCACAGGGCTAAAGATCTTCGAAATGCACCCTGTTACAAATCTGAAAGCAATATTCCCATTTGAGAGAAAGAGGACAGAAGGCATAAAGGATGATCAAAAAGGGAAAAAAAACAGTGATCTTCCTGTTGAAGATCTGGTCACATGTTCAGCTCCTATGCCAAGAATCCAAATAGATGCATTTTCTGAATTTTCATATGCAAGTGTTTATATTAGTGTTCTGTACTATGTTACTGCTAATCTCTTGCAGGTCCTTTTACACATTACATATAGCATTTGCAATAGGTATGGACCCAGTCACAGAGTAGCACAGTCAGTTTCCACTGTTCCACCTACAGATGATAACCATTAAGCACAGTAAATTGATTACTGCAAATATTAATCCATATCTACAAATTAACTTCCTGATCAAATCAGCATACTTCTTGGATGTCATCTCACCTCTAAAGGGGAATTATACTATTAGTTTTCACTTATGATTCAAACACAAAACTTCACAAGTTTCCATTGGCATATTGTAACTGTCACAATATGAGTTGAAAAACGCTAATTTAGACCTCTCATATTGAAAATCAAGCAAATATGTTCATTACTGGATAAAAGTTTGCCTATAATTAGTTATTACAAGTGGTAAGTGATTAGTGCATGGCAACTTGATTATATGCCAAGGAGGTTAGACTCTAAACTCTGTAGAACAGAATTACAGAATCACAGAACAGTTGAGGTTGGAAGGGACCTGCAGAGATGACCTAGTCCTGCTCAAGCAAGGTCACCTAGAGCACGTTGCACAGGATTGAGTTCAAGCGGGTTTTGAAGATCTCTGGAGAAGGAGACTCCACAACCTCCCTGGGCAGCCTGTTGCAGTGCTCTGTCACCCTCACAGTCAAAAAGTTTTTCATCAAATTTGGGCAGAAGTTCCCTGTGCTTCAGTCTGTGCCTATTGCCTCTTGTCCTTTCACCAGCCACCGCTGAAAATAGTCTGGCTCCATCCTTGACACTCGTTCTTAAGGGTATAGATTGATAAAATCCCCCTCTTGGTCTTCTCTTCTCCAGGATAAACAGGCCCATCTCTCTCAGCAATTTCAACCAAATATTGGCAGAGGAGAAATATTTCCATTCTCTTTTAATAGGAAGAGAAATCCTGGCATAAGGATTGGCCAGGCTCTAACATGCTTCATTCTGTCACATATCTGAGATATTGCTTTGGACATCTGAGCTTTTAACGGGCCTGGCAAAGCCAAAAGGAGGACGCTTAATTCTAGCAGGCCTCCTTCATGAAGGTGGATCCCTCAGGTGCGAGGCAGAGAGCTGG
>NW_010589496.1:30777-50328 GCF_000705375.1 Tinamus guttatus
GGTTGGATAAAATATAAAGGGTTTTCCTAATCTCAGAGACTTCAAAAGAGACTTTCTGGAGACAATATTAATATCAAAGCCAGTTGTCACTATTATTAAAATGTTCTCTGCTCTTCATTAGTCACAAATGATCCCCTCGACTCACAAAAAGGTACTCGGTAAATTAAAAGCTTTTATGTAACACTCCAACAAAAGTTGAATGACTCCAGAGTTAAAAGGCAACCCTTGTGTCTGCCAATATTCAAAGTGGTACCCAATTTCTTCCTTTTCTAAAGTAGCAATTTCCTTAGGGTATTTATTCATTTATAGATCTATTAAGAGACTGATTATGAATGGACGATTAATGAAATGCTTTGTTACTCTGAGTTCTCACGGGCGATCTTTAGAGGCCTGATTTTCCATTGCGGGCAGCCCAGTGGTACCATGTAAAATCCCTCCAGAGGATAAACAGGTCCATTCATCTACAGGGTTGAGTAAGGCCCAGGTTTATGACTGTGTGAGGTCAGGGCAGTATTTCCGGGTGCTGGATACTCTTTCTAACACATTGTGTCCAAAGCCCTTCAGAAGGTTTTGGTTCCCTACCGCATTAGGCAGAACACAGCTCAGCCCCTCAGTGGGGTGCTTTGTGCGACTCTTATTCACTATTTAATTGCAGTCTCATGCCACTGAGCCTAGTGGGAACATCTCCCCGGCTTGCCCAGGAAGACTGGAGGATGGGAATATGAGTTTTTCCTCACGTACATTGAAAAATACCTGACTTGCTAAACACTAAAAGCACGTTGTAGTTTGCTTAAAATGATGGCCATGGTACTTTGAGGTTTCTTTCCACTGAGCAGTATATCATGCAGAGGCCAATACTTGGGGACTGAGGATTCGGTATTGTTTCTTATTGCAGTAATTGCGTTTGTGTTTTCAGACAGCACTATTGGTAACTCTTCTTTTCCTCTTGTATCTATAGTTTGCATCCATCTTGGTGCAAGAATGGTGGATGCAGCACTGAGAACCAGAATTCCAGGATTTTATTCCTGTTCTGGTACTGATTTGCCTCACATATTCAGTTAAATTACTTTGCCCCTTGGTGCCTGAATTTTTGAATGCATAAAACAGGAAGAGAAATGGTGGACTAATGCTGAATTAGTATCTTTAGTCTGCAATAGAAAGGTAATAGAGTAGTACAAAGTATTAATTATTATATTATCTCTCTCTTTTTTTAATGGATTTGTATTTAATTCAGTTACGGAGAGACACTTTGTTCGCATAATAACATTTTCTACTGCCTTTGAGGCTCGTAGGAGCAAGCTTGTGGGAAGGAAACTGGTGAATGTTTGAATTTAGAAATGCTGCTAGTTCCAGTGTATTTAAAATGCTGTTGAAGTCGGGACGATTTAAATGTGTGAGATTTCAAATGTCTCATTGACACACATTGCAAATTCTTTCATTGCCTGAGGGAGCTACAGCAAAAGGAAAAGTTGGAGTCTTTTAGTTTCACAGTTAAGGCAGCTTTTTTTTTTAAAGCAAGTTAATGATGGAGCGTTTGCCTGTGTGGTTGTAACAGAGCAATCTGTCACTGTGAGAAGACTCCTGGGGTGACTACCAAGACATGTTAACTAGCGATGGTACCTCCACTGTACATGACCCGTTGCTTGCCCTAGTGTTGCAATGCGCTCTGGCCAGATTCCTGTGTGAGAAATGTGACTGGATCCTCGTTTCGGAGAGAGATGTGGGCCAAGCTCAGCTAGTAAAAATTAAAGATAATAGAGATTAATACAAGTTGAGGGTCTGCCCAACATTCTTCTTCTATTCTTATTCCACACATTTAGCTGATGTTGCTGTCACTAGAGGTGCATCTGTTGTGTTTAATGGTGGAGCTGGCAAGGCAACGTGACACATTCTTTCTCCACATCCCCTCTATTGCACACCCCACAGTGTTCGGCACTGGGGACGTATTGTCAGTACACACTCATTGATCTCTACTCCATCTGATGACAGATATAAATTTGCTGCCACTGCACCTTATGCTAATGCTCAAATGAAAATGAATAGTACACATTGCAGCACACCAGGCTGTGCTTTAACTTCCTATATTATTCTATGAGTTTATTTGGGAACATGCTGGTGACATGAGACTTCTGGGCCCATCTTTGTACCTCAGCTCCAGACTAGCATGAGTTTTTGATGCATATGAGCTCCCCTACATTAGGAATCAGGTTCCTTATGAAGTAATCGGAGTCTATAGCCTAGAAAAAGCTACCGAGGGATCTGACAAAAATGCCACACAGGGTGACAGAAGAATCAGTACCATAGCACATTCCAAGCCTAGACATAGATACTCATTTCAGGGTTGCATTTTGTGTGTAAACAAGACTGTAACAGTTTCTTAATTATGCTGGATGGGACATGATCTTCCCTGACTGCCGTTCAAGACTTCTGTACTAAAATGGGCGCACTGGATGTTTGGAATAGGAAAAATACAACCTGAACAAGAAAATTTATCTCCCACCTTTCCACTTTCATTTAGCGTGTAACATAAGTGAAATGATATATGGGTGGAGGAAGCATATATCAAAAATATGCAGTGACATTCCATGTAAAATTCTCTACCACAGTCAACAGCAAAATCCCCCATTCAATTCACCAAAGACAGAACTTCAGCTGATGTCTATGTACAAATAAAAAAGGCAAAAACAGAACTGAAATGAATGTGATACAGCTAATATACTGCTTCAGCTCCCACAGGATAACACAACCTGTATATCTATTACTTTTTTTTCAGTTTTTCCTTACAATTTGACCTGATAGTGTGGAACTGCAGCCACTGGTCATGAATGATGTATGAAATAATAGCCCCTACTCAGATAGACAAAGAATATGGACGGTACTTTGTTAGCAGTGCCAAAATGCAGTCACGTCCATCTTATTCTGTCCTAGATTGCTTGGAGCCAAGAATAAATATCCTAATACTCTCTTAAAGTGACAAAGTAACCACACTTATAAACATCCCCAGTCTAATTAGTATTTTTCCATCCCTCACAGATGTATCTTTTCCTTTAATGTGTGCATTCAGGCCCAATTGTAGTTGCCCATCCTAGATGCTGTGATGGTGTACTCCTCTCTTTGTACACTGAAAGTCAGACTCAGTAGCTTCTCATGGCATCATTTCTGCCTTGCAATTTCTACTTCTAGAATTAACAAACTCTTGTTTCATTTGGAATTATATTCCATGTCCTATAGATATCACTCCCATTTAATTTATTTTATTTCCCATCTCTCTCAAGACCCTCTTTAAGCATTTCCCAATTTCCTCTTGTGTTCCCATGAGTTTCCCTGGCCTGCCCTCAAATGTCCTCTTGCCCTGGATGAGTCTCTTGCAGACCCTCCATCCGCTCTGCATCCCTCACTTGAGTGTTTTAGCTGTGGCTCAGCAGGAGAGAGCACATGCCATGGCTGGTCTGGGTGTTCATTTAAGACTCATATTAGTGAGCCCTGAGCTCTGCAAGGATTTCCACCTGCCACTGTAGTACAACTCAGCAAAACTTTACAAAAAGTTTCTCCAAAGACATGCCAACACCTGAAGGTGACAAATATATTTCAGTACATTACAAAACTGCCCATAGTAGGTTGGAAAGGAAAGCAACGTTAGGTGGAAACATGCATTGCCTCCATCTTCAATTTGCCTGATGCAAGTTCTTGTAACACTCTGGATCAACCTGTTCCCTGAGCGTTAACATTGCTTAACTAGTGAAATCATGTCTTCTTTCTCAAATCCAGAGGCTCTTAATGCCTCTTTGCACACCACTTGGTTCAGGCTAACCTCAGTTCTAATGAACATATCAAAGAAATAGCTCAGAGCCCCCCATATTTCCAAAAAGCATATGTTAAACAATGTAAGCAAAGAGAAACCATAGCAGGCTTTACTTGTCCGAACAGTCCATCTGTTTCCTACTCCCCACTGAGCACATCTCTTTTCCTGGTTCTCTTTCAGGTGCACTCTTACCTTATGTAACGCTCTCTTTATTGGAGACTCATGCTGTGACCCTGTCAGAATTGCTACAGCAGGGGTGACCTCGGTAATGACTGTCCACAGCCTGCCAAGCTAAGTTGGTCAGTGTTAGCTGATTAAACTTTTAACAACATCCCCTGTGCGATAAAGGGCAAAATGACAACTTTGCCCATCGTCAAGGTGTCTGTATAATAAACTAATTAGTAAACCACACAGTCTGTGGAGCTTTTAATGAGTGCTATCGTCTGGCCTCTGTAATAAAAACCCAGCCTGCCCCCTTTTGGGATTCAATTAAGGCACAGACTGTCATATGCTTGGCCTGGCTGATCAATGAATCCATTCCGACCTTTGTCGGAGCTGTTTGCAAGGTCAGTGGCAGGAGCGAGGGAAGCCAGCCTGGTGCTGGGGAGACGTACCCAACAGCACCCGACAGGCCCCAATATCAGTTGTTAATGTCCTCCTGGTCATCTGACATCAGCAGAAGTTTCTCTCACACAAAGGTCATCTGAAAGAGAATGTACCAAAAAAAAAAAATGTATATATATATATATATACACACTGATATTTCGTAATAGAAAGGTTCCTCTGTTATTTAAAACAGCCATTAATCCTTTACCGTCTGCAGGTATGTATGTACTTTTTTTTTTTTTTTTCATGCACCATAATGTGTTATATCAAGTGTTTGCTCTCTAAACTGTATTTACTGATATGGTCCAGATGCATAAACAAATCAAACATGAAAGAGTATCTGTAATTTATACAATCCACATCCCTTTCAGGCCCTTGCATACAAATAATACTTATCACTGTACAATTCCAGAAGGGTTTTATAACCATTGAATAAGCTTTATGACACTCCAGTGCAAAAGCAACTCATTCTGATTTTACAGAATGAAAAACTGAGGCAATGATTAAATCACACGCCCAGATGGGGCAAAGAAGACATCTTTAAAAATAAGAGTTTTAATCTTCTCACCTTGGGCTTCATCCTGAGGAGGGTAAACAGGTACTGTAGGCATAGTACACAGAAAAGTGGGACTATAATAGTATTTATTCTCTATCTTGAGCAGTGTCTGAAAACTTGAGTCTCAGTGCGCAGATGCACTGCCAGCACAACTGAGCCAAGGCTGCAAAAAGCATTGTTTTTTATTATCGTTATAGCTACTGGTCCCAGTCTTTCCCTCCAGACTCCTCAAGTAACACTTCCTTCAGCAAACAAGACAGCAAAGCATCAGATTATATGGCAGGGCCATTAGAGATTGCATCCACTCATGAAATGTATACACAGCTCTGTGAGGAAAACTGGATGGAATTTGTGCCTTCGCTCTTCCCAGGTGAGGATCCTAGCCTCTAAAAATGGATCTTTTTCACCTCTGTCCTCTGCTGCATTCATGTGAACGGAATAACTCTGTGACTAAGGAGTTGTTGGAGAAGTGATTTTTTTAACTCCTGCGATGCAAAGAAAGGGAAAAAAAAATCTGATCTCGGCTGTCCTAATTGCTGTCCTGGCCTGCAAAAGTAGAACCCATATGAATTTCTAGCAAGAGACAAACTGCTGCTACTCTTATGAAACTGAAGACCAGAAACACAGTCTGATTACAAAAACACAAAGTTGATGCTGAGGATTTGCATTCCTGTGATTTGTGCTATACACAAAGGCGAAGTAAATGCAGAAATATGCTTTTATGCTTTTCCTAATTCGGGCAAAAGAGCACTTACCCACTTCACATTGCCTTTCCTGTGACAACAAGCATGGAGTTTACTTATAGACTTTTAGTTACCAAGTGAAAAAAAAAAAAGGCAGAAAGAAAGAAAAAGTCTGCTTTATTACCGATTACCCAATGTCTCTGTCTTTCTCTTACTATAGCTGCCATTTACAAAGACCAATGGTGTTTAAAATACATTTTTTTTTCCATACAGGATTCTGTTAAGCAGGATCTCCTACTGAGCACGCCTCATGTTTCTTTTCCTCGTGCTAGATGCACAACACCATCTATAAGTTCTGTTATGGTTTCGGCACCTTGCTAGGGCTCAGTATTCCTTCAATTATTGCCTCAAAAGAGCGAAGCAGAAGATGCTCACCACCCAAGCTGGTACATGAAGCGGAGGGCAGGCTATGTGCTAACTAGAAGAAAAAAAATTGTATTTCTTGGGGAAGGTCCTATGGTTATTTTTGCTGGAGAAAGCCATGTTCTTCTACATCAGTCTACCAACATACCAGCATGTATCTTGTATCTGGCATACACCATGCTCAGTGACAAACTTTTCTTTCCAAATGTGGCTATAGCAATTAATCTCAGAATTTAGCCTGTTAAGATATTTGAGAGTGTAAGAAGTGACTAGAAAGGGACACTTCTAAAGGAAAACTAGAAGAAAGAAGAAAAGACCAACTTACTCTAAATAAAGTTGACTTTTTTTTTTCTTAATTTTGGAATTCAAGGAGAAAAATGAACACAATTAAATGTTGTATTTTTTTTTCTTTTTTCTTTTTTTTTTTTTTTTGGCTTGAGTCATTCAGGATTTCAAGCATGAAACTGCTAATTTTATACTATGCTAATATATTCTTTATTAAAACTAACAGAGTCAAATCCAAGTTTAAGTCAGACCTCAGACAGACCAATATTTACATGTCTCCTTGAATTTTTCATGGAGGACATTCATTGTGCATTGCTGAACATGGCTACAGGGCACTGGAATCTGTTTCTTTCTGCTCTCTAATTTTTTCAAGCGAAACAGAAATCTGTGACAAAGTTACATAGATTGATAGTTCCAAACATTTCTCTGTGCTCTCAAACTAAAAGATCTTAAAGACAGGTTATACTGCTAGTGATGTCAATACAGTTTTATCAACCTCAAGACTTTCTATGCATATGTATAGGTGTACTAGTAGATTAAATGCTTTTATGGATAAACTTCTACAATTTTTCAGAGAATTGAGTAATAGTATATTTATACATAGACTTAACAACAATTAAAAAAAAAAAAGTGATACTTCTGCCCTTGCTTGAAGAAAGATTTTTGAATGTGTGAGGAAAGAATACACCATGTCCAATTTACTTAGCAGCTTCCTTAAAATACTCACAATGCTATTTGCCTTATTATTCTGCCTTAAGAATTTGAAAATGTGTTTGAAAGAAAGCAAGATTTTATATTGTTTCATTTCTTCTATTCCCAGTTTCTAAGCTTTCCCTTTATATCAACTCCTGATTAAAAGCCTTAGAAATCAGGAACAATAAATACATCATATTTACAACTTAATTCTTGCCAAGTACATAAAGCTGTTGTGAAGATTTACCAGCTCAGACCCGAAACTTAATCTCGGTTTTACTAAGGAGATGGTTTAGTGAAATCTAATGTTAGCTTTTACCTATCATAAACACTATTTCCCTTGCATCTGCTGATGACTGGAACGGAACAAGGTTGCACTATGGACTCATAAATAGAGTGCTATGCAAAAAGTCATCACAGGGCAATACCCTGTTTGTTTCAGCAGTCATGTCCAATAGTTCTCCATAGATTGCTATAGAGTCTGCCTTTAGAGGCAAGACATAGTTTATCAATTAGGGCACTTTACCCACCAAGTGTATCTGGCACAGGCAAGGTGCATGGAATTACACTTGCTCCAGGCGCATGCTTGCCGGGTTAGGAGACATGGTGGAGCTAGCAAGCATGGCAAGAACACACCAATTGGGATAACCAAGAAAAATATTTTAGCTAAATATGGATTAGATGAAATCCTGAAGTTGCTGTAATTCTTCAGAAGGGCTGGATAGCCCTGCATGATGCAGAGGTGTCTCATCTGGCCATGAGCCATGAAAATTCAGCCTGTGTTATTAAAGCAAGTAGAAGTTTGCTTAGTGATGCAGACAGTTGTCCCATTTTCTTTTCTCTTGGACAGATGTTCAATTTAAATAGCTAAGATCTGATCTTATGTGGCATAAGATCCTCTGAGCAGTTACATAAATCGTGTGGCGTGTAATTATAAAAAGCTCTGCTTTTATTTAAAATATTATTTATTATTTGGTTTATATGACTCATTAGGAGTCACAGATCGGTAAAGAACAGAAAACAGAGATGGAGAAGTATCAGACAGAACTGAAATGTTAAATACTTCTCTTCACTCAAGCATTAAAAGAAAAAAAAAGAAGATTGCTCTCATATATCTACGGATAAATTCAGGAAGTTAAACTTTTTCCCAAGTCAGCTATTGCTTCTATATAAGAAAGCCCCAGACTTTTACTACTTGGATTTTACTATGAGGAAAGTGTTCATAAGAGATTACTTCCTTAATCAAGGGTTTATATACAATTCTGATTTAGCATCCTTGAAATTTCACCAATCACAGTCAAATTATTTTAATCAGTCAGATTTTTTAGCTCCTTTGAAATAATTCCAAGTGCAAGAAGCTGTGAATCTGTAAACCTTTAAGAATAAAATGGATTGCTGAAGAAGATTTGGGTAAGATTTTCACTGATATATGAACATATGTACGAGCAGCTACATTTCCACTGAGAATAAAAGTGCCTCATAAAAATTAACTATTTAAACTTCATACCATCTCAACAGTAGAGAGGCAGGCAGGCAATATCACTGTGATCTTTTTGAAACGTAGACGGTAAGGCCAGAATTTTCATAGTTTTGTCAACATTTTCTGCCTCCGCATTTGATCAATGTAAGTCCTTTTTTCAGAAGCAGAGACCATAACTTCAGCACAAATCTGTAGTTCAAGAAGCTGTTGAGTGCCCATGGCAAAATTGCAACCTGGAGATGCATTCAAAATTTGACCTTAGCGACATGCCCAAAGCCCAGCCACTGAGATATAATTAGGTTGAAATAAAAGTTAGTGATGCTGGCTTTTTTTTTTTTTTTTTAACGTTTCAGCGCTTTTTGTATATTTGCATTGTGCTAAAACTGAAAGCACTGTAAAGAGCAGATCATCCCCTACAAATATTTTCTTCTTATTGGTCTTCTAAGACCAGAGTCTTCCCTTACTTTCTACTCCTCCTACAGTTAAAATATTGCACTCTGTTGTTTCTTGCTTGAAACTCACAGCTGCCAGGAAGGCACCTGGCCCTATTTGCAACCACTTTTTGCAGGGTCAGCAATGGTCCAGCACTGCACTGTGATCTGACACAGGATTTTAGCACATGCTTAACCTAAAGAGAGCTTAAGAATGTCCTTAACAACAAATGTCCTGTACTGAAGCACATCTAGTCCCTAGTGCATAAATTCTGTACATCCATCATGCATATCCTTCTATACAGTAAGGGAGCACAAGGCAATGCAGAATCCTCATATCATAGGAAATAAGTGTATCTGTCAGGTGAAATCACCTGGATCTTTTGCCATGGGCATCCTTTTCCTAGGATCCCGGTGCAGGTGCCCGGAGGAAAGCTGCGTTCCAGGAAAGCGTGACAAATGGCCAACACATGGTAAAACGTAAGCCCAATGTACTTCAGAATCGGGCCCTCGGGGAGGAAGCCTCCTCCTGTCCCTGCTTCTGCAACGAGCAGCAGATTAGTCCTTTAAGGTTCTCTCTGGGCTAGTGCTTAACCACTCTCACTGTCTTCTGAGCTTGCTCACAAAGCCTTTATCTTATTTGTCAATGTTTGATATTAAAATATAAAAAGGTATTAATCTCTGCAGTGACCTTTCTGCTTTATTTCTTCTGGAAAGGGATGCTGCATCTTTTGTAAGTAACTTCAAGGCATGGTATTATGCAGCATTTAAACATACGGCTTTTATCCAGTTAATCATTGTGCATTACCTACTTTCAGCGATGTTCGGAAACTTAATTCCAGGATTACTCATCCCTCCCAAAAAAACTAAATAAAAAAAATCAGAAGAATAGGCCCAAACAATAGAACTTTTATACCAGGATAATTAGAAAAGGAACCTATTACCCAGGATTATAATTACTGACTAACATATTAAATGACCTTTAACATTTACCTTAAGCCCTAGATTTCTAGAAAATCAGCAAGGTTATGAATGCCATATTAGTAATCTTTAATCTTTATTACTGCTGTGGACAGAATTTTAATGATTTTTAAATAGGCAGCGGTCACTAACATATCCCTATTAAAATAAAAAAAATCTCATAAAAAATTAAATGGATTAAGACTTCAAATGTACCATCATCAAAAGTATTATCTAATTATGGAGTTCAGTGAACAGGCCAAGTGAAATGGTTGGTAATATTAGTTACTTACCACATGGGAATGCCCAGGATTTATGCACAAATAGATTCTGCTTCTGTTGCAACATAGTAATTAAGAATTTGTCAGGGAAATTTGACCCTCTAGGGTAGATATTACTTTGTAAAATAAGAATGGCAGAGCACTAGTCTCCTTGCTGCACATAATTTAACTTGATTATTTATACATCAAAGGGAGTCTGCAGTGACTGCAGTATAATATTTAAGTAGAGGGATATTAGAGAAAGAAGCATCTAGTGAAATCTTTTTCCCAAATCTCCGTGAGAAAGTAGGGGAAATTTTCATAAAGCATTTCATTTTGCATATAAATTGGTGCCTAGATTGTGCCTGTGAATTTACTGCTGTCAAATTTAATTTTTCTTTAATTCTTCAGGCCCAGATGTGAAAAGCTCTGTGTGCAGGCTGCAATTTTTAATGCTTACAGGTAGCACCCGGATCGATAATGTGTCTTTATGAGAAATTACCGTTAATGTTATTGAGTATGCATTTTGCTTTATAGGATAATAAGGTAATATGAAATGCCAATTCATTCATTAGGAGAAAGCTAAGTGCTTAAATGAAATGGGTGACAGGTCTGAAAAAAGATGTAGTTGTGGGCAGGAAGTCAAGAATGGATTTTTAATGACCTAATACCAAAAGGTTTTTACCACTTATTTGCATTTGCTCCCTCTAAACAATATTAACTTTTAAATAAAATTGCTTGAATATTTAAGTTGCGGTAAGTGATTCCCCTTGAAAAGGCTATTTGGAAATGCTTGATTTCTGGGAACCTCTCTGCCTAGCCTTTTCAAAGACAACTAAATTAACTCATCTGGTATAGAAATCAAAATAAAACTCATTTAAATAGAAATAATTGGAGAATACTGCGGACACAGGCACAAGCCAAAAGTTGATATGTGAATAAAAGAAAAATTTCTTAAGGTCTTTGTTTTAAGTATACTGTACTTCCAGCTCAACAAGGCAAAAAGAGCAAGTATTGAAAATAAGAGCTTAATGATTTGCCTAGGGAGAAAATTGTACCATTTTCAAATCAAACTCAACTTTGGTGATTATTGTTCAGAAAAAGGCTACAAACTCCTTAGTGTAGCATATTATAAAAATCTTACTTATCATTGTGTGAAAATCTCTTCATAAAGCAAGGAATCGGTGGTTTCCTCAAATTCGTTCAGTACCAGAAATCATGGCCACATGAAAGAATGACAGTTCATGGACTTCTCTATGAAACTTCAGTCAGATCTTTTGTCCTAGATAAGTCTTAATTCATTTTGTATTTTATAATTTCACTTTTTTTTTTTCCTTTAATCTTTTTTTTTTTTCTCAGTACTGAATCTTATGAATGCAATTCAGTGAGTGCAGGCTGTGTTGGCCAGCCTGGAGAGCCTAATCCAGGGCACAGGAGAGTTGGTGGGAGTTTTTATTTGCTCCACCAAGGATAAGATCCAAGCCTACAGTAGTCACTTTTGGGGATTTGCTCCAGCTACACATAGTGCTCTCTGCACGTGTCTTTCCACTGGTTTCCCCTAGGCAGCAATCTGAGTGAAAAAACTGCCACCCACACAAAGCTTCTGCCACTCAAGCAAATTCTCCTGCAAATGTCCAAGCTAAAAATGCCTAGTTTTACAGTCCTCATGGCATTTATTAAGATGTAACATAAGGTAGGAGAAAGAAGGAATCCATACATTTACACAGTGAACCACCAATTAGGTGCTCCAAATTTCCTCACTCCCAATATAAAACATTGCTCCAGTTACTATAAAGTTGCATTCTAAAACTTGACGTTGAGGTTTCCAAGGCTGTTCGTCTTTCCAGAGGGATCTGAGTATCTGTTTCCCATTTAAATCATGAGAGTTAGGTATTGAAGTCATGCGAGTTAGGTATTCAGACTCCCCAGAATGCTTGAAAAATGACTTTATAAAAGGTTTCACTTGATGTTTTATGAATTCAACATTTGTGCTCTGCAACAATAAATAACGCACTTTATTTACTATAAGCACCTTAAGACAGGGGGTTGAAAGCAGAGAGCTTATTTTTTTTTCTTCCCCTTTAAAAGCTCACACTGAAAAAAACAAAGGACAGATACAAGAAAAACCTTTAAAGTTTTATTTGTATTCCATTTTTAACTTGCAATGGCTGCTTTTACTAAACTTTTTCCTGTTTTTTTTCCCCTAAACTTTTATGTAGGACTCTCTTTTTTTCTTGACCTTCAGCATCTCAAACTACAAAGAGAGGACTTTCTCTAAAACTGTTTGAATATATTGTATTTTTTCTTTTAAGGAGCCTTCTACTGATTTTTATCCTTCAGGGATCAATGGTTCCTTCAGTTCCATAATCTGACAAGCAACAGCAAAAGTGAAAGGCCCCCATATCTAGAGCAGTAAGTTAACGTGAGTAAGATGGCAACGGATGTATTTTCACACTGAACTCACGACAGCCTAAGGAGAGCTTTAAAGTATCTTAGCCTAAGTCTCTCTCTTTGGGAGGAATGAGATATGGGAGGAACTTTAGTATTATTGTTAATCTGTATTACAAAAACACCTAACAGCCTCTACTGAGTTCAAGGCCCCATAAAAACAAGGATGGATCAAATTGGTTCAAATGTGCGTTCATTTCAGCATAACCTATGAATGCCTTTGCTTGCTGCTAGTGTGTTTTCCACAAAACTCCTGTTAAATTTTGAAAGAGTGCAAAAAGAATTGGAAATGCTGATTTGCTATTAAGCTAAGCACTGTTTCTGTAGCTGCTGCCGTTGAAGAAAACAAAATTAATTGCTGAATATTTTGATTAATGTTAACATACACTCAATAGATTTTCATGGGACCCTTTAGCCAAAGCCATCTACATATCATCTCATTCTTTTTGGAAAAACCCGTTCCCTGCAGTACAAATACTCCCTTCTGCATTGCTGCCTTCAAGCGCAAAGTTAACTTCCTTCATTTCTTCTCTACAATGGATCTTCCAATTTTGTGTTGCTGACATCCAAACACACAGACGCAATGCCAACCCTTCCTAAAGAGGAAGACCTGCATGGTCTGTTTGGAGGAGCATCCCACACAGAGACACCATGACCTGGTGCACAGTGGTGGGAAGAGATTGAAAGGCCATGGGCACAACAGAGGAGGCAGCAGTCATCTGGCCTGAGAGTCTTATAAAGGATGCTCCAAAACCTGTCTGGCGAGTGCTTCAATTGTGCTCCTGGAAGGAGAACAGTCCCTGCAGCTGAAATTCATTCACTTTAAGTTTCAAAGGTGAGGAGCTGAGCTGCTCCTCACTTCTTGCTGATGCTAAGTCTAGGGCTTGCTGACTTCCAAAATAACAGGGGTATCTGAAGGACTGATCACTTAACAGACCTTTACTGCACAAGTGTTCACGCACAGATGGTATAGCTGAATTAAAGCTGTCACCATTTCAGATTTGGTAGTGGTGATGCCATAGTACAAAGACTAACAGTTTTGAGTTTAACATAAAGCAGGTAAATGGGCTTCAGAGGGAGGACAATGGCATATATTTGCAACAAGAATCATGTATTCGTAGTCATTTCTTCATGCTCAAAACAGCAACATGCTGTGACAAGATAACTCTAATTTAAATATCTGGTCCTATCTCCTGTCTCTGCTACTCAGACTTCATAGACAGTCCAGACCCTACAGTCTGCTTTTCCAGCATCAAGTTATAACATTAAAGACTTTGGCTGGGAGTGGATAACGAGTTGCCTTGGCCAAGATGAAAACATGTGCAACCAGCAGACCCCTTATTTTTGCTTACCTTGAGAAAGAATTACACTACTTTTCCCTTATCATTTATGGGCATACAGTCCACGTTCTTGACCGCTTCTTTGACCTTTCCTACTGCCTTATCATCGCTGCTTCAAGAGCATCTTCCTCTGCTGCAGCTCTCTGACATTTCAGCTCACATCAAGTCTGCTGTCGAGATCTCGTGATTTCTCTTTCCCTCTGTTACTTTAAATCACAACATTTTTGAACTACAGTTTGCATGGTACAGCCAAACAATATTGCTCTGCAAAGTACAGTTATCGTTGAGCAATCAGGTAGTCCCACTGAAATGATGGAAGCTAAGAGACTGAGGCAAAGCCCATTAAAGTCTCTGGATGTTTATTCCAAAGAGTTTTTGATCAGAGTTTTGACATAGTTCATGCACTACACATTGTCTCAGGCTCTAACAAAAAAATTTATGACCAATTACTACCAGTAATGATTGCAGAGGTTACCGATGATCTATTGACTGCAGTGGGACAATCACTTAGATGAGACATTCTTCTCTTCTTGTTGTAAATGTCTGAGCAGTATTGCTATTGTAAAAGTGGTTGTGCAAGTGATTCCTCTTAATAATCTAATAAGAGCTTTGGGATCCTTCTGAATAAATGGATTTTTAGGCCACATGCATTCTTCTTATTATTACTTATCTGCCTGAGTACTGTCACCCAGAAATACGGATTCGCTCCGTTGATTTGGTTTTGAAATAATATATAATCAGTTTGGCTATAGATCTCAATCATGTCATGGGAAACAAAGCACTATCTGCTATAATATATTAGCCAAATGTATTCAGATGGATGAATCCAACAGCAGTTTACCACAGACAAGAAATGTGCTCTGCCCTCCCTAATTTCACTAGTCCTTTATGCATATAGGGAGGTTAGAGGGGGTTGGGTGTTTTTGGTTTTGTTTTTCTAACTAAGCATCTGGTCACATATGCACATTTGGTCAGGATAGTTACTCTGTTGCATTTGCACATGCAGTTACTCTTTTTATATATTTTATTAGGAAATTGAATGCAGTTTCACACACCCTTTACTAAAATGACACCCACATTAAATACATTTTCCCTAAACTATTATTATCTCCTATGTGTAGTTAACTGAAAATAAAGCAGCTAGTTTGAGTATAATTATTCACAATATTTGAGCACTGATAGCATCCATCATTCTTCTCTCAGGAGAAAACTTGAATCCTACACCAAAAAACTTATCAACAAAATCAAGGAAATTGTATAACTGATACTAAAAATATAATCACAATATAACCCCCCTCAATTTTATCTGTGGTGAATTTTGACTGATATTTGTGTTAAATGTGTCATTTAGGCAAAACAGATTCCAAATGTTAGGGGAATTCAAATTTTAATTCTGACTTTACAAATCTAGTTTATAATGGCATTTAAAATACATGAAGCCTAGGAATTTCAGACACAGGGACAGAAATCTTTCAAGGTAAGTACATTCCAAAGAATACTGAAAATTCAGAAAGAGCAGCACCTGTTTTTTTATTATTTATTTGTTTTGTTTTACAAACCAAGGGCAAGCCAGATGCAGATACACTCACACTCTTTCTTCATGTGCTCATTTCTATAAAACTATTTATCATTTTAATACTCATTTTAAAAGTCATCTAAAATTTTTTTTTTTAAACACAGCTCCTCCATGGCACAAAGGGCACACGGTGAAGTCCTCATCCATTACCGGGGCTTGTGAGCACTGTCCAAAACAGATAAATATGTTTGGAGAGAGTTGCAAGTGTAATGGGCAACATGAAAACAAATTCAGTGAAGGGCTCCATGTTTAGCCTACGTTTGCAATAGACTCCTAAGATTTCTCTTCCCTGGTTTACTGCATTAGTACATGTGGGAATGCCAAAGGGTTCAGGTATCTTTATTGCTCGTACCCTATCGAGGCACCACTATTCATGGTGTGGATGTTTCTTCCAAGAGTATTCATGCTGATCTTGACACTACAGCTTAGCGCTGGTTATCTGCAGAAAGTCACACAAATAATGTTTGTTGGCGTGGCTGCCTGGTAAACTGCTATTTGTACTGGGTTAAAATGTCCTCCAACTGAGGATCCGCTGTCCTCCAGATGAGCCATCACAACCTTCACACGAGCTCTCTGTGTGCTGTTCAGCAGACCTTACACAACTCCAGTCATTTTGCTCTATGCCCCTGATTTTGATGTCAATTTCTACCTGGATAAACATTTGTATCCACATCATGGGGTGTTTGTGTAGGTATTTGCATGGAAAGAGTAGTTATTATTTTTCTGCCTTTTCTTGTTTGTAAGCAGACTATTTTTCCAAGTAAAGAACAGAATCAATCCCATTCAAACTAAGGAATGAATTATGATTAACCAATGTTAAAAAGAGAAGAAGAGCAATAGTAATGAACAAGAAAGTAACTTGCTTTTCTGTGGCGTGAATATGTTTTTCTAGTAAACCCCACTTCCCTACAGAGGCTGGAACAGGATATTTTGTATAGCAGCAAGGAGCAGTCATGACACATACACAGATGTGGATATCTCACACTTTTTTATTATTTATTACTATCTTTTAAAGTAGGTTACTGTTCTTCTAATGATTAATGAACGGCAAAATAAATCTTTTTGTACAAAACCATGCAGGCAAGGACAGCAGAATCTATCCTACCAAAGGAGAGGAGAAAGCAAGCTGTGTTCAGTTGCAGAGATGATCTAGAAAGACAAGGAAGTCCTTTTTCACTAGAGGGAGGAAATAAACAGAAAGTTCTCATCAAATCAACAGCTCCTGAAATTTATCTCTTTCTTTCACAAAAGTCTATCTGCTGTTTTAAAGCCTAAATACTTGTGCCCTATCACTTGACCTAGAAAGTCTAAATTTCCTCCTTTCAGACTAGAGCATGATAGAATGAGATCATGGAAGCTAACAAACACGGAGGGAATAGTTTAAGGAAAGACAATATTTCTATTGAGACAAAAAGTCTGTCTTTCCTCTTGACATATCTGGTTTTGAAAAAGGGTTCTCATCTGCCTGAGTGACATCAGTTATTAGAAAGTGTCAATAAACAACCGTTGCCCTACCAGACCAGGTAGTAAACAAACAAGTTGGTAAGGTACTGAGGCCCTTTTCCAACTTCTGTCTAATGATAAAAAACTGCTTCAGACTTTTAATAATACTTAGGGGCTCTGAAGTAGTCTTCATTTAGTGTTATCATTCATTATATAAATTCAGTTCAATGCAATTAAGTAGAGATTTTGGTTTTCACGTGAAATTGCACAGATTTTAATTCACATATTATAACTAAAGGCTGTAGACACTTAAAAACAAAGAGTCAGAAAAGCATAATGCATTTAGCCTTCCTTTTAAGCAACTGAAGAGTGAAGACTTGAGACAGCTCTTCGTAGCCATCTAAACTTTTGCCAGATGATCTTGTGAGGGAAGGGTTTAACTTGACCAACCACCAAAGTAAAGGGATTGGTTTTAGTTGTCATTTTCTCTGTTAACTAGCCCAGAAGGAGTGTCTATTTGGTGCTGTGAGAAAAAGGAAAGGAGCTAAGAGTTGATGTTTTCATAAGGAAATTAAAATCTGAAACTCTCCCAAAGTTTTCATTCAGTTTTAAATAAGTGTCAAAATTTCACAAGTAATCAAATTCTTAAGTATCTATTAGACCACACATTTTATGTTTTGCACTATTTTTAAGTTGGAAGTGGTACCACAAAGGTGGGCAAAAACTGATTTTCTGTGCATTGTTCTGGTACACCTACTTTTGAAGCTGGACAGGGCGCAAAAACATAAAGAAAAAGTTAAATAGATTTTTTTTTTCCTTTTTGATCTCTCACCCCACCATCCAGCTTTGGGGGAAGCTTTGAGTAACCTCCTCTCCATCAACATTTTCATAGATTTGTTTTCATGCTTCTGCACACCCTGTCCCTTAGCATCACTCAAGAAATCAATCATAGCATTGGGAGAGTTGAGAATTTGCTGTTCCTCAAAAGAAAGAGCTGTATGGACAGAATGCAATTACATTGGGAAAGCTGTTCTGGGTGGACAAAGCTAACCAGAGCACTTAGAGTGTGACAAAATATTAAATTGATCCGAGCTATCTAGAGACAGTTTAAAATTTCTTCTTGGGATGTTCCGTTTTAAGACCTTATTACTGTAACTCCTCAGCAACCATATGTCACGATCATGAGTTAGTCCATTTCAATGCGTGTTTGTTTTCTGTTAATGTTATAACTTAGGTAATTCAAAAGGATGGAAAGGGTACTTGGCTCTATCCCTAAATGTCAACCATGTAAGTGCTTTGACTTTTATTTTCTATTTGCTTTGGTCAGTGTAAATTTCTACGGGTTTTGCTGGTTGGGGGAAGGGGATTTGGAGATGTGCAGTTCTTGGTTATTAATATTTGACTTTGTTAGTGCTATCTGTTTACCGTATGGCTTCTGGAAAAAGATAGGAAATATTAGCTGGCAAGTCCTTAAAATGCGTGATGTGTGTGCTCCCTCTGTGTGCCTGCACAATCTTTGTGCTGCTTCGTTTAGCCTGTGAACTGCTGTGTGGAGGGGTGGAGGTGTTTAACACAGTTTTGGTTTTACTCCATTATTCTCCTCCTTTTAACACATTTAGATGCTCAAGTGTGTTGGAGTGATTTCCACGTGCTTTATACAGGCTGCTTTTTGTGGTATGTTTCTGTAACTGAGAATATAGAGTCTTTCTTTATTTTGAACATGTTTATATTCACTCTGGATTCATTTTGGATCCTAGACATAAATAAGTTTTTATACAGATGCCTGGGATTTTAAACAAATCCCATTCCCCTTCTGCAATGCATGACCTATAGGAGAGAGGTCTCAAAGTAGAGGACTGCTGTAAGAGAAATAATAGGCCAGGCTTAAGATCCTTAGCAGATCTCCTTTACTTAAGGTCTTCTTTTGCCAAAGGCCCAAACAAAATAGTAATGCCCACTAGCAGTGAAGCTCTGCTATTCATATTTGAAAACACAGGCAATTTCCTACAGAAATAAATTTCATCATTTTGCAGAAAATGGAAGCAAACTAAAGCTTTTAAGTTACACATGAAAAAAAAATGGGAGTGGGAGGTGATGGCATATTGGAAAATTAGTTGGTCATCAAAAGCTTTTTGCAGTCAATTGATTATTCCCTACCTCCACTTGCATGAAAGAGAGACAAACAAAAATAACAAAAATGACAACAACAACAAAAAAACCCACTATCACCACCACCACCACCAAATAAATAAACAAATAAATAAATAAATAAATGGAATTATCTTTTCCCCCAAGGTTTCTTGGGGGACCAGTTATGGACCATTTATGCTTTCCAGAGCTGCATCAAGTACTAGGATGACACAGAGCTATTCACACCCAGGCATGTCCTTCAATGTATTTTTAAACAATACTTTTTTTTTTTTTAATTATAGCTATTTTTTTGCCCACCAAGAAAGTGACCAGAAAAGAAGAGGACATCTTGTCAGCTGGATTCACTGCAACTTCCCAAAACACTTCTGTGACTTTATTATTTCATCACTAACAAGGCTATTGCACAGCATGCAA
>NW_010589496.1:50374-138326 GCF_000705375.1 Tinamus guttatus
GATATGGACATTGCCACTTCCATGAATTGCCTCCGTTCATACTGTGTTTATGACAACACTGAAAAGCTAGCACTGGACAGAACTTTTCTGTCTTGAAGCATGAGGAAGCAGGTAGCCAACTTTGTAAGTCAATTCATCTGGAAGAATAAAACATACTTAATCCTTCTTCTTTGTGAAACATTAACTTTTAGAGCTAATTTTTGTTTAGCATTTAAAATCAGACTATTAACTTAACTTGATGGCTTAGACAACTAGCAGGTTTGCTCTAAAGCCAGAACAAAATCATTATTGAAACCCACCCTGGGGCATGGAAAAAAAAAAAAAAAACTTTTTTTTTTTTTTTTATTACATAACTGCATTCCAGGGAACATCGTTATCTTCACTGTTAAGCTGCATCACAGTTTTACCTAGCTTTCACTGATTATAGATATATTTCAATAACACTCACAAATTGGGAGTAAAGCTTGCTCTGCTCAGCCCTTACAGCAGTGGGTAAGAAACCTGTGTTAACTACAGCCTCAAAACCCCTGGAGCTCAAGGACACTCTGTTTCTTTCTTTGAAACAGTTTAGATCTGTACGACCTTTTTAAGGCCTGTCTTTGGTACAATGCTCTAGTCTGTCTTGGGAGGCAGAAAACGTTTGGGATATACAGCACACCCCAAACACCAAACCCAAAAACTCAGCTCCTTTTGAGACATGAACATTAATATCTTATGTACATAAGTTGTTCTAGGTTCAGGTGCACGTCTCTTCTAAATGAGCAATGAAAGTAAGAAAGAAGAATCCTCTGGTTCTGTCAGAGGCCACATGTACACACACAGAGAATTTTGTACAATATACTTTTACCTAAAGATTTATAGAAGCAGTAAGTGTGGGAAGCAAACTGCAAGGTACTACTTGAGGGGAAAACCCATGCACAGTATAAAGCATCTTAAATTTTTATGGTTTTCAGTGAGAACCAAGAGCATCCAGATACTCACAGATTTAGGCCTTTACGGTGCCCACTTTCCATATATTTCTTTATAAGGAAATGCAGAGATGCTTTAAGATAGAAAGAATACAACAGACAGAGTGGACTTGGTCAACGCCTGATAAGAAAACATTCTTCCCCTTGAGAGGCATAGTTTTCAACATACTGGCAATGAAGTATGAGCTCATGCCTCACTTTGCAGAGTGGCCTGATTTAAACAGCTATACTTTATTCATAATGAACAGGAATATAACAATTTACTCTTTTTTTCCCCTCTTACCTTCTCCTCCACCCCTCATTGCCCTTCTATGGTGCAGAAGGTCATTTTAATTCTACTCAGAATTACTTCTCTAAAAATGTTGGTAATTCTGACAAAAGCATCCCACTTTACTGTAAAGGCACCCAATGAGTAACGCTACAAAGGTTACAGGGGAGCACCAGCCATAACTCTGTTGTTTTCATTTGCATACAAATTGTCAGCCCAGAAGCAAACATTTTCTAACATTTTGAATTATATAAACCCAGCTTTTTTTTTTGACTGAATTTTTATTTTTATCCACAAGAACTTATATAAAAAAGAGACATTTTTAAAAGCTGCAGTTCTAAACTCACAGTAATTTCTCCAAATGACAGACATTTTCAAATTGTTTTGTAAGTTCTTTGTACTATAGCAGCACTTGAAGACTAGCATTTGAGGATTAAGACCCTATTATGCCAGGTGCTGTACAAACGAGAATTAAAAAGAAATAAGACAGTTTTTGGGACAGAATTGCAAAAATAGACTTGCAAGGGGGGAAAAATAGACATACGGAAAGACAGCAGGTGGGAAAGTAAAGAAAAAGTAGAAGTATGTTTTTGCATAACAGACAGTTTATCACCTGTGCTGGGACTATCAGATGATAAAGTATCACAAAGAAAATTTAAAGAGGTGTAGAAGAGGCCTAAGATGCAAAGATTTTAGTTAAGAGCTTAATGGATGTGGTCATGGAGTTGCCTCTGTTTCTTCCATAGCACACAGGAGAAATTATGTATTGAATTGCTTCCTTTCCTAATCATGAGCTACACAGGTATATTTCTCACAAAAAAATTAGATGCAAACATTAACAGTGACTAACCTGAAAGAGTGGGTAGTACAGAACAAACTGAGTTATAACTTTCCCCTTTTTGTTCCTTTTCAGCACAACTTACAAAAACTCCACTTCTCACAGCCAGACAAATGCCCCTTGTATCCTTTGAGAGAATATGAAATCAAGATGTGGCCAGCTCCTAAGTCACCTGCCCCAAGTTACGGTAATGGATAACCAACTCCAAGTCCACCTGCAGACACTGATCACCTTTTCTTAGGTGATCACCTTTTCTTTCTCATTTCCCTGTAAGGCAGCAGGCCATGGCTTCAGAGCTCTGCTAAAGCTGGAAATAAAAGGCCTGTGCTTGAGGATAGAGGAGGTAGACCGGAAGGCCCTGTGGCAGACATCTGGTTATAAGGTGATTAAGTGTTAACTATGTATTGAGCAAGAAAATGGTATTTTTATTGGTATTTTTCCCCAGTAGAAGTTGGCTACCCACAAAGAAACTAAACAAAACTGTAGTATAATACAAATGAGTTTTTAAAGATTTACCAGTGTTAAATCTGTGACAGAATGTCAGCTGAGTTTAGTGTTATACTGTCTACTTGTAAGAGTAATTCCAATAAAATACCAGTGAAATACTAATTTAAGTGCTTTTTAAAAGCCTGCAAGCTTTTTGACATTGTACATTTTATTTTCTTGGCTTTTGGGCTGTGAAAGATTAGTCACACCTGCCTTAAATAGATAAAAGTCCTCTCAAAGAGATTTTGTTGTGTTTCTTTTTCTTATTTGTTCATTCCTTCCAGAATAAAGACTAGGGATGAGATCCTTAGCTGGTATAAACTGGCAGAGCTCTGTGAGTAGGGAACAGTACAGAGGTTCAAAATTAGGCCTGGGAATCTGCTGGCTGCCTGGTACACCAAAAACTTAGATCCAATACACATCTGTTCTTCCTTCTCAGCAACACATACACATACCTACACTGTCCCTTTTTCCCACCATTTGATCCCTTACAGGCTACCATAATATTTAAATGTGGCCATTACTGGTACTTAATTAATCTAATGAATTAATTGTAAGACAATTTTAAGATTTGTCCCTTCCCTTCTTTTGCCAATCCCCAAGATTATCTTTTGGAATGTGGTATGTTGACTTAAAATCTGCATCCGTCCTAACAGTCTAAGATGACTGACTTCAGAGAGTGAACTTTTATGTTTGGCGGCCTACAGAGCTTGACGGTTGAAAATTACTTGTTCTGTGCAAAACTTTTGTGGCAAGGGTTTGCTCTGTATCTCTTTGTGTGTCTACATCAGATCCAGGATCCAATTTACAGCAATATTTGACACACTCATTGGCTGCCCTTAGCTAAGTCAACATTTCAAAGTTGGGAGAAACCAGCCATCAAAATATGCTTTCTACAGATTGCTCTGAAAAACATCTTCTCTTCTTTTTAGCCCAAAAACTGTCAGCTTTGAGTTGGGCCAAACTGAAACCTTTGTATGAATAACATATAGTTAGCTGCTCGACTTTTCAGAATCAAATGATGCTATCTAGGTTTCCCTTTGTGAAAGACGTTGCCCAATAACTTTGAGGGAGATGCATTTAACTGATGGTAAATGTATGAACTGTTGACATCTGGATCTGACATAGCCATTTAGATTATTTTTATATTAAATGGACTGATTTTAGGATGCAGACTGAAAGAAGTTGAATTATGAGCTAAATATGCTTACTTCTCTTTCTCAAGTAGAAAACGTGGTGAGGGTAACTGGTTCAGGTTTTAGAGTTTATGTTGTGGACATCTAAGGCTAGGTAAGGTGTAACCCACAGTCATTGTCTTAAATACACTCATCAAACTAACGTGGAATAAGTGTCCTTCACGCAGATACGAGGGAAAGCACAGCTCTGAAGAGCATCCATGTTGGCTCAACTATTCATTCAAACCAAGCACTCCAGCACAACATCTGTTTAACAGAGGAAAAGATAGGCTCCACATTTGTACATTTTGTACATTATACTTGAAAATCAAAAAGGAAATGAAAAACCATATGGTTTTTATGGACATATCTCTTACAACCCTAGTCCTCCTTCAGACAGCCAAGGAGAGAGGTCCCATGGCACTATGAACAAGACCATGCTGAAGAATCGAGATGCAAGACACAGGAGTAGATCTGAATGGTATGGACCCTGTTTATGTATTTAAGCATGTATGAATTGGAAACTGCCACAAAATCTGGATAGTTGTATCCTGTGTCCTGCTATGCAAGGAAAATCAGATCTTTTGACTGAGACACACCTCTTCAGGAGAGCTATGCAAATATCAACCCATGAGACATTTGACACAAATACCTGGTATAAATACATTGAAAAGGCATGTTTTCGGACTCTAGGTTCCCAGCTATGCAGATGTAAAGGGAGAGGGGAGGAGAAGGTCAGTATGTAGTAAAAGACAAACATATCTGATGCACGCAATCAAGCAAGGTCCGTAAATTAATTTTCAGCTCTAAAAATTGACTATCTCCTGGGGAAATTCTATTATCGAAAAACAAGATATATTCCAATTAGGAAGGAGGTCATATGGAGGGCAAGATGGAAAGAGAAGAGGAAAAAAAAAAAAAACTTCACATATTTGAGCTCCAAAGGTATGACCGTCAATGAATGGGACAAAGAGGAAGAGCCACTTAGAAACCTTAATTTGGAATGCCCTTGATTTCTGTCATTTTAAGTTAAAGCTTGCATATTTTAACACAGTAGTGGCTTTACAGGATTCCAGCACATTGCATGTACTGCTACCTGCTGGGGATCTGGACCTTGGATCACTGCTCTGTCTCTGAGCGTGACATGAAACACTAAGGGGTACAATTTCAAAGCAATAAGTGGGGCTTTCACTGCATGGTTCTCACTGAAGTCAGTATAAGATATACTTGGAAACCTGTGGAATGATTTGAATATTTTCCATATCACTCTTTAGAATTGCCAGTTACATTTGTGGTTTATAACTGGGCCCTAGGAGTTTCCAGGGATTGCTATTCGAGTTCAAGGCCTTTACCTTGTAAATTCTGGGATTACACAGGTTTGTGGAAGGAACCACAATCTTGTTACCACCTCTTCTTTGCAGGTATTGTCAGCTGATCTACTCATTATGAAATTAGCCAGTATTTAATGGAGGAAATAGTTTTCCATAAAGTTATCATCTTTTTATTTAACAAAAACTATATGAGCACATTTTGGTACTAGCTTGCCTCTGCAAGATTTTTTCATCCCCAAGGTTTTCCAAATATTTTGGATCACAAAACTGTGTTCAAATAAAAATTCTGTACAAATGTGAATTTTACTAAACTCATGCAAAGAGGAATTACCATTTCTGAAGCAACATACTCACACAGAGTACAATGTATTTAGATTTTATAACTGTTTTATTTTTAATGGAAATTCAGATGTTATGAAATAGAACCTAAATATGCTAAATTTAATTTTCCAGATAATAAAATTAGCATGGACTCATCATTAAACAGAATAATAAAATTAAAATTTGATATCAATTTTCAGTAAAGGAAAAAATATTGAGCAGGCAGAGCAAAGCTGGAAATGTAAGGCTTGTTCAGACAGAAAAAGTAGTACTTGTCCATCTCAGTGAAGCAAAGTTGAAGATATTATTATATTCAAATAAACAGAAATAGAAGATCAGTGTACCAGATTCTGGAGAAAATTGGTGCATAATATCATAAATCTGCATTAAGAACAGTAATGTAAACTAACTTTTTTTATACAGAAAATGATAAAAGTAGTACCTGTAATGAATACAGGTGATAAACTGGATGAGCGGAGCAACTACCTTTTCACTAATTTGAACACAAGAGCACTGTGGCCTTTAGAAAAAAGAATGAAAGACCTTCTTACAAATACTCTGCTGTAGATAAGGTAGAGACTAAGGTTGTCCTGAAAGGCAATGCTTTTGGTTGGTTTAGTTTCATATTTTCACTAATGATCTTGTCACTAAAAATGACAAAATGCAAGACAAGTTTCACAACAAATTTGGAAGACATAAGCAATACAGAACAAGACTAGAAATACATCCTGGAAAAAAACCAAGAGTAAGTTAACTGAAGTACAAGTTTTTAAAAAACATAACTCATTGCTTTATAAACCCTGTACTGTAAAGAACAAAGGAGGAGTACGAGTGAATCACAGGGGTGATGTGGCAACAAGATGGGGGAAATGCAGACCTAGGACATAAGAGGAATTTCAGCTGGAGATGTTATTAATCACATTTTACATTGTACAACACCTGGTGAGACCTAAAATACTATATATAGCTCAGGTCTTTCTTGTTCAAGAATTACGAAAGTAAACTCAAATTAATATAGCAAAGTATTAGTAGGCTGGTCAGGAGAATGGAGAGCCTGCTTCATAAAAGAAGATTAAAATTATATCTTCAAAGCATACTCCAAGCTAATCTGTAGCCCAGAAGTCACAACTTAATATAGCACTGGAGGCAAGCTAACTTGTTCTTCTATGAAAGCAGACACATTGGTCTTAACATTACACTGATGTAACCGAATATTTTCAATTAGTCTGATGTGTGAGAAGATCACAACTTCCTGAAAACCACTGTAGGCATATCGTCTAAGAACTTGACCTAACAGAATGGTTAAAGGGTTTTCATGCTTTTTGTAGATATAATGACAACACAAATACCAAAAAGCTAGATGAGCTGAAGTGCTTAAGTTGTGGAGCATGATGTCATAAGAAAAAATGGGCATAAGCTGCCTCTGAAAACACTTCAGATGAAAAAGTAAGAGAATCTTTCTAATCATTGGTAGGAGGTGTGGGAACAGATTCCAGTAAAACTAGTGGGGAATAATTAACTGATTTTATGATGAAGCTTCCCATGTTTAGGAAACAAATATATAAGCCCTCCAAATGACACCGAGATCCCTCTGAAAAAGACACTTTAGATAAAGCTAGTGAACCAGGCAGTCATACAGAGTTGTGATAAAAGCAAAACATTTCTCTCCAATTTCAATTCATTTTACTTAGTATTACCCTATATATATATAAGAACTATTTCAAAATGAAAAGTAAAAGCCCTTTTTAGTTTTATTTCTTAGATCAAAGTGACTGGTGGAAAGTTTGTTTTCAGCAAAGCAGCATTTGAACAATGGAAGATATTCCATCAGAGACTGTTGACAAGCTCTAGTTTCCAGGCTGTAGCTGCAATGCTAATTCTTACAGCTATTTTGAAATAAATATGCTGAAAGGAGTAGTGGGGAAAAAAAAATGCAGCAGATGCTCAGTCTACCCTTGCATCTCTGCAGCAAAGAAAAATCTTGTAAGTAGGGTCTATTCTTACAGGTTGCAATTGCAAAACAGCCTGTTACCCTTATTCACTAAAGGAAGGCATCATCCCTGATCAAAGCATGGAATAAGGGTCAGAGCTGGGAGCAGCAGAAGCTAGATACCTAGTCAGTCTCCTATACATCTCGCTAGCAGGTCCTGTCCCGGTAAGGGTTCTCTGAGCATGCTTGCTAGATTGGCTCCATTCTTCTATTAAATAGGTTCACTGATTAGAGCATTCATATGGGAAATGTGGGTTCAATTCTTTTCTCTGTCTGAGCATAAACAAACCTGCATATTCCAGGGGAGAACTCCAACCATTATGCTAACCTGTATTCGGAATGATGATCTCTCTCCGCCCCTCTTGTTGAAGCTTTGTATGGAATAATAAACATACATTAGGCCATAGAGGGAAATGGTGTGCGAACAAGACTGTAGCCACTGGTTAGCAGACTCACACAAGTCTATATGCATTTATGTATGTATATAGATTTGTACATATACTGTGGTCAGCATGTGCTGGAAGAGTGAGTAGCCCTCAGGCTTCTCTTCTTCCCAATAACTCCCACAGCTATTACAAAAAAGACCCCTACCAATCCCAGCTTTCCCTGACCCTGTTTCTGTCCTACTTAATTCTTGTACACTACCTGCAATGTGGGATGGGTGGACCAGTGCAAGATCCACCAAAGAAACCTCTTTCAAATGGCAGGCTCACATACATTTGCAGGTTCAAACTTTTTGGCAAAGCAGGAACATGAATCTAAATAGGGCAAGTCCCTCTGGCCATTTATCAGTGCAATACAAAACCGCAAGAGCATTGTGAGATGCGGTGGGTACAATATGAAACTCAGCAAGACTCTCAGGCTGGAGTCTACTAACCTTATAGTTCTGGAGCCTAGGCTGTAGATTCGGTTCTGGACATATAGTTCCTTTTGAAAATCTTGTCCTAAAAGACTGAGTAATAATCCAGTAGTTATAAGTTAATTGTTGAACTGTGAAAAATGGCAGAGCAGATGAAGAAACACTCACATAAACCAATGTATTCATCTCAACAGCTACATTTTGTGATAATGCAGGTTAAAGTTATTTATTAAGGCTCATACTATGCATTGCACTATAATAGTAAATGTTGTGAAATATTTTTTAAAAAGTATATTTTGTAAAAAGAAAGAAGGTTGTAGTAATGTAGAGACCTTGCGAAGCATTGTATCTGCTATTACACATTTGCTGAAAAACGGGGAAAAAAACATTGTTTTTTATGTCAGTTTTATGGGATATGTGGATAGGTGAAATGTAACTTCTTGAGGTTTTACTGTATTGCTTACCGATTCCAGGCATATAATTTACAGGATCGGTGGATAGATTTGCATACATTTGTCTTATTACATAAACCAAACAGAGATTTCTTGTAGATATCAAACAAAACCTCTTTGAAATACGTTCCTATGGCTGCCAAAAGGTGGTTTGTAATGTATTGCTAGATTATGCTTGTCAATGGTACAAGACTCCAGAAAACCCCAACAAAAGTGTAACACAGAAATTTGAAGGTGCACTCTCCTGGTAACGAGTATACTCTGCTGGTTTGCCAGCTTGGTGATAGAAATTTTTTAAGCAGTTGGTTCATGGAGGCTTGTACTGGAGATGCTCTCTGACTTTCAGGATAGCCAAACTCTTTATCAAATCAGAGCTTTGCTGCAGGACACATGGCCTGAGATGTCAACTTGTCAATACAAAGACGATACACAGGTTAGGAAGACAGTGCAGTTCTGCTGTAGGAATACTGCAGGAAGAGTATTCGACAATAGGAAGAATATCTTCTGCTTTTTCCCCGTCCCCGCCTCAACTTTGTCAGGCATAGCTGTAGGCCATCTCTCCATGACATATCACCTTCTGGCCTAGCAACAACAATGTGCAAGGTTTCAAAGGGACGTCCTGAACTCATTCACTGAAGATAAAGAAGGGCAGAAAGAACCCTCAGATAGAAAAGAAGAAAAATGAACAATGTTTTTTAACAGTGATGGTGGATTTTTTTTTTCTTATGCAGTGAAGGAAGAAGCTAGAGCTACCCTCAAATCAAACCACTTAAAGAAACATGGGGTTGGGCATAGCTGATAAGACAACTACTCTAACCTTCTGCTTCCAGCTGTGGCCAATGCTTGATGTTACCACAGTGAAAAAGAAAGCTCCATAACACATTTATACCAACTGAAAGGAGGAAAACGTCTTACCTGACTGTTACAGTCCTTAGCATGAGGTTAGAATTCTCTTATTTATCAAGCTGCCAGAGTTAGATCAGCAGATCAGCTGAGTGCAGTCTGACTTTTTTTTTTTTGCACATTCAACCCCTCCAGTTGAAGGCAGTGGGAATGCTGAGTGCACATGAACTGCAATGATCATAAAATTAGTCAGACTTATTAAAAATCCACTCACAGCATTTAAAACTCCATGACCATCTGTTGAAATATATTTCACAGGCCGATTAGGGAAAACAGAATTGAAAAAAAAAAAAACTCAACACCAAATATCCAGCTCTTATAGATTCCAGTTGGGAAATGAAAGTTTATACTTGGCCACAATGCAGGAGACATGAATGGCAAGCAGGATGAATGAATAGCAAGTAAGAGACAGAAAAGAATTGCTGCCTGAAGTTATAGTTTGAAGAACATTTCTTTCAGCTTTTCAGACCAGCTTCAATAGCCTCTGAGTCATCCTCCCTCCCACCACAAGCTGTCCCTCTTTAATGCTCCTTGGACCATTTTGGGTTGTTTGATAGTCATTTATAAACTAATGAGTTTCCTGACCCAGTTGATAGAGCAGCCCCAAAACACAAAGCAGAAGGGAAAGCATGGGGTTGGGAATAAGCAGCCTGAGGGCCTGTGATGGTTTTGTGCTCTTGGTCACTGTATTTTCTAAGAATTTATATCCTTTTATTGCTTTTGAATGGTCAAAATATTTGTTGAGACTATTCATTTATTTTTAGTTGTTCACTGAAAAGCCATGTGGACAAACAGCAGCATATGCTGTGCTACCACACTGGTCATTACAAATATTTGCTATTTTTTTCTGCATTGTGATATCAGTCAGCTACAGCATGAGATGTCAGATGGCATCATATTTTTTATCCTCAGTGGAAGAATCAATCTCCTTTTCTGTTGGCATATTACTTGTTCCATTTATTGCCTATAATTATTTGATTAATCCCTTCTGTAAATAAATCTTTTTAAAAAACATAAAATAAGAAGAGCTGTCCTGTGTATCTGTGAGAAGCTAGCTATATGAACGCATTGCTAGTTGCATTAGCATCTGGGATGCTTTTGTTTCCTGAGGATATTCTTGTGAAACAAATGAGCTCATCACCTTAAGGCTCCTACATAAACCAAGGGAAAGGATCACAAGCACCAGCAAGGTGAAATGGTTTTTTTGGTATATAAGATTTTTTTTTTCTCCTTACAATAGTCTCTAAGCTTCATCACCACAGTGTAGTGGAATTGCCCCCAGAGCAATCTACAGGTGCTACTAGACATGAAAACACAGTAGTTTGTATCTTGGAAATTTGTGTGCCCCGAAGCTGTGCTTCCTGAGTTTGTCAGAATCTTCAATTAAAATATTTATCCTTACAACATCTAGACAAGCCAGAAAGGTATAGTCATGCCTGTTCTATCGATGTGAAACTGAAATAAATAAGGCTAGCTACAAGAAAAACATTTATTCTGTCTATGTAAAAAGTAAGTACTGAAGTCCACAAAACCTTTGCAATTTCACTTTGGTATGTGAGCATCTGTACACAAATATGTTTTGACTAATATAAGTACACAGACTACCAAAATTCTGTTGCTGACCAAAAATAGGCCATCTCATCTTGGCTGAGCTGGATGTCTCAGCTCAGCTGAGCATCCTCATTCACCAAAGCAACTGGGAACCACAATTCAGCAGTCCAGGAGACCTGTTGGCCCTCTTCCATACAATGTATGCCAAGGCTAACTGATATGTACTGACAATATGAAGGGTGGCAGCAATGGCTTGATCACCTCGGATCAAAAAATTTGGCCAGTTGAGCTGAGAGGGTTGTCACTGTTCCTTTTGCTCAACACATTGTTAATTATGTTCTTGTGCTATTTGTCCATAAAGTGTGAGATCTGAATTCTCTGCCTTTGTCAGCTCAGGAGAATTAAACCCACATCACCCACTTTCCATTTTCCAGCAAATATTTTTGCATGTTAACAAGATTTCCCTCTTTCCCCCTGAGCTAAATATTGCCAGCTTTCTCAGCCCCTCCTTGTATGCATGGTGCTGTAATTCCTTAGTTGTCTTCATCATGGCCCTTCACTGGAATTGCTGCGGTAGTTCCACGTTTCTCTTGTACTGAGGAGACCAGCACCAGGGCTGAGCAGAGGGGAAGGATCAGCTTGCTTGACCTGCTGGCAATGCACTTCCCAAGGCAGCTCAGGAAGCTGCTGACCTTCTTTGCCACAAGTACTCACTGGGGGCTTGTCTACCAGAACTCTCAGGTCCTTCTCTGCAAAGGCTGCTCCAGCTGGTGAGTCCCTATCCTGGACAGGTGCATGAGGTTATTCCTTCCCAGGGGCAGGACTGGGCATTCCCCTTTGCTGAACCTGATGAGGTTCCTCTCTGCCCATTTCTCCAGCTTGACAAGGTCGCTCTGAATGGCAATATAGCCCTCTGGTATATTAGCCACTCCTCCCCCTTTTGTACTGTCTTCACACTTGCTGAAGGTGCACTCTGTCCAGTCATCTAGGTCATTAATAAAAATCTTCTACAGTATCGGATCCACTGTAACTTTGGGAGACACCGTCAGTGACTGTCCTCCAATTGCACATTGTGCTATTGACCACAACCCTCTGAGCCCAGGAATTCAAACACTTTTATATCACACAGAATCACAGAATGGTTAAGGTTGGAAGGGACGCCTAGAGATCATCTAGTTCAACCCTCCTCTTTACTGCTGTATAATCCAGCTCATACTTCATCAGCCTGTCTATGAGAATGGTATGGGAGACAGTGTCAAAAATCTAACAAAAGCTGAGATAAACAACATCCACTACTCTCTCTTCCTTTGCCTGCCAGTCATCTCATCATAGAAAGGCTATTAGGTTGATAAAAGTGTTTTTCATCCAGATAGATCAAAATTTACTTTGTTTAAATTGAAGGATGTAATCCTTTGATCCCACACACTGTGGGAACTGTAGTTCTCCTGTATTTCTCCTACCCCATGCTTCCTTTCCAGTCAGAGGCGAATCCATGGGAAATCACAGATACTGCCAGGTCCCAGGGACTCTGCTCACAGTGAAGATCATACCTTAAGACAAGAGAGAGACCTCAGTTTTAATTTCCAACAACCTTACTTCCATTTTCAAGTGATTATTTAGTGCAAATGCATATGCACTCACTGTAATGAATTAAAGCTTCTTCTATCAAAAATAGTAGAAAAAGAACAGTAGGAAAAGCACAGTAAAAATTAGGATTCTCCACATGGAAAAAAAAAAAGCCAACGTTATAGGGCAACCTTTTACCCCACAGATATTTCACAGTGCAATAAGGATCATGCCAGCTAAAACCTGTGAGAAAAAAAATACCCTTTCATGAAGGTGGGATAGTAAGAAACATCCATTTTCTTCAGAAAGGCTTTTTTATTGTTTCTGCATTTATGATATTTCAAAGTGTTTATGTGTGTTAATATATTTCTAAAAATTTCCCTCTTGGAACATAGCTGTTATTGCAATCTGCATCTGAAAATGTAACTTTTAAAGAACTGAATAGAACAAGATGAAACATCAAAGTTCTTGCACTTCTTACCAGGAAATGAGTTATAGCATTGGACTTCTTCAGTGAAGGGGAATAGCTAAAGTGGAAAAAAATATTTTTACTGTATTCTGAAGGAAATGTAAATTTCTTCATCAATTTTCATTGTAATCATTTGGAATATGAAAAGTTTCACTTCAAAATAAATGTACTCTTCTCAGTTACATGTTTTTTCCTATCATGACTTATGCTTTGAGCTACATGAATTGTTGAGCATTGTTTTCTTTGTATCAAGAATATTGCCTTTTTTTTTTTTCTGCATCTAAATATGCCAATATTTACTACCATAGTGCTTCACGGGAACTGTAGTCTACATGTCACATTTCCCATCACTTCAATGTCCGGGTCACTGACTTTTCCCATAATGTATAATGATAAGAAATGCCTGCTAAGCTGCAATCAGTGAGAAAGGAAAAGTGAGACATCACAGGAGATTCTCCCGGAAAAGCAAGATAGACTCTTAATAAGAAGAGTTGTAACATGAGTTTTACTATGTGGCTATGCAGTCGAAATATGCTGACTTTAGCCAAAATGTTTTTATTTTCATTATTTAAAAGCAAAACAAAAAACTCTTTATTTTGTGAACTCTTTATTTTGCTTCAGTTTTCACTGAGATTTTCCATGAAAAAATAATTTAACCAACTCTTCACATACTCAAAATCAATAGGATGATCAGTTCTTTCCAAATCTCTGTATATTAATATATTCCATTCAAATTACTCTGTCAGAAGAAGGTGATAAGAAATAGGTGACTGAATATACTGAAGTAATGGAAACAGATGTTTCATCTAAAGTAAAATTTAAACATTGTATGGGGTTGTTAAGTAACAAGATAGAAGGGACTGAGACCTTTATTTTTAATCTTAGGTGCAGAAAATGAGCTCTGCAGGTTTCTCAAGATCTCATTAGCTATTGAATAGTATGTTCTTTTTTTGAAGTGAGAGAGCTGATTATTGCAAGACTGATATTTTTGCAAATGAGGCACTTACTTTGATGCCACCATTGTTATGAAATGTTGTGATGTTCACTTAAGTCCTCACTTAACCCTGCTGTTGCTGCCGCTGAAGAGACTGTACTGTAGTGAAAATGTGGAATACTACCCAAGAGGAGCATCACAAGGAGGTCTCCTTTATTTGTACCAACAAACTAAAATGTGAGAGAACTTCCTAGAGGCAATGATCTTGAACTTCAGCATGCTGCCTAAACGCTTTTGAAAGAAAAGCAACAACTACCAAGAGGCAAAGGGCAAAATATGTCTGTTCAAGAACTCTTCCTTAGTTGTCATTATTGTCTTTATTCTTGCTGTTTGGAAAAATGAGATGGCAAAATGCCCTGCATTCAATAGTACTTCTTGGAACCCTCAAGAAGACACCTCTGCGCTATCATGCAATTATTGAAATTTACGCAGAGCATGAGGAGAACTTTTATCAAAACTCAGCAGGGGTGTATCCCAGGGACTCAGTAAAGAGGCAGTAAACCTACAAAAGCAATTGAAGGAGGTTTTCAGAGGACTTGACAGATTGCAGTCTGGTGGCACCACTGTTACTGTCTCAGTGGCAAGCTGGCTTGATCTAATTAACAACAAAGACCTGGAACAGCACAAAAACAACACTGAAATATGACTTAGAAACAAGAGAACTTTATGAGGTTTCTTTATTATTTTTTTCCAGAGGAAAAAAAAAAAAAGAAAGGAGGGAAAATACTCTGCAGACTTAATTAAATGAAACACAAATACATAGTTCACTCTTACCACTGTAGGGAGAGCTACCTAAGATTAAGAGGCTAATCTCTGCTCCATGTTAGGCATTATCAACAGAATGGCTTCAGTTCCAAGCAGCTACTAAAACAAGTCATGTCCCCAAAAATTATATACCATATAGCAAAACTTGTATAACAGGAAGCAACCTAATTTGGCATGGAGAACCTTTCTGCTGATAGAAAAGGGGCTATGAAATGGGAAGAAAGGAGTTTGAATTTGTAAGACTAGTAATTAGAAGGAAAAAAAAATGCTTGATTATAGACTGAAAAGGTGTTATCAACAATAAAAAGATCATAAGCCTGTTGCTGTTTTAATGGAATAAGATTTTATAGTAGAAAACTTCATGTGAGGTGTGTGCTTCACACAGAAATCAGCTGAACAGTATTTTATGCTCTCAGTTATGTAAAGATGGAAGAATTACAAACTGCTCACAGATCTTTGTCAAGCTTGTTCAAGTCCAAATCTGCTTCCAGTGAAAGAAACAGAAGTTTCTGCCGTTAAATTCAACGATTGTGAATGCAAGCCTTATATTTGTTACAGTTAACTGTCATATTTTAACAGACATAAATCTGTGTTCTCCATCTGATTAGAAATCACCATTTTTCCTGTTAGATTTGATATCTTATGGGGATTAACTTCATATAGATGAAAAGCAATGACCTAGAAGCAGAACAGTCCTACCAGTTTAGTGTTTCCTCAGGCTACTTGCAATAACTACTAAAGCAGAAAACAAATAGAAAACAAGAAATACAAGATCAAGAAACTGATTAAATAGGGCAATATGTTTGTGTTTAAGCAGGCTCAGCAACATCCTAGGAATTACCAAGTACATTTCCCCTTTGGGAATAATGGAGAAGAACAGAGCCAATACATGACAAGAGCCACAGGAGAGAAGCAGCGCTGAAATATCAAGTGCAAGAGCAGTGATAAAGTTTTAAAGGGCCATAAAAATATCAAGATGCTAAAGATGTTTAAAGCATTGTTAATAATCTCCAAGTTAAAAATTAATGGATAAGGTAATCATCCAAAGCAAGTTCTAGGCAATGTGTAGAACATGGAATAAAAGCAAATATTCAGGTATGTGAATGGAGCATTCATAGATACAAGCAGGATTTAGGCATTTTGTTTAACATTAGCAAACAAACAACAAAACCCAACCTTTAATCGGAAAGCCTTAAAGTTTCAGCACATGCCTCATGTCTTAGAGACATATTACATATATCAAATCAAATTCAAAAAACAGAATCTCTTACACAAACCAATCATACGAGCAATATCAATAAAACAAACTCCAATATTTTTAATGCCCCTTGAGAAATGTAACAACATTTCTCAGTGGTCAAATATATATAGATCTAAGATTTTAAAGAAAATAGAAAACAAAAAAACTCAATTTTAAATAGACTCTCTCAAAATGGAAAAACAATTCTAAAGAAAATGTTGATTTTTTGTTTGCATAGTTTTAGGGGTGATTGCCAAGGCTTTTTCCTTGAATTCTAGATCATAATGGTGGTTGATCTTTTTTTTTATGTAGTGAAAACATTGTTTACAGTAAAATCTTAAGAACTTTTTCAATAAATATGTGTATGAAAAATGTCATGACAGATTCTACAACAAGAACTTTGGAAAAATATGGCAATTTTGAATGTAAATTAAACATTTTTGAAAATGGTTCAGGACTGGATGTTTTGCAAGAGAACATGTAATTTTTTACTGCCTTTATATTGTTGGAAGAACTTCAGATTGTTTCAAAATTTGCATCTATATTTGCATTTTTGAAATTCAAGACAGCTGTCAGTTTTCACATAAAAATGTATTTTAGGGTACTGTGAAAGGATGAAAATATGCAAAATGTTTGTTCAGGCACTTGTACTTCCTACATGTATCTACAGTTATGATCTAGATCTAAATTTTTGAAATGTTCATACTTTCATGCTTACTGTATTGGTTAAAGCTGATGGCTTCATTCAAACAGCCAAAATTTCTGGTGTGAAATCCAGATTACATTGCAGAACAATCATTTACGTGATGCTACTGAAGAAAAAAATAGGTATATTAAAAGATGTGCCATAAGGGTAAAGAGGAAAATATCTTTTTTACTCTTAAATCTCCTTCTGCAGTATTTATAGGCCTATGCAAATCAATGCAAAAATGAAAACAAAGTGTAAAACTTAAAGCAATGAAATTCAAAGTAAATGTCATTCTGTGCTGGCGTTCGGTCATCCACATAAGAAAGGCTTTGGTATCTAGGATTTGTTCAAGTCTATGTTAGTGTGGTTACTTGAGGAAATAATTCTCTATTTGTTTTAGTACTGATTCTCTAGTTAATCTCTTTCTTTGCATGTGTAACAGTGCCAAATGAATACAACATACTGCGAAGTCAGCAGCCAGTGCCCTCTGACCAGATTCCTTCAGATATTCCACATGTGGATAGCTTAACATTTAATACCATATTTAGTTATTTGAAGATATTTGACACAACAGGGGATTTTGATTTAGGAGAATGATACAGCAAAATACTGAAATCACAAGAGTAAGCTACACTTAGCAGTATACAGCAGTTACAATATACAGTTGAACCAAAATACAAGCGTGATTCTTGTTACTGATTTCTATGACAGGCTCCCCTCCACAATGCTGGGTGCCCCCATTCACTGGGAATATGTGTGTTGAAATGAGCTTGTGCATGCTGTTATTTTCAAAGCTCTTCTTCTTAGTTGTTAAGTTTTGATACTCTGTGTTGGACTAAGACATCTAGGTATCCTGCTTCCCACCACATTAGTCTGGTTAGCTCAGGAGACATTCCCACTCTTTGCATTAACTCAGAGGAAAACATGTAGACAACCAGTTGCTCTACTCAACTGATGTAGTCAGTTCATCCACTCAAATGATATAAACATCACAAAAAAACTGGTCCCCTTTGCACTACTAAGTTCAGCTTTCTTTGCAACAGCCATGGTAGCAACAGACTTCCCTGAGCTTCATGGGCACATGGCCCTTGCCCATCTCATCTGAGCCTCAACCTTATTGATGGTTACTCCCCACCCTGGTTTGGTACTACTGTCCACCCATTTCATATACCCAGAGCAAATGAACATATGAAGTACAAAGCAATACAGTAAAGGACTCATTTATATCCCAGACATCTTTAGCAACTAGTAACTGAAGCTCTAGTAAACCAATGCAAACCACATACTGAAGAGCATGGAACGGGTCTTTCACTACTCATTCCTTCTCCTCCCAGGGTAATATTGCAGTTCTTCATTTCTTGGAAGAATTTCACTTTATGTTTGTTTTTGGAAAAGCAAAAACCTTTTCCCTAAGTCCCCAAAGTATTACGAAAATGAAATGCTTCCTGACCAATCTTCCTCTCTTCCCAGATGCATTAGGTTTCCACAGTTAATTCTTTGGTGTCCAGGACCAAACACAGAGAGCTTACTATGACATTTTAACTTTGCCTTCCTCTGTCTCCACAAAGTCAGGTTGCTTTGCCTGTTCAGTACATGGCTGCTTTTAAAAGAAAAGACAACACAAGTACAAAATCACAGAGATGCCCACTCATTTATACCATCTTCCATCATCATGCACTATGGGTCTCTAAAACTACCCTGGAAGGGCCTCATCTGATGGTGCTTTGCAGGACGGTGAGGACTTTCCCACATACAACATAAAGAAGTCCCAAAAAACTGAAATACCTCACTGTAGATATTTACAGAAAGGAAAATGGGAGAGAGGGAGGGGCAGATAAAATGTAAAAGAACTATCTCCAGTGATTTGTGAGCATAAAAGGAAGATAATTATCTACAGGTGAAAGCAATATTTAAGTTAACCCAACAAAATGAGATCCCTGATCTGGTAAAGATGTAGCTTCACATACATGAAGAATCCTTTTGGAAAAAGCCTGTTAACATTCGACAAATGAAGCTCTTGCAAAGCACTTCACCCACGATATATTCAAACCAAATTGAGAAATTTCAAAAAGGAAACAGCTGAGAAATGAATATTTAAAACTTTGCTGCTGCAGTGGACATGTGTAATAACTTATCAAAGAGATTTTCAGAGGATTTTTTTTTCAATACTGTACGCACAGCACTTGTCCTAAATACATATTTACATGATGGACTGGAAAAGCTCTTTTAGAAACTGTTCTGGTCTTCTGGGTAAATAATATTCCTTTTAAAAAATTATGAATACATATTTAACTGATAAACTAGAATGGCTCTATTAGGCACATCATAAACAATTTTTAACTATCTAGTGAATATATTTACTGCAGCACAGAAAAGGATCTAGATTATTCAACCTTCCAAAACTTGCTTTCAAATGCAGTTCTTTTGCTATTTTAAGCCCTCTACCTTCAAAACAACAAACAAACAACAACAACCAAAAAAAAAAACAAAAAAGCACACACACACAAACACTCCTCCCTTTCTCTCCTCATACTATGAAATATGCAGCTTAAGAGAGGTGACTGTAGAGAAATGCAATACAACATTCTGATTGTATTGTTAGAACATGGTACCCCACACCATATTCTCAATTGTTTTTGCTTCCTAGAAGTATGATGTTTTTTTAAAAAAATGGTGATGCAAATTTGGCTGTCAACAGCATTGGTACTCTGGAGAGTTATAAAAAGAAGTTGGAGTAATCTTCTCATGTGCTCCCAATTAGAAAGTATATGAAATCCCAACTGATCCTAAAGAACCTACTTAAGAACTGAGCTCATCAGTAACAAGCTCCACAGCTTAGTTCCAAAACAGTGCTAGCTAAATTATATATATATATATATATAACACAACAGAAAAAAAAACACAGCTTTGCCTTTTTCCACTGAGACTATATCTAAATGAACTTATTTCTTGAAAATTGATGGTTCATTTTTGATTTATTTGTTCAGTTTTGCTCATTATCCATATTACTCAAGACGTTAACCAGTGTCGAGATGATACAGACAACCACCCTTAGTTTCTTTGGGCATCATTTGGGCATCACTAACTGCTTTTAATCCAAATTTTCTGTAAAATATAGATATACCGGTTTAGGTACAGCTGAAAGTTAAACAGTGTTTATTTGAAATAACACACAGGAGTGCAGCGTAATGGATTCCACTGATCTTAATCGTATGAATTAGGAATGGAAGATAGAAGAAAAAGAGCAAGTCCTATTCTATGGGATAGCTTTTCTGAAGCGGCCTGGGAACAGACACTCATGTGCTTAACATTTTTAAACAGAGTCCCAACTCTATTTAGACACCTACAAAAGAGCTAAGTTTTTTAAAATGCTCCTTAGCCGACCGCTCCCATAATGATATTTTATAGCCATAGTTTCAAAAGCACTCAACATTCAAAGTGCTTTTGAAACTATGGCCCTAGCTGTGAGCAGTGACTTCTTCTGAAAATCTGTAGGGATCTGCCATGAAGGCATATGGAACATTGCATTTAGTTACGGGAATCTTAATTACCAAAAACATATTGACAAATTAGAGAGAGTTCAGAGAAGAGAAACAAAAATGTCCAGGGGACTAGAGGAATTTACATATGAGAGAAGATAAAAAGATCTGTGTATGTATGGCTCAGCTATGAGATAATTAAAAGAGCATATATGTTAAGACTATACAAGTGTTCCTAGACTTGTGCAGGGAATGGAGACACACAAATTAAATGGGATATGAGGTTATAACTAGAGCTACAAATAACGAAGACAAACAAAAAGAACCTTTTGGATCTTCAAAACAGCACCATGGCAGGGAGCTAAGCTAGTCTGTTAAATGTCCAACCAAACAAAGTCCCATTTCAGAGTCATATGAAATTATATCTGCGAGATCCAGCTCTGAATGCTCTAGAGCAACTTATTCAGATTCAGCTTTCATAGTAATAGGGCTGATCTGAAATCTCTTTGAAAAAGGCTAAAGTTTCTCTGATAGGATTAATAGAAAGTCCTGGAGAACATCAAAAATTACTTTCCCAAGCAAACCTTGGGCTCTATCTGTCATGGGCCAGGTAGCATGTCATCTTTTGGAGTCATCATGTAGATACAGACCAATTGGAATTTAGAGAAAAGAACTGAAAACACTTAAAAGAAAACCCAACGGTGAGTACACTGGAGCAATTTATGTATGAAGAAAACATAAGAAAGGTAGAGAAGAAAGTTGTAAGAAAACAGGTATTAGGCTAAAATTTGTGGGGCAAATATTCCACAGAAAGACTTCAAACCAAATCAGGTCACACTCTTTGATAGACTGCCAGTAAAAAAACTTCAGACAGAAAAAAAATCAAAAGCATATATATGGGCAGATTTGGGGGGACAATATGCAACTCTGTGCTAGTAAACATAGTACAATGCCTTGAGATGCAGAAACCAGGTTGGACAGAAGTATGACAGAAACAACTGTGTTCAATGCCCGCTTTAACATTGTTCAGACAGGTCATAAAGAAAGAACTTACATATTTAGAGTGCTCTCTTTTTGCTTTTTTGGTACAAATGGTGAGTATTGCATATAATGCTGTGGCTATTGTTATTCTCTGGTGAACATTGCTGTTTTCTGTGGTCATTTACATGCCAAATATATGTAAAGTAACAAATCAATTTGAGAAACAACATTGAAAATGTGTTTTCCAAAATAAAACAAGTGATCATTGAGACATTGTATTTATTAAGTTCCATTCCATTATTTCATATATAATAACGTATATTTGGTATGGCTCTGATCATAAAGGAAATAAACATCAGATCTTGAACACAAATAGCATTTTAGAATTATTAAACTTTGGCATGAGAATTTAGATGAGTAATAAATAGCTACCCATGAGTTCAGGCAGGTCACCAGAACCCTGATTCAGATGTGGTGCTTGGCGCATGATTTTGTATACCTGTATGTAGACATACCCTTTTACAGACCATAATTAATTAGTTGATAAACCCGAGCCTAATACTGGATACGAGTCAAGACAGAATCTGATGTAACCAGCTTCTTGATGAGTTTGGAGAGATTTGCATCCAAGGAATCTCAAGATAACTCTGAGTCACAAAAATCATTTCAGAGCTTGGTTTCCCTCACCACCTCCAGCCTCACTTCACAGAGAAAAGGGCTAGAACCAAATATTTCAAGTGGAAATGAAGTTTCTAATTTCTGCTTGCAATCCTTGAAGCAGGAGGGGTTTCCAAAGGTGTTCTCCTTAAGGGCAGCTCCTAGCAAGCTCATGGTGGATTACTATCTCTCAGGAGCTGATTGTGCAACCAGAGTGATGCAGTGGCCTTTCAGCAGAGCAAGGGCATTGGTGAGGTGCTGCAGGGATGGTGGGGACTTGGCGTGTGGCGGCATCAACTTTACTCGTGTTCACCGAATAGGACCATTAGTGTCAAGTTAAATTAATGCCTGCATTATGCGTGCACCACATGGGAAAGAGGAATGGTCCCTCTCATGTAATTAAATGAAGGAGGGTAGAATCAATTGAAGAGTAGAGTGGACTTAGTATTCAATTTTAGAGTAAGATATTTTTTTAAAACGGGTGTTTGGTTGGAGGATTCTGGCATCAGCTGTTTTGAAAGAGCCACTCTCAATCTAGATGCAGAAAGGGACAGTGCTGAGCAGGACTAATGAAACGAGAAGTTGGAGAGATCAGGCAAAAAAGACCTGTTAGAATGTTCTGGAGTATCTCCTACCATGGCTAATTTTATACTCCATAAAAATAATTTTTCCTCATAAAGCATAGACCAAATCATGGAACCAGTGCTGCAGGAGGTCACCATGACAAATACTATAGGTAGATTTAAAAAGAAAAAAAAAGTTTGAATACATTTTATGGCCAAACAACACCTGTACAGTCATCCAAGCTAAGATAATGGTGATGAAATTTCATGCTTGAGTGTGTAAAATGATTGCTACATCACTCTGGAAGGAATTTTTCCTCCCAGGCAGAGAATTACACCAGAGGGAAGATACATTATAGAGAGGACTATGAGCTTGCTTTTTTACCCCTCTCCAAAGAGTGAAAGATCAGCTCATGGACCTCACAGAATAAAAACTTAGGCTGGTAAATTTTCTCTTCTTAAGTATAATGAAGCTCTGAAATGAGATTTTTCATTTTAGGACCTCCAAAGTTCTTTCATTCTGTGCACGCTAACTGATATCACCTGCAAGTAAAATAACTGAAGCCTACCTTAGCAGCTGGCAAGTTTGCTAGTCCACCCTCCCGTTCCCAACAGGTGAGAGAAAGTGAGTTTGTACCTGAGATTGGAAAGGCCTGAATATAATCTTTGATGCAACAGCTGGCAGTATTTCTAGTATAACTTGCATTTTGTGTACTGCTTTCATTTAATAGGAAAGTAAAAGAAACCAAAAAAAAAAAAAAATCTTCCTTTGGTGGTCAGAAACCCAATCATGATTTTGACCATTTTCCCATTGTCACCTGCTCAGTTTTATTTCCAGAACTCAGTCAAGGAATGTATTAAGCAGAAAAAGAATATATACTGAGCGAAATATTTCTGCCATATCATGTGGCAGGTTTAATTCACTAGGAGTGCGCAGAGGGAGGAACTGTGGGATGGCACGACTGCCAGAGCACTTAAAACCTCATTACCACATATCCCCACTTCACCCTGAGAGCCCCCAGCCTGTCCATTATTGTCCTGCCCGTACTTTCTGTGGGACTTTGAAAAGAAAAGGTTCAAAGAGCAAGACTTTCATGCTCTCCTTTCCATGTCAAACACTTTCAACTCCTGATTTCAAAGTGCCACTCGCTTGCTGTTCAAAGGCCTGTGGACACGTAGGGGGTGAGATAGGAGTAAAAGGTTGCACTACAAAGCCTGCTGCATTCAGAGCAATACCCAGTGTGGAGATACGAACGGTAATATAAACTCAAATACCTATCAATAAAACTGCCAATATATGAAAGGAAGGTTGGAAAAATTCTAAATGGCCTTTTCCTGCCCCCCTCGCCCACACTGGCATCGTGCTGTTATTGGTTTGGATAAAAGCCTAATTGATATTTTCAAGTGCTGCATTTCCCTCTGTTCTGGTTATGACCAGGGGACTGAGAAGCAGGAGAGAAAGCCAAAGCCCAAATAAGTTTGCTAAGAATACCTAAAGAAGTTCCTACCAACATCTAAAAAACCTGCCTGGCTCTCATTGAGTATTCATCTACCTCCCCTTCTCTCTCTGTATCCTTTTCATCTGCCTGCCCACAAGATTTGGAGCACCATTAATTGGTCCTTAGGGAGGCTGACAGGCCTGTGCTTTTATGGCTTGATTCTTTGTATTGTACACATGTGGGCATCTCTCAGGAGATAAACAAAGGGAAAACGTGCGGGAGAAGGGGGCAGAATTTGTATAAGACTAAACACAGAACAAACTGCCTCCTCCATTTACTGCTAATATCCTAAATTGCATGAACAAATCCGGCCCCCTCCCCACTTTTTCCCTCTTCCCCACATCTGCTTCTCTTAATCTGCTTTTGCTGATTGCTACAGGCTCATCTTCTGAGGAATCCTACCTCCCATTTGAAATCAAACACTCTTTTTTTTTTTTTTGCCCCCCTCCTCTTTTCCCTCCCCCTTGCCAACAAAAGAGTGAGGTGGTCTTATGGGAAGATAAAAAGAATAGTTGATCATAAGAACTAACCTGGAGCCAACACCTTGGTCTTTCGTCCCTTCAGCAGTTTCTAAACCCTAAGCACCTGCAGCTAATTCTCATGGCTTCCAGCCTGGGTCTTGGATTTGCTGAGAGGGAGAGAGTTTGGCACAGCTTTCCCTGTTGAGGGAAAACTAGTCTCACACATGCAGACACACATGGACACACAGGCACACATGTGCACACACGCAGCTCAGCTTTTGTAGCTAGGAGAAAGCAGTCTGCATCATATGAAGGCAAACCTTGTTTTTTAAACTGTGTGCTAGAAACCTATACTGATAAGTGACAGCACCCCAGAATTTCCACAGAGCAGGCTCCTATTTACCAAAACAAACAAACAAAAGAACAAAACAAGTATGGGATTTTTCTCCCCCCCCGCCCATAGCCAACTATTTGCAAAGAAAATCTGGATGAAAGTCCTCCCTGGTTTGCTTACAACATGTTTGATATAAAGACTAGGGTTTATCCTACCCCCAGATCCCAAAAGCACAAAGGTGTGAGGCAGGTTCATGACCAGGAAACAGGCACTGAAGTGATTTTGTGTCCACCTAAGCACACCCTCAAAAATTATTTCTTAGTGTCCATGCTTACCTGCCAGAACAATACATGTAGAGCAGGACTTCAATTCCAATATCCAAAATTTTTATTCTGTCTTCTTCTATATTCTATCTTTCAGCTTCCCTATGTCTTGGTGGTTAAATAAATTTCCTTGGCATGGAAGAGTCTGATAGAGGAGGGAATTGAAACAAGATGTTTCAAGGCAAGGATAAGTGCCTCAGCTCCTCAATTCTTGTTTAAAACGTGGCACCTTCTTGTCTTGTCTGGTTTTGAATGGTATTAATGATTGATTAGAAGGAAAGGACATAGTATGAAAATTAGAAATGTCAAGAAAGGCATCAAAAAAGAAAAGTAGGATTTTTCACAATCTTTTCCTAAGCTTTCCCATCTGAAAAATAGTAAAGAATTCACCAACAAATGAAATGGATTAAGTAAGAAATACAGCAATAAATAATGTTCAGTGATTTTAAATGATCGCTGAAAAAAAATCCCACTCGTGGCTTTTTAAAAATTTATATTTAATCCAAGAGAGAAATTTTTTTACTCTTAATCTTCTTAATGTTTGAATATATACTCAGCATCAGGAGCACTATGGCTTGGTTATACTGTTTCATGGGGAAATCTTTTGTTAATAAGAAATATTATGGAATTATGTCTACACAGCGTGGGTTTTTTTTGTTTGTTTTGGTTTTTTTGAGAAAGCTAAAATGTGCAGGGAAAGGCTGTGGTGAACACATTGCACATGTCAGTTTTTCCAACATTTTACTGAAGTATGGAGATTTCTAGCTAGTTTTCATATCATGCAGCAGGAATTTCAGTGTGGGTTGTAAAACCTGCCTAAGAACCTAGGTAATTTACCTCATGTGGATTATTCTATGTGGAACAGCTAATGGTACCTGAGTTAATTAATCTACAGCTGCCTTGCTTGCCTGTGCTAATGCAGTTATTGTAGCTATACCCTGGAAAATCTTGAGCTGCAATTTTTTTTAATCCTTGCCAATGAGTTTATGCACCTGGCAGAAGCAGGCTCCAAATGGCAGCCTGAGACGTGGTCTGAGCCCAGGGTCTATAGCACGTGTGTGATATAGGATATGTGCCTGTATGGGGCGAGGCAGACACGGCTCTGGGGCTGAGGAGACCGTGAGGCTCACCTGGAGCAGGGCTAGGAGAGGGGAAAGCTGTAGCTCTGTGTCCTGTGCTGCTCCCACTGTGCTGCCTCACAGACTAAAGGGTGGTGGGACGAGGCACCATATGTTAATGCTGTTATGCAGCACGCCGCATCCCTGGTGCCCGATGCCAGCCAACAGTTCTCCTGCAGGCTCAAGTTGCTGGTTTTCAGGCTGAAAACTGTAATCCAAGATGGAAGCAAAACTCCATCCTTTAGGTTTGCATGTTGATTGTGACTTTTTGGACATGCTGTCTATGAGTGGCAGAAATCCAGTCATGCACTTTTATGTATGACAAAGAGATTGCTTAAATATAGTTGTTTGGCACTGCCTTATAGCCTTTCTGGCAGCTGGTCCCAAAGATCAGCTTCTCAGCATGTGTGTGCCGTTTCGACGATGACAGGACGGCTGGCACAGAGCTCTTCCTTATAGATTGTTGCAGTAAAAAAAAAAAAAAAGAGACACTTTTCAAACACAACTGAAAGTACCCCTTCAAAGACTCCCAGTAAATAGACAGCTACATTCAAAAACAATTCTTTTGACATTCAGAACTTTCTTATGGAATAGCTTATTTGCTCTACTAACCATCTTAAAAGCCTCCCCAGCATCTTCTTACTCAGTGTAACTGCTGTGTTTGGTATGAAGCTAATAATCATTGCGTGATTTACTGGAAGGGTCTGATTTTTCAGTACCCCATACTTCATATAACCAATTAAAATGATGTAAAATAGCTTCAGAATTATCATTGGTGGTGGGGGTGTCAAACACCTCTTTCAGAAATTAAAGTGGTGACAGACAGCATAAGGTGGTGACAGACAGCATAAGGCAGGGGGCATTTGGGTCCCCTGGTCTCCAGCTCCTCAGGGCTCCTCCGTAGTACAATGGTGAAGGACTGTGATTCTGTCTCCTGTCTCAAGAGCCACCAGATGCCACCACCAAAAACATGTTTTTCAGCACATTTCTCACCAGAAAAGAAATTAAGAGGTAAAAAGAGAGTTCGATTCAGACTGCTAAATACTGGATCATCAAAGTACAGAAAACTCACCGAATAAGAATGGTTGTGGAATGCCACCAACAGAGACCAAGGACATTGAACAACTTTACTTCCATGGTAGTGAAAGCAGCTTTCCTTAAGAGGGAAAGTAATCTCCAGTCATGACTCCTTCATTCTGCAGATGTTCCAGGAATGGCACATTTTGACTGCAAGTTTCTCCATTGCTCAGATTTTGTTAAGGGACAAATACATATGATCTTTTTCTTAGAGTAGAATATTCTCTATGAGAACTACTTTTTATACAGAAATGATTATTTTAAGAAAAGTTTTTGGTGAAATCTTTCAGTTTATCAAACAAAAAAAGAGCCTGAGAATTGAAACATACTTAGCCACTTTTGTTTCTTGAAAATTGGAGAAGAAAGTAGATATCATTTGGATTTTTTGTGTGTTAAGTATTTTTTTGTGTGCAAAAGTAGAGGAAAAATGTTAATGTCCAAAAGAAACAAAGATATAATATTGCTTTTTTTTTTCTGGTTTAGTGTTGAAAATTCTCTTGGAATAAATGGAATTGCAATTTACTCCTCCGCACAAGAAGCTGTCATTCCACAGAATCACACTCCCACTTCTAACACTAATGTTCATTTCATCTGTAAACTTCCAAAGCCCTCTTGCCAGTTACGGGTTTACTGCCAGTTACACAAGCTTCTGTTTTGAAAGATATATTTTATATAGCGACGGATATAGTAAATCCCTTTTCAGTGCTGAACTGCCCCCATCATTACATGTAACAAGTTGGTATCCATAGAACGATATAAACTAATTTAAACATTTTCCCGCTCATTTTTAAATGTCTTACTGTGACCTTGCTCGCTGCTACACCTTCTCCCCTACATTTTGGCTAAATCTGATGGGGAAGTTGCATCAGCAGCTTCACCTATCCTGAAATCACTTAATTCTACCCTGATTTATACTCCATGAAATCTTACTGCCCTCTGAGGGGTTGCACAGAGCGTAAGGTAGGGCAGAGTTTGATCCAGAATGTTAAATACTGGAGCATCAAAGTTACAGGTTTACTGCAATTATTATTGGTCCCCACGGATTATTCTGTATCTCAGCTATAGTTAAATCCAATGCTACGTGGTTCCTGGGGAGAAATAAAAGCACAAATAGCAAGAGAATGGATTGATTTGGAATGGGCTTGTACCTGTTTTTGCCCAGACACGTTGCAGAAGGAGAGGAAGGGATTTTCAAGGCTCCCTCAATGTGACCCTGGTACGTGGTATGCCCTAAGGAGGAGGACTCCATACTCAATTACCAAATGTTGATCCCAAACTTTAACATCCGATCATAAATTTAATGGGATGTATATAACTGCCCTGTCCTTACCGAATCACTCTATAGTGCTTCAGAAGTTAAAATACAGTTGAGGTACTAAAATCATTAGGTGCTATTTCTACCCTGAGAGCTCTTTTAGTATACCGTTGTGTGTAATACCCCTACTACAACAATTCTCCGTCATATCGTGTTCATTACATGATATGATGTTAGACTAAAAGCCAACAACAACAAAACAGACAGAAGTTTAAATATTGCTCTCCCTAGAGCACAGGGGAGTTTACATTCCAGGCTTCATAGAGTTTTCCCTAAGCAGAGTTTGGATTGAGATGGTCTGATCCAAAAGGTGAATACCAAAGTTACAGGGCACACTCCAGGGAGATGAATAAGATAGCATGACATAGGTCATACTTTCCACTGAACTTCCATAGAGATAATTGCTATTACAGGAAATCTATCTATATACAATGCAATTTAAATTTTAAAAGCTGCTGCCTGAAGCCAGAGGAACACGTACCCAACAGAATGGTTGTTTTAAATTTACACCTGCACCTGGCTCATACCATAGGAAGGAAGCAGCTCAGATTCCTTTATGGGTAGCCATATATCTTATGCACTGTGGATGCCCAGTGTGTTCCCTGCCAGCTTTTCTGGTTGGACACACGGGCTTTCACCACACTGAAAAATTCCTATGTGATGTATTTCTTTCCTAAAAAGATTTTTTTTTTTAACCAAATAAGTGGAAATCAGAAGTACTCCAAACGAAATCCCTCTTTCCTTTCTCTGTGAAAAATCAGCCTTTTCAATCATTAAAAAATGTGCTTTACAATCTGTTCTGCTGCAATGATTTTGCAGGGAAGAAAATTTCTAATTGAGTGTGTGAAGGTCCCAGTTATGCCACTTCATGCATGGCTTCGCAATGTGGCCCACAGTGTCCTGAATTTATGATTACCTAACATTAACTTTGTAATTTAGCACACAGATTTGTTTTTTAATAATATATAACAAGCAGAATGACATGGAAAATATTTGTCCTTATAGTTATTACTGATCAGCTTCCCCAAACTCTTTTACTGGGCCAAAAATCGTCTTTTCTTCTTTCTTATTGTGCTCACTAATCAGCATCTAGTCTGCCTCAGAACAGTCAGCTGCCATTGTAGCAAGTTACAGGAAAATTATAATGCTTCCTAAGCACTTCCACAGAAACAAATTTCATGTGTGTGGGGGTGGATGGTAGGAGGAGAATAACCTTGGGAAAACCACAATTATAAACAGCTGCAGCATGCATTAAATGTAATTATGATTGATTCCTATAAATAATTCTTTGTGTAAATTTCCACTTAAGCTGGATTTGCTGTTTTGGTGCAATGGACATTTCTGCATTAAGTGATTATCTCTTTTTATTACTATTAAAAATACAGATTCTTTTCACATGGGAGAGGAGAAGGGGAGAGAAGACTTATTGTACTAGCATGAACTGCTGAAAATCTGGACTCTCACAATTAATGGTTTCCCAGCTTGGACTCAGTGTAAGTGTTTGTGCCTGAACTGCAAATGGATTAAAATGAAAGGTGCAGAGAATTCAAGAAAAAGGGCATGCCATCCAAAGTTACTGTCAGCAGAACCTCCAAATGCTATTTCAACAAGATAATAAACATATAATGATAGATAGCGCCTGATCAGCCACTATAGAGAGCTGGCTATATTAATAGGATTTGACATTTGTTCTGTTTGATGGAGAGGGTGCTGAGCACCTAGGTTTCTACTATGCTAATCACTTGGTCATTTGAAAAAGAAATCTGCACAGTACAGCCCTCACAGGAGAAAACCTTGACTGATTCTTTATGCTCTCTATAGCAAAAATACAACTAAACATGGTCATTAATTCAATTTGACTAATTCAGCACTTCAGATTTCATTCTTTCACTTTTTAAGGCTTTACGTCTGCTAACATACAGGAACGGCGATGATAGGGAGGTTCATACAATATGACTGGGAGGAGGGAGAAGGTTTCTTTTAGCAGGTTTACGTATCGCGATCCTGATCCCACTGAAATTAATTACAGCTAGCCATTTATGTCAGTGCAATAAGACAAGGGCTGTATATGGGCCTTGGTACGACTATGTGCTCTCAGTTCTCATTGCATATGTGGGAGCTCCTAGGAACTCCTCAGTGCTTTGAAAAAAAGATCTTAGAGCAACCGTCCTGCTACAGCTGAAACACTGTGTGGTCCTGTATGACCCTCCATGGAAGCAGGGGTGTCTGGCCTCATATTCGATCTGATTTAGTCAAGCCCTTAACCACATTTGGAACCACTGCTCTTTTAAAGACTCTAGAATTTGATGGCACGAGCTAAAGGTTAAGCAACTGCTTAACTAATCTGATGAACATTTCTGTCCCATATATCTCTTCATCAATATGGGTCTTATTTTAGACTTTTTTCTTCAGACGGAGTATATCATTCCATTTTTAAATGGAGCATATGGATACTGCGAAGCGTATGAACATTTGCAACACAAAATTGGAAATACAGGAATCTGATTTTCTTCTAGATACCTCTAAAGACATTGATGTTTTAATCTTTGCTACTACTACGTCATCTTACATAATATTGTTTTTCCCATACATCTGCCGAGAGCCTTATAAGGCTAAGCAAGCGCAGTCTGCGTGCACAAGGGATGCAGTAACCAAGGCACAGGGGAAAATCCTCTAACTCCAGTTAAAAGTGTCACCCATGTAGTTTGTCCAAAATAGTGTCAAAGGCAGGCTGGATCACAGGGATGCACTGACTTTAACACTGGGTCATGTTTCCTTAAAAGAGAAGACTTCCCTACAGTGCCTTCAAAGCAGAGCTGAAACACTGCTCATTTTTAAAATATTAGATCTATTGGCAGTTTTTCCATTACCACTTACTTTGCATGGCTGTGCCATTAGCCTAATTTAGAATAAAACCTTGCTCACTTTTCCCACGTAAGTTTGGTGGAACTACTTATACTAATGAGGTGGTTGGTACCTGACATATCAGTTAGATTATTTTTACAGACTGTTGATGGAATTGTTGGTAGTTGAGAATTTCTAAGCTCTTTAGGGAAGAAAAAAAAGCCATATTTGCTCCAAACAAAGCCATAGTAAATTAATATAAAAAGCTCTGCTGTCATTCAGATTGCATTTAGCACATAACATACAGAAATGTTGTTAGGAGTCCATACAATAGTGATGGTTTGCTTGAATGCTTTTCAAACAAAAACATACAGCTAACACATGTTTAACTCCCTCAGGATAAATTTTTAAGCCATGTCTCTAAAATTGTACCACAATAATTTGTGGCTATAGTTTTGCATACTTAACCTGCATTGAAGTATAGAAATCAGGTGCACGTGCAATATGACAGATAGACTCGCTGTGTTTATCCTTTTGACCATAAAGACATTCCTTTACTATATTTTTCACTTATGCATGGATCTACAGAGCCTCCATCATATCATACTTTTTAAATAAATATGCAAACAATAAAAGAAAAGGGGGTGGGGGAGACTGTATATTTTCTGCAAAAAATATCCTTATATCAATCAAGCAAATACGCATTAGCAAGAAGGAAACACATTAAGACTCATTTTCCTTTTCCCTGTGCCAGGTTGCTTCTTTTGTGCTATATATCAGAATGAAAGTAATTCACCTCTCAAAACAAAATATTAAAGAACAAAATATGACTGTGATGCACTTCTGCAGAACGCAGTCAAATTTCCATAAAATGTCTGCAGGGTTTTGCACATTAAAATTTCTCTTAGTAAAAATGTTTATGGAAATAGGTCATTATGCACATTACTAATAGAGAGCAATTTGTTGCTTTTAAAGGAGCTTTTATACTAATAGTTGTGAATAAACACATTTATCAGGCATCCTAAATATAAACAATGTATATACGTTGGTGAGCATAGCACTTCTCACATGTAGTAGACAGGGCTTAAAGAAGTTGCTCATTCAGAGCCCAGTTCTGCTGTTGTGGAGCCCAGGGGAATTTTGTGAGTGTTTTCATTATTTTGAAAGGAGATGAATGGTGTTTTGGCCCTGGAAATGGGTTTATGGATGGTGCTACTGGATGCAAAGCGACTACTTGTAAGTGTATTTGCTGCCTTGGTGCCTTGGGTCCAACCTCTTCCATGTGGTTTGGCGAGAGTGGGAGATGTCCACAGAGAGACCCCCTGCACAGGCAGTTCCTCAGGGTCCAGCCCCGCAAGCCTGGCCTTCAAAGACATCTTCAGCTTGTGAGAAGTTGTTTTGTACAAGGCAATATATACTTTTTTCACCCTAATCATAGCAAACTGGGCTAGTGCAGTAGCAGAACTGGTTTTCAAGCAATTTAATTTCCCATTATCAGCATTTCTAAACAATGAAAAATGATGCAACTAACGTAATTTTACTTGAATTTGAAGGAACTAAAAAGACAATAGTAGTAACACTCTGTGGATTATAATACCATGGGAAGCAATAAAAAACTGAAAAACACCTTACAATATCTTTACATAGTAATCAGAATTAATTCCCCTTAAAACATCACTTAAACAACAAGCTAGGTCACCTAGAATGTGCAAATAAAATGAGCTGTTTTAGGAGGATATGCTGGTTCGTGTGGTCCCTGACTTGGTTGTCAGTAAAAATGAAGAAAATGTAAAACATCTATCCAATTATTTCAGTTAATATACAAGCATTAGGCATTCAAATTCCTAATTAAGAGACAACATGCCCTGTCAGGCATCTGCATGGGTTATTGAACATTGCCTAGATTGTTCCATAATTATCCCAGCTTAATGGCTCTAAAAATGTAAGCAATGTGCATCCATTGAGGAAATGCACTGCTTATCACATGAGAAGGAACAGCACACAGAACATGCTCCGCTACCATGTACTTGCGCCGCAGGTTTTTAGTGCAACACGGTCTAATTAACAGCGAGTGGCCTCAGCTCAGCAGCTTCTCCTGGCAAGGGGGAAATGTAGCTCACACACCAAGATCACCTTCTATGTCCAGAACGAAACATATGAAACTCAACCGCTGGGAGCTCTCCACTGCAAGCTCTTGTTTAAGGTAAGCGCTAGGAAGAAGAGATCACATGTAAAAATATATTTTGTACCTGTTTCAAACATAGTATTTCTCAAGTCTCCTTTGTCAAAATCCTCCGTCTCCCTATCCCCTCCTCACCAAATTAATAAAATAAAAATCATCAAACCTCTAGAGCAGTCATGTTGTTAAGGAAACAGATTTTTGCCATCCTGCATTGTCTTTAAATTTGTTACAGCTTCATTCTTTTCAAGCCTATATCCAAGAGCTGACCAGCAGATCCAAGAGCTGACCAGCATTGCCTTCAGGATGTCTGTTCTCCTGTACTATCTGGCGAGCCTGGCCAAGTGGTCAGAGCACTGTCTAAAGAAAACTCTGAAAGAAACACAAAAAAATGTTTCAGCTGCCTGGAAGGGACTTTTTGTTCTGTATTTTAACCAGTAGGATTTGGTTCAGAAAATAATACAAGATGTTTTAAGGACTTCACATCACATTTTCTCTCTTTTTCCCTTTGCCTTTAACAAAATAAAAGGAAAGAATGGAGAACAAACACACACACACAAAAAGAAAAAAGCTATAAAAAGCAGTGGAAGAAATATATGGAATAACTCAAAATCTGCAAGTAAAATACACATTTTCAGCAATATTTTTCTTCCAGTTAAAAAAAAAGATCGTTGTAATTTAAAATTATTTTAACTGGCTCCAGTCAACATTACTCTTAAGGCATTTATGCCTGTATATTGTATGAAACACAGCTGTTTCAAAGTTTGTTGTTTCCACAGGAAACTGTATCCTAATGCATTAGTTAGGCAGCTTCAGGATGCTTCATGCAACAGAGATTGAGGGAGCTACCTTTGACATTTCTCTTGAGATTTCCAAGAAGAGCTGGACCACTTATCTAGTTTCCCTGTAGACTGGCATCATACAAATAAATAATATGAATGAATATCTTTTCTTAACTGGAATAGATCCAGCCTAGTTGAATTGATTCAACAGGTCTTAGATTTTTTTTTCTTTCTCATCCTCAGAGAAGGTGTAATTGTCATAGAGTCTAATCAGGAACTTGCAGATCTTTAAATTAATGACTTTTATGATAATATTTCATGGTTGTTTTAACCAACACTAGACGTGATAGCTTTACATTTCTCTGTTCTTCTAAATAGAAATAAATGCAATTTAAAAAAAATGCATTTATTAATTTGTTCTTTCCTGTCCCTGGCTGTATGTAACTAGAATTTTGTAAATCATACCAGGGTATAGGAGATCTCATCTGTGGACTTACAAGCCTGGTAAAAAAAAAATAATTTGACAACATAATAGATATTATATATGCACATTTTTCTTCACTGAGTATGTAAACCTGTTATTAATTAAATTCAGGAGTAATTACCTACCTACGGAGGTTCAAGAAATACCAGTCTAAATGATAGATATGGTGCTTTGAAGCCTTACATTTTGGCTAATTTTTGTCTTCAGGTTTGTGACAAAGGGGCAGCCTTGACCCCCTTGAAGAATAGGCCACAACCTGCTGTGGTCTTATTCCATAGGTGATACGAGGGAGGAGATGAAGGGATGGAAAGTCAGGAGGTACCATAAGCACACACCTCAGATGCACAAGTTTCACTGTGGAAGTGACCAACACTAAACTCAGTGGCCAGACACCCATGGTGCCCTCTCTTTTGTGTCCTATGGAAACCCTCCACATGCCTACTCCCCTTCCCAAGTGCATGTGTAGAGTTTGGGTTGCGTTTTGCAAGGCACTGTGCTCTTTGTTACCACAAGTCCCAGCCTTTAAAAAGCCATTTTCCTCTGGGTTGCCAAAGTGTGGGATGTAGATTCACAGAATCACACAGAAGGAGCAAGATCCCAAGAGTCTGATAGAAAGAGCTGCTTCCAGCAGCTGGAGCGGTTTTCAGTGCCAGTCTAGATCTCGACCAAGCAAAGCACTTATGTTCATGAATAACCAGTTGGTGTCTATGGGAGAGCTCATATATTTGGGTACTTCAAAGCAGTGCATCCTACAAAAAATATTACAATGACAGACACATGTAGGAAGACAGAGATTACAGGCCTGAGTCCTTCAAAGGTTTTGTATGGGAGTAACACAACTCATGAAATATTTACATGAATGCATTTACTTTGAGCAAATCATTAGCAGTTTCAGATCATACAAAAGGCCCTACTGAGTTAGTAGCAATCATCATAACTCTGTTATTCAAAATCACATGATTTTAAAATTAGCTTAAAAAGACATATTACTAGGAGAAATATGTAGAACGTAATATACCACATTTGTCAGTCTCAACAGTTTGCAGTTTGAGTTTTGCAAGCAGCTTATGGAACATTTCTGCCTGTCACCTCCTGCTTGTAAAATATCCATGGAGACCCCAAACCTCACACATTCCCAGGGTGGGAGGAGAATTTTTGGTCCTTGGTCTCTAACGTTTTGGTAGGATGTGGATTATACTGTCAAGGTTGTTGGCTGTGATAAGGCCAGGGATAAGGGACCCATCCCTTTTGTGAATGCAATTGCTTCTATTACTTTCTTTCAGGCTGATATATATATATTTTTTCCTTTGAATAAAATTATTTACAAATAGAAAGAACATTGGTTAAATAAGGGTTCACAGAGATAAGCTAAATTTATCTTAAACAATGAAGAATTGTGAGAAATATGTATGAATTTGGTTTCACTCCATTTTTTGCCTTAGTACAAAATATGTACTTTCTGACAAAAGAGGGAAAGTACTTTTTTAATTAATCTTTTTTGCTCAGTAAACTGCAATCATAAGAAGATCCCTTGGGGAAATCCTTTATTTTTTCAAAAATCAGGAAGAAATGAACAGTAAAATAGTTATTAACAAGCAAGGGAAACTCATTATATTTTGTATTGAAAGAATTTTGAGAACTAAGTTCCATTAAAAGACAGCATTTACCTGCACTGCTGTTTGGAAGCTCAGTCTACCTTGTTAAGTATTCACATTTACTGACTCAACATTTATAAAATCAGGTGCTCTTAAGATAAGAGGTGTTTCTTACAATAAGTAATTCTGTTATGAAACAGAGAAGTATAAATCAATTTACTAGAGATCATCTGCATATATAATTGTGAAAAAGACCTCAGGGTAAAAACACAGGGCTGCTGTAATTTGTTCTTTGGGAAATCATATATAAAAAAATCTTCAGGCATCATAAATTCAGATGACTTGCTGGAAAACCTTAATAACTTCCCCAGAACAAGGGGCAACCCTCTCCCCACCGCCAGCCCCCTCCACCTCCTTCCTAGTAGACAGTTTTCTCACAGTGTATTTCCCAAAATATCTCTATTTCTGGTAAACATAAAGCCTATGACCTTGTTAAAACTAATGTCAAAGAATATGAAACCGCTTCTTTTCTTTTCTTTTCTTTTCTTTTCTTTTCTTTTCTTTTCTTTTCTTTTCTTTTCTTTTCTTTTCTTTTTCTTTTTTCTCTTCTTATGCCATAGCTATCCAATCAAACAGGACTCCAGGGACACCTTCATATCTTATTTCCTGCCTTTTTAACCTGCACTTAAAACCAAAAAACAAGCAGGCCGTTTAAATGTTTTGCTAAGTCTTACTTACCTTTAAGCATTACGCAGAATTTAGTAGATATGGCTCCCTCATAATCAAATACATTTTCATATGTTCACAACTTGCTGATAACAACTCACCTCTCATACATGACTTCTATGAAAAAATGTTCTATTAGTGCATCTCTCATAAGCTGTGTAACTGGTAAACTCTCCTTTCGGGATGAGCAACATCAAAACTATTTTTTAGAGTTACATAAAATAATACACTTCCTCATCTTTTGGGCAAAGTTATTTTATCTCCTGCTTCATACTATGCTGATTATGGTCTTTTAGGCATTCACCCTCACCACTTTCAGAGATATATTGTAGCATGTGGGTTTTCTTTGCCTCAGAGATCTGAAACAACATCATTTTATTTCCACTGGAGTCTACATCATTTGTCATAGCATACACTGATGAGATGTGTCAAATTTTCCACTAAAATCTAACAACTGCACTTTCTTCAAGTTCTGTGCCCCCACTATCTCTTGGCACATTCCTCACCCAAGCCAACTTTATTCTACTTCTTAAGACCGTTAGACTTTTTTTACTCTATAATTACCAAGTATGACAAACTTTGAGTTAGAAAAGCATTTTCTATGGTAAAAAAAGAGTAGATGTCCAAAAATTTTAACAAGTTCTATTACTCATTTCTGTCTATTATCTGATGCTTCTATTTATTGCACAAAATTCAGATCAAGATTTGAACATACACTAAATTTAAGCCTGTGTTTAAGTGCACCATTATTCAACCTCATGTGTGCAGGTAGGTGATAAAGAGTAGGCTAAGAATGAGAAAAAGTGGTATAATTCCTTGTCCTAATGTTTTAGTCCTCCCCAGAATTTCCTTGGACAAGTCTTTCTGCCATAATAATCTATCTGAAAGATATGATTGATAATATTGCATTCTCTCTCCCATCTTTTTTCTATTTAGTATAAATATTCCATTTAGTACTATATATTCTACTAGGTCAAGACTGTTAATTCTAACATTGTAGAATAACGCTTAGGCCAAAGACAGGTTTGTCTGCTACTTCAAGGAAAATAATATACAAATAATTACCTCAGTACATTCAGTCTCAGTCTAAGTTTCTCAGATCTAGGATAAAGCTAAGAAGTCATTTAGATGCTTACTTCATTATAGCTTCAAGATAGAGCAAACACAGTCTTGCCTACTCTCTCCTATGCAAAATGCTGCTGCAAAGAGCACTCTTCTAGTGTCCTATTTTATCCAAAGAGTAGTCAGCTGCATTGCCAGCCTTTCATATCTAACTCTATCTTTCTTGTAGTCTTTCGCTAAATTTTAAAACATTAACTGCAACAGTCAGGCACTCTCCACTTTTCCACCACTAGGTTTTAAAAAAGAACCTCTGAATTTCTTCTCAAGCTGCTCCTTATCTACAGGAAAAGCTGCATAGAAAACATCAACAGTTATCTCAGCATCTTCTTTCTGATCTCTCCATAAAACAGTGTCTATGCAAAACTCCATAATACATTGCTGGTATTCTGAGACCATTACCTAATCATAAGAGTTTAGAGTCACCTATAACTCAGTAGCTCCCCTCAGCCAGCCCATGTTTATCTCTTATTTCTTATATTGCAACCACACGGAGGCAGGGACCTATTTTTTTCCCTAGCACAAAAGGAAGGGAGGTCCATGGCATTGTACATAGTATTAGCAGTATTAATAATATTTGAGATAATATATACTAAATATATTTAAATGTATAAATAAATATGTATACATTACATTTATTTTAAAGGTACACATAGATATTTTTCTAAATATAAAATATTAATATTATGTATATCTATAATTAAATACAAATAGAAAATATTATTGCACATTTATGTACAAATATAAATTAAATCATGATAGCCATCGGAATTATGCAAAAAGAGCCTAAACCTTCGTCTCAAATGTAAGAAGCTTAGCAACAAGGACAAGGAGTTTAGGAACAAGGTAATAGACCTGACACTAAACAAACACAATGCCAGATCACGGATATGAAACAATGAGAAGATTTTATCCTCATAAACTGTTTTTCTACTCTGCTACAGATTTAGGCATAGCTGTGAGCCTCTAACTTATTTTCTTCAACTGAAAAATAGAGTTAATATATCACTGATTATTTTCTGGATATACTTGAAGCCAAGGAGGTAAATCTTGTGTTCTTAATTGCAGCTATATACTTTTTTATTAATTTATTTTTTATATTGATGAATTATTCTTAGCCTGTAGATGAAAAAAGTGAATGTATCATGCTTTTAGCATCAGTAGTCTGGAAAAAAATCTATTTATAAATTTTACTTGTTTGACAAATGAGATATTGCAAAGCACCTTGAATAGCATTTATCTCCTTTAAAAAGAGTAGGAGACTTGGGTTCCTCATAATCAATTCCCTAGCTTAAGCCCCAGTGCAACTGCATCCCTCACACTCCTCCAAAGTCAAACCTGCCTTTATGATTTGAGCAAAGGTGGGCACAGAGAAAATGACAGAAAATCCTGCAAGAAACTTGGATTTGGAAAAGAAGAGAAGGCTGAGCCACCACTCCTTTGAGTATTAGTGGAGAAATGCTGCTTAATGACATCTTCAGCAAAAGCAAAATAAAACACTTAAACCCACTTAAACAAAAGTAAATAATAATAAAAAAGCCTTACTAGCTTGTTTTGCGAAATGTATATAGTTCTGCAGATTTTCCTGAACACAAGTACTGGAGAACTGAGAGGAAGCCCTGCAGCTATAGGATGGTTCAATCCTCTGATGTGGCTTCCATCCCCTGCGATACACCTATGGGTCATGGGCAAATCACCTCTTTAGTGTTAAATCTCATCGCAACTTCTATATGCAAAGGTCCTCTGTGCTTCTTTTGTAGCACATAGGTGTAAAGACCAGCTGCTTCTGCAAAGCAAGAATAAAGTGGGAAGGGGCAATCCACAAGCAAAAATGTTTGCAGGATTTCAATTAGAATTGTGGGATCTATGAAATCCCCTGGATTTGAGGTCCTCAAATCGGGTAGTTCTAAAACCCCGAAGATGTCGACCTCCTTCCCCCCATGCCAGTGCTGGCTCTGGCCTTTCTGCAGGGTCCAGCTGAGCTCATAGCACTCAGCAGAGTTAAAGCAGGAGCTCTCCGGACCCTGGCCATCCGCTGCAGGCAGCGACCGCCCCGATGTGGCGCTGGGCCAGCCCTACACGCAACGGGAACCTCGGGTGGGCTGGAACAGCGCTTAAATCCAAGCCCCAGATGCTCCAGGGGAGCTTGAAATTAAGCAAAACACATCTGCCCATCCCTCATTATTGCCGTTGTTATTGTTGTTATAACCTTTCATTACACTAAGCCACACTTCTGTTCCACATTGCAGGGTCCACGAGAGGCAGCGAGCAGTCATTAAAATGTGATAATGTTTAAAATTCTCGCACATTAACACTGACATTTTGCCTTCTAAACAATCTCAGGTAATGAAGGTCAATACAAGCAAACAGTCTGTCTACGGCCTTTAGTTAGAGGCTTTCTGTGCTTGGACTTCACAGCAGGGCACTGTCAGGCAGAGCTTTTCCTCTGTGCTGCTTCCCTCTGAATACCTGCTGCAGCTGGCTTCAGCATATGGTGGAATATGAAGATATTTTTTCTGGGGTCCACTGTCTCAGTCACTGTTTAATGATTAATTACTGCAGGCTGGTGTCAGGGTGAGACATTCAAGGCTTCAGGCAAAAGTCTTAACTATAGGAAATGACAGCAGGTGGGATTTTGCCAAAAAAAAAAAAAAAAGAGCAACTTTGCAGCGCTGGTTCTAATGATTTGCGCTGCCGTTTGATCCATTTGTAAACAGCAAGATGGTAAAAGACTACAATGATCAGGCAATAAATGTCAACAATAACAAGAAATTGTTCCCAGAGAGATTTGTAGGGTGTTTGGTCACATTGAGAGGACGTGATAACTAGACCTCTTGGAACAGCGTAGGGCCTTCTGGAGTGACTTCCCTCAGCCAGTCTCCAAGCATGATGGACTAAGCCTCAAACCACTAGAACTACCAGGATGAGGACAGTAAACACAGTTTACAGTTTACAGTAAACCCTCGGGTGCCATGGGGAGCAGATCCCAGAAATCCAGTCAGTCTTTGCTGCTGGTCTTTTGGTTGCGCTGCCTTTTTGGGGTGAATCTGGAGCTAGCAGCCCTGCAGGGAACTCCTACACTGCAGCTCCCCTGGCTCAGCAGGTGCCAAGAAAAATGGCAGAGCTGGGGCAATCTCTACCATGGTTGCCTGTATCTAGGCCCATGTTAAAGGCAGAGGAACATGGCCCAGTGGGTCACTGTGAGCCTTCAAATATTAAAGGTGATATAAAACCACTTTCACCTTTTGGTGTCTTTCTGCACTAAGCGCAGCTCAGCCAGGAGACAGAATGTGGCCCCTCATGCTCTGAACTTATGGTCTGTAGCCCTCCCCTCTGATTGTAGGAGATCAACCTCAACTTGGTGAGCACATAAGGGATCAAAGCTATTTAAAGAGTTTGGTTTGTTTTCAGTAAGACATTCTGAAACTTGACTATTAATATAACTTGTGTGCATGTGCGTGTCTAATAATCTCCTAAAAATAAGGTGCAGTTGTCTTCCACCTATGAAAGTAAGTGCCTTGGAAGTACCTATGAAAGTGTGCCTTGGAAAAGCCCTGGTTAATCTTCTATTACCCTTCACCAGAAAGGCAAAAGCAGTGTAAATGATAGCATTCATCACGCTACACAGTGACTGTACTGAACAACAGAGAATTAGATCTTTCAGCTCAAAAGTCTTTGACTTGCATAAAATGTGAAAAACACTTACTTTGAAGGTGAAGTATTTCACTCCACACAGTTTGAGATTCCATCTTCCACAGTGTCATTACTGAAGCCACAATTATACCATCTTCCTTAAAGTGAATGTAGAACTGATTGGCATGGGAAATACTTCTGGTAATTCTGATGGACATGTTTTGTTTTGTTTTGTTTTCCCAGGAAAAAGAAGTGTCAATTCTAGATGGCTTTCGGAAACCAAAAAAAAAAAAAAAAAAAAGTTTATATTTTGGAAAAGGGCAAGAAGAATGGTCACTTTTATTTCTTCTATAGGCATATCAGGCAATCTCTAGTGAAGTGAAAAAAAAGAAAATTCTGCATAATGTATTGTTTTTCTCTTTTCTGGTGAAGTAAAATTGACCTGCTCTAAAGGAATGTACTGTCTTATAAAAAGCACTTTGTTTCTGTGAATTAAACACTTTTTTCAGTGTGTAATCACAATGATTTTTTTTTCTCTAGGTTGAACCTTATAACTATGGAAAGGATTCTGTTATCTACTAATAAAAACCTAATTTTAGTTGTATACAATCTTTAGTCTTTTTATATGAAGAGAATGAGGCCAAGTGAGAGCAGTAGAGAATTAATGAGCAGATTACTGAGCTTGTACAAATTGCAATAAAGTGCAACATTATTTGTCAGTTTTTAATGTGATATTAACCGGTGATGGGTGAACCAGAAAAGGTTAGGAGACTCCATTTGAATAATCACTCGAAGCATAGATGCTTATTTAAACCTTGTCTGAATCTCTTAACACTGTAGAGTTGGGACTGCACTAAGTTAGTGCAGTTGCTTGAGTAAAAAGGGTGTAGACATAAAATCCCATTTGGAAATAAGATTTTTAGATCTTTCATCTCACCTAGAAAGAAAAAACAAAAAACAAAAACACATACTTTTCATCTTTTTTTCTCATTTCTTCTAACAAGAAGTAGTAGTGAAAACACAGAACAGTCACCCAACCTCTTAAAATCTTCAGAAATGCCATGAGCTTTGCATTTATTTTTAAATGAATCTCAGCCAGCCTGCATATATTTATTCTTAATGTAGAAGTAATATGATTATTTGATAAACCAGAAACATGAAAGTTACCAGATTTTTTTTTTTTTTTTAATTTCAATGGCCAGCAAAAGAAAACTTGCTCCGGAGATTGATAAGACAAAACCCATGACTCAGGGAACTCCTGAGCAAGTGCAGATTGTTGGCTGCTCAAAGAATATGTTACTGACACCTCTGGGTGTGTGTGTGTGTATGTATACATAAATATGTAGGAAACATTTGCCCTTCAGTCACCACTCATACCATGAGGAAGCCAAGGAGTGCTCAACAACAACTGTTGACCTCAAATGCCATATGGATTCTCTTTCAGACACTCCTAGATGGGCAGACCACGCTCACCAACCAACATAACTTTGGTCAGCATGTGGTGAGTCACCCTCAGGTCCAGGCATTAGGAGGCTAAGAGAGCATTCTCCTTTATGAAAATACACTAGTATCCTTACCTTCTATCAGCCCCCTATGCTAGTTTTTTTTTTTGTTTTGTGCATATCCTGTGGCCTCCAGGGGTACACAGGGCAGCAAAATTCATTCACTGGGTGTTCTCTTTTCTCACAACTGTGGAGCCGCTGTCTGTGACAGTGACATGAGAATAATACTTTATGTAAATACCTTCTGAGAGGATTGTCTCATTATTAATGCAGACAGTTCCAAAGGCAAAAGCAAACAGTATTTGGCAGCAGGAACTTTTAATGAGAATGTCATTAAGGAATTCAGTCTACAGACCACAGAGTCATGAAGCATAGCATACCCAGCTGCCTTTTCTTCCTCTCTTGTCCTTCTTTCTATGTCCATTAAACATAAAGAGCATGTTTTGGGTATACTAAGTATGTTTCCTCAAGCGAGAAGTCCCATCTACCTGCAGTTTGTGTCGTGTTTGCTGTTTGCAATATATACGGATTTACTAGAAGGTTGGTATCCACTTCTGGCAAATTGTCAGCATGGGCAGAAGATTTCTTGGATGGCGTCTCTATTCAAATTCTGTGGAACTGCAGGAGAAACAGGGCAGACCCATACAGAGTTAACATCCCCCACAAACAGGGTGGGAGGAGTTAGAGTAGAAAGTACAGAGCAGGTGGGGTTGCAGGACGTAACTGAAAGGCCAATGCATTCAGGCTTAGCAAGCTTGCTTTCTCATTGTAAAATATATAGGTTATCAGACTAGCCTGGGGCAAAATCTGTCTCCTGCCTACCTAACATTTGTATCTCCTCCTGCTACCAGCTGGACGTTCCTAATGGTTCAAGAGAAGGACACAAACCAAGACAGAGGTGAACAATGAATATACAAAGGAATGCTAGGCTGAAGTTGCTATTTAGAGTTATTTAGGGCTAGCAGAGCGCATGATTAGCATCATCAGATCTATTCACATTTATATCAGGCTAGACTTAGATATTTATACAGAAATTAAAGAGAATGTCAAACACTAATCACCCAGATTAATAATAATAATAAAATGCTGTAGCAATTGCATTTTTTTTTCCCCTCACGCCTCAGATCTTCCATCTAGTTTTTAGTTGACCTGGGAATACTGCTGGTGTTCTGTCTATCATTTTGTAAGAATGCAGTACAGTTTGAGGTCTCGGGTCATATCTGAGAGCACTGTGATGATGTGCCAAATCCCCCACATTGTCTACATTGGTACTAAATAGCTTTGTTTAGGTGTCTTGAGTAATCTTCCAGATGACTGGCTAGGTTTAAAAACAAAAGGGCAAAAGCATGATTTTTTTTCCTGAGATGCATGCTCCCTAGTACAGATGGGAGAAATTCTTACAGGATTTTTCTGACATTAGCTGACCATCACGCATAACAGCTGCAGAAAGTACCCACCCTACTAAAGGAGCTAGCAGAGGATCTCTGATCTCATTTAGTTGAGCTGGCATATTTATATCCTAAATTTTATGAGGCTTGAGCATTCCAAGTAGTAGTGTTATGATGAGTTAACACTGCTGCTTAGATTGTTCACCAGTCAGATAGCGAAATTTCCTAATGTCATTTTATGGGACTTATAAGACATTAAACTAAATATGATTGCTGCTCCATAAAACAGAAGAACAGTTCTCCATATACTGTATGTATGCAAATACAATATCCTATCTCAGCCTCCAGTGCCCATAGTAAGTTATGCTTAGAGTTTAGACTGAATAACTATTATTGGTTTACACACTCCTAAATCTTTGCATTTCATGTAACTAAGATAGAGCAAAGCTTTCAGAAAAAGTGAATGTTGCCTTATTTGCCTGACTGTATTGCTGAAAAAAATTTATTTCTTCTGCATTAGGGTACATTTGTCCAGTTGAAAAATACTTTCAAAGTGCAAAAGGGATGAATTTTCAAAACCAGGCAGGTGGCGTAGTCTATGAATGGGGATTTTTTTTTTTTTGTTTTAAAGAAAGTTACCGTCACATGAGGCCAGATATTAACTTGGAAAAGATGGGCAAGGTAACCAGGGTATCAGAATCACAGTAAATTGTAATAAAAATATCAGATAGAAGATTAAAAGCTATACACACTGTATAAACAAGCTCTTACTACTAGCTATAAGAAGGGTGGCTTTTCTCATAATTACCTATTCTAGGATTTTAACAATAAAGTATGTTGCCCACTCTTGCTGGTAAAGTACTAGTTTAGGTGGATCTCATATCAGTTCCTGCAAGTACTTTGCTCCTATATCATACAGGAGGAGGTAATTGTAAAATAGGGCCATGATACTGGCTCTGTCCTGCAGCTGTATCAGTCCTACAGTTGAGATTAGATATTGAACATAAAACAATTGTTATTGTTTTCCTACAAATTCCATTTGGATTATACTGAATTTGGAATATTTGCCAAACAATAGCTGAGGCTAATATTATGAATCTGAAGGCAGAAAGATGCACTCATTTTTTAAAAGTTGGAAGTTTGTATTAAAGGGGAAATGAATCATCGACTTATGAAATCACCAGCATATGAAAATCACCAATTAATGAATGCATAAGTTAGATAAATTCTGAAACAAAGTCATATGTGCAAGTTGGAGTAATAATTCATACTGCTACTGATCTTGGCAAACTACAGAGGTAACATTTTTACAAAGTTAAGCTGTCTTTGAACTTTTCTTTAATATATTAGGTGCAAATAGCTCTTTCTTCTATATCAAGCATGCATGTCTTAACCTTTCTTAAAAATAAATAAATAAAATTATGGCATCTCTAAAAAAAAGCCAAAAAACAAATTTCTATTTATTATATCTGATGACCTCCTATAAAGAATATCTGAAGATATTGAACTGACTGACCATTGTTCCACATCTTCAGTCATTTTTAGGTTCTTCCTCTGGAATACAATATTCTTAGAGACAGCAATACTATTTAGTGGTCACATACATCTGTAGTTCTATCTTTGGGGCATAGGAACTAGTCATTCAGAGCAAAAGCAAATGAAAATTGAGACTTGGAGGCACTTCTTGCAACAGCCCCATAGGCTTGTAGAAGTGATGTTGACCTGACAAGACTCTCAATAAAATGCATTTGAAAATAAAATAAAAGATGTTATTGTCTCCTTTGGATAGCTGCAGATCTGTTTATGGAAGATAATGCCTAGACATAATATAATGACAGAGGGAGAATAGAAGAGGAAGCCCTCACAGTAGGGCAGAGGCTTGTCTGTTTTTGTCAGGAGGCTTCAGGTTCAAATCTATCCTAGGTGTGTAATTATTTTATTTTATGAAGGCTGTTTGGTGCCCTATGTGAAATGGGCTGAGGCTCTGAATATTCTGGACATAATGCTTATCTACCTATATCAGTGATCTCTGAATGACTGGCAGAGCATCTTTGTGGATAACCTCATGTGAAAGAAGAGGATATCAATGTGCCATCTCTTTTATATTCATTAGGGAAATTGTATAGCTTCTGTTTCAGACAGCTGCCTATTTGTTTTTTGTTAACCTGGGAACAGAATCACCTAGACTGAAACTACACGCTTGTGCTGGAGAGCTGTATATGGAAAATAGTCGACATCCGAAAGTAAAACTGCCTTTAGACCTATATAAAACAGCATAGGCAAATTTGAGCATAGGGAACACAATACTTATTCTGCATTTCCTTTGTGCATTGTATAAAAGTTGAAGTCTTTCAGTCCTTTCCATTCAGTGTTGGTGCTTGATCCTGCTGCATAGGAATTAACAGGCCTACCTCACTGACTTCAGTAGGAATGGGCTCAGTCCCTAAAGCACTGCCGGAACAAAAATGTCACTGTTTTGAAGTAATACTCGATATATTTTGGTCTCTAAGGTACATCAATCTCTGAAGTTGTTTTCAATGAAAGTTAATGGAAACTAAGAAGTTAGTAGATGCATCCTGAATATCTTTAAGAAGGGAAAGAAAAGAAAAGAAAAGAAAAGAAAAGAAAAGAAAAGAAAAGAAAAGAAAAGAAAAGAAAAAAGAAAAGAAAAGAAAAGAAAAGAAAAGAAAAGAAAAGAAAAGAAAAGAAAAGAAAAGAAAAGAAAAGAAAAGAAAAGAAAAGAAAAGAAAAGAAAAGAAAAGAAAAGAAAAGAAAAGAAAAGAAAAGAAAAGAAAAGAAAAGAAAAGAAAAGAAAAGAAAAGAAAAAAGAGAAAAGAGAAAAGAGAAGAAGTTGTGTTTTACTCACCCCTGTCATACTGCCTTATGGCTAGTTTCTGTGAAATAGGCTCTGTGCTTAATTCACAGCTGTCTGAAATCAATGGTGTATTTTAACTGAATATGAGAGATTTGAATCAGGTGCTTCACAAGCAACTAGACTTGTGCTGGAAGTGTCAATGTGCAGGATCATGCTATATTCAGGGCTGTACAAATCCTTTTAGCATTTTCCTAAAGCGCTGCAGCATTGCTGTTTACAAAATGATCTAACTTTAATAGAGAGAAGGATCTAGATTTTTACTTATTTTTTAACTTGAGCAATATTCAATAAGTTCATTTGCTTTGCAGGACTAAGAGGACAATCATCACATCAGTGTAAATTATCTGGATCTTTGATGCATAATCATATGATTAACAGACTATATTAAAGACAATAGATGTGAATATTAATGATGTTCTTCCATTAGTGGTTTCACATAGTGGATGTGAGCATCTTGTGCTCTGAGAGTCTGATTGACCTGTTTTTAAAAGCCTTGTCATTTTCCTCCCTTTTTATAAACTACCTGTCACACTTCTTTGTTCTAAAATAAGAGTAAATGTTTTGTTTTAGAATCTCACTTTTTAAAATAAATAAAAGTTGCTGCATAAAGTTTTAATATGATTTTAAAATATGTCCTTGTAGAAGTTGCCATAAATGTCGACATTTTCAGCAGCATGAATTTATGATGACACTGAATTTTTATGGCACTATAAAAGTCCATAGTCATGATGACATCTACAGCTGCCTTTTCACCAAAATATAAGAAACTGTATTAAGAGACATAGTTCAAATTTTCCAGAGATTTTGAGAAAGAAAATGCATGGAATATGACCGCTCACAGAAGCCTCAAAATGGAATAATGGTAACCCCCTCTGATTATCTGCTAAGTCTTTTTTATATTTAAATGGAAATCAGCTGAGTGGGTTCTTTTGCTCCTCTTTAATTTTTATTTTCTTCCATTGATCTGAACTAAAAAAAGGTACTAATAGGCACCTTGAAAACATGGCTTGGATTGAAGTATTATTCTGCTAGGTGAAGGCTGCGTAATAACTTCGCCCCTCACACACGCATACACAGGAACGCATTATGCACCTTCTCTGTAGGATAACAATAGGCAGAGGTAAGAGTGTAAAACTTAAAGAAGGTATATGGAGATGCTCCAGCTCCACAGAAGCCGATAAAACAATGCTATCCAGTGGCTATACCTAAGCTATTGGACACAGCAGTGCTGCACCTCAATAACACATCTAGATAAGCCTGGGGCATGAGACCATTGCTGTTACTACCTACTCACATGGGCAAGGAGCAAGAAGGCAAACTCCTAACATGTCTTTGATTTGGACAACCGAGACAGTAAGACCCTCCAGTTATGATTGCCATGATGTGAGGCTGCCCTTAAACCTAGATGTAGCCAGGGCATCTGATTTCAACTTTGCAAAACAGTAAAAGGTATCCCAGAGTTGCCAAGGAGAAAGAGAAATCTTCACGTTTTGTATAACTAAGAGAAAAAGGCTGCACTTTCGCATTGGTGTCCTGTAAATATGCATTGAAATTGGAAATGAAATCCATGAAAAAATATCTATTTTAGTGCCATAAACTCTTACATATTGGAGAGATGATGTTGGATTTATCCTGCTTAGCAGCAACAAAAGACTCACCAATAACGTCTTGTTCAAGTTCCAACCTGTGGGAAGTTTTTCTTGAAGAAAGTCTTAAGTTTTGCCTCATTGACATTTGTACTACATTTAAATGAAATATTTCAAATCGCATATCCACTGGACCTGTGAACAAATTAAATATACCACCAGATAAGATATTGCCTGATTGTCACAACACTAAAAGTATGGACCCAACTCTTCCATCAATGCATACTCAACATTTCCATTGAATTAAATATGAGTTACATGTACATAGGGACTGAAGCAGTCTGTTTTAATTAGTGTGAAAATGTCAAGTCCCGGTATACAGTGCAAGCCTAAAAACAACAAGACAGTTAACCCCTCCATTGCTGTTGAGCATTGTGGAGCCAAGTTAGAAAGAAAGCCTCAGAGAAATCAGCTGAGTCTAAAATGGCCCAGTATTTTTATTGGAAAGTTAGTAGGAAAACAGTTGTTTTCCAAAATACTACCAAATGTTTAAGTAAACAAAGGAAAGCTTCTTAAAATTGAGGTTAGTCCATCAAGCCCACTGTTAAACAAGTGGTCAGATACTCAATATCAGTGAGAACCTGCTAGTTTTCATTGATTCGGAAAAATCAAAACACTTAGGGCAGTCCATTTCTAGGGGGAAAAAAAGAAATTATTAAGCTTGTCTGGCAATCCCATTGATTTTAATGTCCAAACATCTTATTGAAAACTGAAACCAAGTATTATGCTGAAATACTTTGCTGAATTGAAGACTAGGTTTTTAACCATACATTTAGAAGATAAAATTTAATATCTTCTTTATTTTCTCCCCCCCTTTTTTTTAAAGGAGCTAACTCATTCTTCATCAGGATCACAGCACCAGCAGCAGGAACATCTCTAATACCTGTACGCACCTTTTCCTATGTGGATCTCATTTTCCCGAAGACACTCATTATCTCAGAGGATGCACCACTTCCATAGCTGTCAGTTGTCTTATCACATGTCCCTTTTTCCTAAAGTTTAAGGCACAGCTGGAAAGCCAAGGAAAAAAATCATAAGGTACAGGTCCAGTCCACACGCCAAAATAAGTAATACTCAGGTTAGATATGGTTATTGTGCATAACAGGAACACACAGCCAGGTAATAAGTAGAAAGAAGATTACTTTCCACTCCAGTATTAAATTTGTGGGTTTTAGATGCCTTCAGAATTATTTCCATACTATGAGAATGTAGATAGGTATTTTCAAACAGCTTCCTTAGGCTTCAGGAATACTCAATGATTCTCTTTGTAGGCAATGGAAACTGCTGCTGTTAAAACACTGCTGTGTTTTTGAAAGCATGCTCCTTAAATTACAAGCTTTCTGGGGAAAGAGAATCTAATTTCACCAGGTGACTACAGATTTCTCTGCCAAAGCAATAATGACAATACATGAACTGTAAGAATAATAACTACAGAAGAACTACAGAACCATAGGCAGAAAACAAAACCTAACTACAATACCAATACCCAACCTTTCCCCTCAGATGTTCATTCTCATGCCCTGCCTTTGTCTAGAGAAGTTCCAGAAGAAAATTTCCAATGTATTTAGAGCTTGTGTCATACTTCAGCTGGAAGGGATATTCACTACTAAGAGAGTAATTGGACCACTGCAGGGGCTGGTCTCTGAGGAATTTTATATTCTACATGGAAATAGTAGCATATATGTATATAGTATATAGCTAGTATATATTTTATATATAAAAGAGGTTCAAATAAATAGATCCCTTGGGCAAAAGATAGAGAAAATAAATGGGTATATGTTAGAGAGTTCATAGATACCATTATTTTTGTCTTTAACCAAACAATTGTCTTCAGATAGTATAATTAAAAATTACAAACCTTTTAATCAGAGCACAAGTTAGTAAGATATGGGCAGACATAATTACATTGCAAAAATTGTCTAGGCTCTGCTAACTCCAATATTAAGATATTTCATGGGAAAATGGCAAAAAAAAAGCAACAATGTCACATTATTTCTCCAATTCATTAATAAGCATGTTTTTTTTGCACACAATTCTTCATGGTGTATTAACTCCTGACAGGGGTCAAGGCTACATTAAATTATAGGATAAATTATTATAGTTAACAGTGCTACTTGACAGCTTTTTAGGTATCTGCTGCTCTTAAACTTGTTCTGCATGGATTTTTTTAACAGCACAATAGGAAAAGTCTTCTTAGATAATAATGCTTTTTACCTTGATTCTTACTTTTTTGTCATACTCCTTCACATAAAGCGAGTGGTGACCAAAGATAACTATAAGAACAAAGCACACTAGATCAAGTTTTGCACTTACAAGCTTTGAAGGTTAGCATTTATAATAAAAAGCACAAGCTTCTCTTCCCTTCTGCTATCTTCAGATAGCATCTGACCTCAGTTTCTCCAAATTCAGAGCGGTTTGAAGTTTGTAAAAAACTGGTCTGTAGTCTTGAATTGAAATGTCATATGTGAAATCTTCAAAAAGAACTAGTTGTTTTCTTGCAGGACAGCGTGCTGTGTTACTCAGGGAAAGGTGAGGTCCCTCAGCAGGTAACGAGTATGTCTGCGTATGTGAAGGTTTTGCAGTTTTATACTTACATTTATGACATTATGAATGGCTTTGTGCTCATTACAGCTGTTTTGTATCCTCAGCCCTGCAACAGGGGCCCCATTCCTTCCCTTCTCACTGACTCTTGTTCACTGTAATCACAAAGTTATGTGACCAGAGCTGCCTGCATTGAGACAATCTTTTGCCATGCACCACATGTAACCCGTTTTCCAAAATTCTGCCCTTCCCTTTTTACTCACACATTTTGATTGAGTGCTCTCACTCATAGCCAACACAGCCCTGTTTTTAAGAATCCATTTGAATATTGAAACTGGTTTTATTGCTGCTTTTCATGTGTTTACATGTAAGGCATATTCTCTAAACTAAGGTATTAGGCTGTCCTCTACCAGCTCACACTCCTGTTTAAGTCAAATCTATATTGTGCTGTAGATATTAGAAAGTGTCTACACTGAGGGCTCATGTGTGATTTCTTTTTTCTTTATACTTATGTTGCCAGTTAACCTCAGTTTGTGGAGTTTTTTTTTTTTTTGACAATAGCCACATTTGTGTATAGCTTATGCATGTACAAGAGTATACCAATATCTTAGCTGGTGCCTTTGGTAGATTATGACTCAAAAATTAAGAATGATCATAATACAATAATAAAAAGGACAAAAATAACTATAGAATCTATAGTTTTCTATAACATATAGATATTAGTCTAATAATATTATTATAGCAAGCAGAATCTGGGTAGCTACAAATCACATATTACAAGTGAAAGTTTGTGAGCTATGATAATTCACACAAAGCTTTTATTGGATTAATGGAGAGCTAAAGTCCCTCCATTTTGTATGTACGGGAAAGTGCTTCCATCCCCTCACTACAAATAAGGACGGTGAGCACATAATACCAAAAGATATCAGAGTTTAGGAGAAAATGAATAGATAACTTCAAAAACCTGAGACTAGACTTGAAGATTGTTAAATCATGTAGATTTAAATAAACATTTCTAATCCTAAATTTGTTTTAAGTACAAAAAAGGCAGTATAATCTTGACTTAATTGTACATAAGACAGTGAGTCTGGAAGCAACAACTCGGTAGTTCTAGGATAGTGGAAACCCAGAGTAGGAGAGTGCGCCACAGTTACAGAAGAATCATACTAAAATCTAGCATGTGAAAATAAACTTTGGAAAAGTGACACCGCAAAAAGTGATGAACCTATTCAAAAAGACCCTGAAGTCATGAATAAGGAATTTTAAATCCTTAGACTTACTATGAGAATTACTTAAGCATAGTATAATAGTAACTCAAGGCATGAATGCCTGTAAATAAAAAAAGTAAACAAGATGGGGAAAATTCCAGAAGTGTGGAGTAATGAAGTTCAAGGGGTCATTTGTGTTATGCAGGCAACTTTCAGGCAGTGCAGTCTGAGCCTATGACTGTCCAGTAAGCCTATCTTTCTTTCCTAAGTATAAATTGCACTTTTTCCACTTTATCTAGTAATCATATTGCATTTTAAGAAGGCATAAGAAATATCCTCACTATTGAATTATGCCCCAGTGTTAGAAATCTGAAGTTAAAAAAAAAAAAAGTGTCATATAGGTTGGTATTGTGAAAACTTACCAATCCATTGCACAGGGGTACCTCAAACTCGATTTGACAGCAAGCAGCTTAATCTCAATGGTCAACCCAATGTTGACCTTTCTGTGGATCTCTTTAATGTTCCCCAAAAGAGCACGATGAAATTAAATGAAAATGAGTATTTCCTTCTTAGGAAGGGGAAAGCAAATGCACAAATATAAAATCAGGAATGATGGGAGAACCAGCAGTAGAGCAGAATTATATCACAAACAAAAGATATCAGCTTCTTACAGCATATTTGCAATACCAACAACAACAAAAAAGGATAAATCTCATTCTAGGAGGGGTTAGCAGGACTGCTTTATATAAGACAAAAGAAGCAATTATACTGTTCAAAGTGTCTGAGACCTCAAATGCAATGTGGCCACCATATTTTAACAAAGATATAGGCCAACTAGAGACAGTTCCAAGCAAAAGAACAAGAATTAATAGTGATCAAGAAGGACGGGTTTAATAAACTACTACATATATTTTTTATGTGTATAGAAAACAAAGTGTAAGGTATAACATGCATGGTGGTATGTAGATGAATGTTGTTTCTTTAAAAAAAAGGAGATGGAGAAAAAGAAGAAATAGGCAGGACAAAGAAAAATGAGCTCAGTTTGTTGCAGAGTTCAGTTTAATAATTATGAAAAGCCTACCTCCCATTGAATTATTCTTTTATAGGATTATGAATGTTGAATAGGAAGAGATCATCACCTTCAGTTCATTTCACACTGAAAGTAATTAAGCAGTTTTAATAAATTCATACCCATAAATATATATACGTGGATATATATCTTTATATATGTATATATATATGAAATATATAGGCAAGATTATTTTTCTTGCATATTCTTCTTCCAATTCCTTATTATTAGGATTCTAAATTTCATTTACAAGATGCATTACTTGTTGACCAGCCAGAAAAAGGAAATTCATTAACTTTATTTTAAATGATCCTGACTCGCAAGTAGCTAAATTTACATCTTCCATAACCTTATGTTCAAATTTGCCTATACTCACTGCATTCAACCTACAGGCCCTGTAGAATACTGATTTCTGAGGACAAAATGGCTAGAAGCTTTGTGATGGCTATTTTACTTAGCTGAAACTAAGCACTCAACATTGTCTTTATTTTGAATAGCTAGAATTGAGAATAAAGTTTAGCTCCATTGCATGACTCTGGACAAAAAAGAATGAAACAGTTGATCTAATTTAATCTGCTCTGTCTAGAATGTATTTTAGGCAGACCTGAAAATCTCTTTGGTCAAAAGTTTTCAGCAATATTTTGGATGAAATCTTACCCTAATTCAAGGAAATGAGCTTGGCTTTTGACATCACTGGGGCCAATCTGTCTTTGATTTTAGGGAAGCCATGGAACTAGGATAGTGAAAAATTGACCCACTGCTAGCCAGTTGAGAGCCAAAAAGGCTTGGTACTCAGCAGGTATTAACTGGTGTAACCAATGGAAGAAAGTTAATTAACATCAGCAGAGGATTTGCCCAAAGGTCTATCCAGTGTAACCTTCAGGGCTGCATTGTTGTGCAGTAAGTGCACAGACATCCTCCAATGCATCACAGAGTCAATATAAATATAGTACTTTGAGGTGCTGACTCAGCTTCTTGTCTAGACAGTAATAGATAGATGGCAATTCTTTCACAAAAAATGCAGCTGCTTAATACAGTGACACCAAAGTCACCTTGGCCAGGCTATTCTCTCAAAGTAACAACCTAGGAAGTCTTCACATTTAACACTAACAGAGACCTCCTGGCTTGCAAATGAAGCAAACTTCAGGGATCCAAAGCACCATATTCCCTATGGGGCCATGAGAGGAAGGATATGGGAATACCAGAGAGGCAAAAGGACAGTGACTGATCTGAAGCAAAGCATTTCTGGATGCCCCCATCCAAAAGCAGCTTTGATCCCCACCCCATGAACTACCTTGTCTCTGAAAAGTATCAGTATGGTATTTCACATTCCTTAGAAATCAGGGATCAGGGTGAAGTCTACATAGAGGTTTCCACACCATCTATTAATGCGATTCTCAATTCCATACACAGTCATGAAGGTTACAGCCCCATTTCCAAGTTGCCTAGAACCTCTTTGCTAGATAGATTTGAGGACAAATTAGTATTTATATATTTAAGTACACAAGAGTATTCAATGCAACAAATTCTTACTACTGTATCACAATAGCGATATAGCCTTCACCTAGGAAGCTAACGTAGGTACTATTTTATCTTCTCTAAAGATTGGTTCCCAATATCCACAGGGAACCTACCTCTTCCAAAAGTGATGCCTACGTGAAGCGAAGTGAGTCACTGTCCTGAAGGTGAGTTTTGTTAGAGGCAACAGAAGCAGTAAAGGTAAAACCCACGTTCAGATTTCAAACAATCTTTAAGTTAAGAAATCAGGTTCTGTTTCACAGCTGTCTCTCAGATTAAAGGACACAATAGAGATCACTGGAGAGAAAAAACAAACAAACAAACCACAACAGAACAAACACACACATTAGTGAGAGTCATAAAAGGTAGATTTATTCCTGATAGGGAGAGAAACTATGTATTTGCAAAACTACTGTACCAATTTTCAAGTGTCAGTGGAGAAACTTTTTAATACCTTGAACCAGTCATTGGACTGAAGGCCAGCAGACTTCACATTCCTTTCCATGGTGTTAAGCCTGGCCTACACAAAGTTGCATCAGTTTAATTAAAAGTGTATTTTTAAATCAATTTATCCAGCCCATGCAAACCCTATGTGGGCACTTTTAATTTTATTTCAATCAGACTTGCATCAATTTATCTTAAGTGAATTCCTTCCTGACTTAGGCTAAATCAATATAAGCCAGGGCAAAATCAATTTAGGAGTGTCCAAACAAGTGTTTGCATCGGTTTAACAAAATCGATTTATAAAACGATTTAAATTAAATTGGTGTAACTTTTGTGTGAAGACAAGCTTGGCTTAGCTAATTTCCTCAACCTAGGATTTTTACAGAACCACATAACCAAAACGAAAATTATGGATTTTTTTTTCTAGAACCAAGCTTATTTGTTTTGGAGAAATAATCATCAGAATGTCTATGGCATTGAAGCAAAATGAAATTCTGAAATGGGCAAGAAGCACAATTTCCATTTTAGTTATCAGAAGTATATCTTTTTTCATTCTTTTAAATATGACTTATTTCATTCTTTTACTTCTTTTGGGTGCAGTTAATGCTGCAGAGCTTGTGAAATGTTTCCTGAACATTCATCTGAAATTGATGTATCACTGGTTAGCTGCAAGAGATTCCTTGGCTCTCAAGGTGGGAATGGCAGCTTAAAACTTTCGTGGAGTTCGACTGAGCTAGGAATGACTGAGGAAAAATTCCCTCAAGCTCAACTTTGCATCTGGCAAAAGTTCAGGAAATTAAACATTATTTATGACAGAACACCAACTGCAGTAGAAAGAGAATCAGCCTGGTGTCTAGGAATACACTAGCCTCAGGCCTTGGCATTTAAAAATAAATAAATAAATTAATAAATTAATTAATAAAAAGTAGGGTTTTAACAAAGTCTTTTTGCGGAAGAAGTTCAAATAGGAGTGTAAATTAACCTGTATTTGAGGCATTTTCACAGTGTGAAAGCCTTTCTTTCCTCATCTAAAATATTTCTTCTGACTAAGAAACAAACTTCTTTGTAAAACTCTCATGTCAGGAAACATAATACAAACTTGAAAATTACAGGACTTTAGGTTAGTCAACTGGAGATAAGTGAAAAAAAATTCAAAAAATATTTAGACTATAGAATAACGCATTGTGTTATTTCATTTGCCTCCTGGAAACTTGGTAACTTTCAGTTTGCTAGTGACATATACTAGTCCCCGCCTACAGTTTTAACATTCACAGAGCTACACTGAGTTTTCAAAGGTTAAAAATTTAATATTCCATATACTCAAAAATTTCCAGACAACCTTCGTACTTCTCAATGCACTATTTCCTATTTAAAAAAATCAAACATAAAATATATTCGAAGTTTTTGTGCAAATAACTTTGAGTTAAACTGCTAGAATAAAATGTTGAAAAGCTTCCATAAAATGTCAGCATTTTTCAGAATTTCAGCATTCCAGACAGCAGCCCACTTGCCCATGAGCTATCCTCACAATTCTTTAATATTGCTTAGTTAAGAATGAGCAGCAATGTTCACAGAAACAACAACAAAAAATTACTAAAATCAGTGGCAGATCAAATTTCAGCATCAAGTGGTAAGCATAAGAAATTTTAATTACAGACTCAGTAAACTCAATACAGACTCAGACTTTTAAATTTTTTTGCTAAAAATTTTCATCTCCAAGATTCTAAAGTACTATTAGGGAAAAAACTGGTAGCATAAATTTTATATTTGAAATATCCTTTTAATTCAAAGGGAGTGGCAGTAAAATAAAAAAGTGATATAGGATATATGTGTGGGGTATACTGGATATTATGGGTATAGATAGCTACCCTCTGGGATGGAAGGAGTATAAATGACCACTACATATACCTCGCGATCCCATTTCCACTTGTTCACATACTAAACCTGTGGCCAGTAGGAAATGGCCTTGTCTAAGATCTGAATACCCTTAACAGTGCTATCCTGATGGTTTAGCAATGGTTTGCTTTCTGCCCAAGTAATTGCAGGTTGTCAGTGCAAATTCAATTTGTGCTGATACTTCAAATACAGAGGTCACACTAGGAAACACATTACTGTTGTGTTTTTAAACAGCCGTATAAGTGAAGAGAAAAAGAACTTCTGCTATTTCAGAGACTGAGATTTCACAAGCCAGACACCATTTTAGAGCATTATAGGCTACTCCATTGAACCAGCTGCACTTCTCTTCCATCTTCCCAGGGTTTCCAAAGACAGCTTTTGTTCCTGTGATAATGTCGGAAAGCAAGAATGTGACTAATGATGCTACTAAAAATCAGATCTTATATTTCTTCACCTTACATACGTATAATTCTCCTGAGCCCACCTTGAGGAAGCCCCTGTGCAAGTTGCTTCATCCACAGAGGTAGTAATGTTGTGCCGTTAGACCACAGCATGCAAGGTCTCTGCCAAAATTCGTGAGCAACTGAGTTTGCACCTCAGCCTCTCATGACAACAAAGCACCACTGTTCTGGTTCACTTGCATATAGCCTTGCTTATTCACCTGGCCTCTCTCGGCCACCTGCAAGGAGGGCCAGGGTTAACTTACCCAGGGAGGCGCTCAAGCACTCCTTTTCCAAAGGAAAGTCCTATGAAATATTGAGGCTTGATGGTAGGCAAGCAAAAAGGCAGAAAGAAAGAACGGCATGCAACTCAAACTCATGCATCAGAATGAAAAGGTTGTATGAGAAATAAATCACAACTGAAAAAGGCAGAGGATAAGAAATCTCTGTGCAAATTTGAAATATTTCTGTAGAATATCCATTTTGTAAGCCTTCTGGGGAGAAAAAGGAAAAAAAAATGTGAACTTCCAGCAGAAAGTTTTTTGTGAAATTTTTTTACTTTAGCATGGAAATAGGCTTTCTGAATGTGTTACTATTGCCTTTCTCATTCCTGCACATTATTATATGGCTTATATCTGCAGCATCTGGGCCAAAAAACTAGCCCTACATATAGCTAATTATTTGCCTCTAGAAAAAAAAAAATACAACCTTTATCTTTGAGCAGCAAAAAAAGACAGATGCAATGTCAGAAATCAGGACACATGGCTCCCTGAGTGAGATGTCTGATTCTTGAAAAAAAAATCACAAGTAGAAGAGCTCTCTGGTGTACTGGATGTAGCTTTAATCTGCAGTGCCTTTGTTTTTTGTATCCTGTTACCTTTACACTTCTGAGAACTCCTCCTGCTTGCAAAGATAGCAGTAATTTTGTCCTCAGAGTTGTCTGTCTGGTAACATAGGATACATAAAAACTAATCTTTTTTTCCAAAGAGAATATTCTTTATTCACACAGTTTTTGACGTAAATTAAGTCAATTTGAGTTCAAATACACAAGTGGCAAATTGCCTATTTTTGCTCTTCTTCAATGAGTTTTTTTCTTACTGTTACTGCTTTTCTGCTTTTTAATTATATTGTTTCCATTTGGAACATTTTTTTTTCCTCTTATCAATATTAATGAAGTTTAGCTCTGAAATTTCTTGGACCTTTATACTAGTATTTTATATACTAGTAACACGTATATTCATGGTAGCTGCCACAGTGATACAGGAGAAAGAAAAAAAAAAACAAAAACAAACAAATAGACAAAAACTTTTCCACTTTTAAAGACATAGAAAAGCCTTGGCAAAAATAGGTGGCAAAAACAAACAAAACCACTGGAAGAAAGAAAAGTCCATATGAGCAGATGAGCCGACAGCAGTGGTTTGTCATAAAAAACCCTAAAGACCATGAGGATTAAAACTGGCCTCTGCTGACTTTCCTCTGAAGAGTAATCAAGAGTGAATTTGGTACCTGACACAAACTCCTGATACGTGGTGGGAGCTTTAGGCCTGGACCATGCAAAATCCAGAGGAGTTGTAGGAAAACTCCCCTTGCAACGCCATGATGTGGTGGAACAGGATTTCTCTCTTACCTTTAAACCTTTCTCCCAAAGCAGCTGGACTTCTGAGCATTTCTTCCATGTTTTAGAAATTGCACGGATCAAAAACATGTAACAAGACCTGGGCTGGATAGGGCCCTTACTGTTACTTGGTGTCAATGCAGTCATTTGGATGATTATTTACATTTTTTTTCTCCTCTCTGTGAAAACTCTGTTGTGGCACAGAGGAATCAACAATAATCTTCCTTCCATAATTCCATAAGCTATTTTGCTCAGCTGGCTTGTCAAAACACTCACTCATGAATATGCAACAAGGTGCAAGGAGTATTTCTTTAAATTTTTAGCCCCTTCAGCATTTAATATTAAAGCTTTTTAAATCCAGGATATGATTTTTTGTGTGTATGCATGTATATGTTCTGAAGTGTGTGTATTGGCATAATTTCTCTTAAACTTGTGTGTTCACTTGATTTCTGGAGGGCTTTTATTTTCATTTAGACATATTATGTCCCCAGTACTCACATACACGTATGCTTTTTATGGAAGTGACCAATTATCCAAAGCATTTTCTGTGTCAGCTATAGGGAATAGATATTGATGCAATTCGAGATAGGATAAAAAAGGTAAATGAAGTTTTTCAACCTATGCCAAGAAGTAGTTCTTGTGCAAAAGACTTAACAGTCTAATGCCCTGTAGAGCTGATCTGTCTGCAGACTAGAACATGAAAGATAATAATGAACTGGTAGCAAAACTTCCATACTTTGAAAGTGACTTGCATATTTACTGCAGCAAATAAAACTTCAATTCTTGTGCTGCTCTCTATTACTACTTAGGTTAAATTTCTGGCTCAAAAATCTGCTTCCTGACTCCCACAAATACTGAGGCATTCACTGGAGCCTTATGAATTTCTCCCAAAAAGTAATGCCCGAGACATGCAGTCAAGCATAGATTGGTTTTAGAGGAGGACAGAGACAGTAGACAGACAGCTGGATGGTTAATTCCAATAAAAGACATAATATTAGACTATATTCAGGAAAAAAATGCAGTTCTACCACAGGGATGCAGAAACTGCAGAGTACATGCAGAATATGTTCCTTCTGCCCTGAGGACATCTTAGTCAGGGAAACCAGAAAACTAGTTGCCCATAATCGTGAATTAGCTGTGTGAATTCAGGTTCAAAATTATACCCTTTGGAAGTGGGTAGAGTGAGGAAGGCTCCTTTTCCCATTTGATTTTTCATGCATGCATGTACAAGTGTTCCTAAGCATTAGGAAAAAAAAAAAAAAAAAAGGAGTTTGGGGGAAAAAACTCCAGAAAGGAAAAAAGAATGGGAAAGAGAGATGTATCTGTCTGATGCCGTTAGATTAAATTAGACTATAATGATTACTGTGTGCCTTCACAAAAGACATTTTGTAACATTTAAGATTTCTGCTAATTGAACGAGGTACATTACCATGCAAAAGAATGTTACTGAAGGTTGAAAAGGACAAACCAACTATTCTCGTACATCACCATAATTATGCAGCCCCATGTTCGAACAATTACATTTATGTAGACCCACTGTTAAAATCAATGTTACTTGTACAGCTAGTCCTTAATCAATGGAATCAGTCAATTTACCATGGTCACATCCTTCTTCTTAATTAAGACAGTGATATCTCTGGAGCGCAGGGTCTCAAAGAGATAAATAAGTACAGAGGTTGGGAAATGTCAAAGAGGTGACTCCCCGATTTTACTCTCAACGAACTTGGGAGGAAATAAGACAGTTCCCTCAGTTCAGGGAAGCAGCACAATCTTCTAAAGAGATGGCTTAGCATTCATTAAGAAAAGAGCAGGTAGCAGTGTCTGACAGAAATAGCACTAATGAGCAAAGAGCGCTTTCAACATGCATATCCTTCATAGTCATAGTCTGAATTATGAAGGTTGTGCCACCTAAGCCAATTTTAATTAGAGTGAGCATGGACCTCTTTGGACAGTTAGCCTTTCTTTCCAAAATCCATTTCAATATGGTGTCATTTTGTTGTCATAATCAAAATGGCAAAGTGATGGAATAACCTACTTAAAATGTCTCCAGTGTTAAAGCAGATATGGCAAACATCCTCTAATGACACATGTAATAAGGGTATTACCTAGAGGACTTTGACAGTGCATTCCATGTTGTCATCGTACTTGGAATAATGATAGAGGTCTTCTCTGGAATAGGACAGAGGTCTTTAAAGACCAGGTCTAAACTTCCTGTTCTACAGGCAAGCTATTAAACTTCCGTGTGTTGAAAGAAAAGAGAAAAATACAGATCTACAGAGCTGCCAAATGCAGACATGGTCATAACTCCAGGTGCCTTTTTTTTTTCCTCCTCTATAAAATATACTTATACTGTCAAACTAGGAATATTCAGCCCTTCCACAGTAAAAAAAAAAAAAATCACTTTAGGCTACTAAATAAACTGAAACGAGTAACTTGCAAGTTTGTTTACAAAGAATCAGCTTTACTGGTCATTCCTCACAGTACATTATTATGGTATTTAGAACAGGAAAATAATAATAAAGGACAGCTCAGCCTGAAATGCTTTAGGTGCTCCTAAGAGTCCCAGAGACAAGTTGTTAAATGTATTTAGAGGCACAAACGCAGCCTGATTGCAATTACTCTCCCAGTGACATAGGTTATAATCTGTGATTGATTTTTTTTTTCATTTGTATGTAAGCAATCTGAATCTCAGTGGATTCTTATCTGTATTACCAGGTAATTTAAATTTAAAACAATTTTAAGGTATACCTTTAGCAAACACAAATCAATGAGCTACACACACATTTTTGACACCAACATTTGATCTTTGAGAAACATTTTCCTTTTTTTTTTTTTAATTTTTCCCTCTTTTCAAAAGGCAGCAAAGTTAGAAGAATAGAAGAAAATTAAAAACCAACTTATGAGTCAAGAAAATACCCAATTAAATCCTGAAAACAAAAGAAAAAAGTTTCTGTTTTTCTTGAGGCCATGGTTTTGGACATTTAAAAATTAACCATTAATTTTACATAGAATTAATCGTAAAAACAATGTTGGAAAAGTATTTTAAAAATCTTAATATTTTCTATACTGCCATCAGAAAAAAAAAACGCATTTAGTGATGACCTGAAATGAAAAATGTTTTCTAAAGCTTGTCCTTTTTGTTCAAAAACACATTAACTCTCTCATTTGATTTACTGCTCCTATAGTTAATAAGAATCTAAAATCATAATTAAAATACTAGAATCTACAGAAGAGCAATCTTGAGCAAAAATAAATCTCTGTTATAGAGACACAGCAGGAAGTTGTAAACTTTTGTTGTATGTAAGTAGTTCCTACAGACAAAGCCATAACATGAGTGAAAGAGGCTTTTTGCAAGCAGGAGGCTTTTTGGTTTGTTTGTTTGTTTCTTGGGAAAACTGACATATGTTAATGTGACATATGTGAGTTAAAATAATGACGGAATGCCTTAGCTTCAATCTAATGTACAGTTCTGTACTACACTCCTTGCATTACATTGGCACTTCTAACAGTCCCTTCATTTGACAGATGAAAACTGGAGTATTTCCAGTGATGTATTAAAAAACTTAGTAACTTAATATTTTAAATGTATTTGGAGAATATCGAGAAAAAGTAGAGAAAATCAGTGTTGTTGAAAAAATATTATCTTGAAACTGAGGTAACAAAACATCCCAGACTCAGACTATATAAGACCACTGCGCATGTAAAATCATATGCTGCAGCATATGAGCTATGCTGCAGCAAAAGCAGTAAGAAAAAAATTCACTCCACCATACAAGAATAAATAATCATCTGACTTGCTATAGAAGAATCCTTTTTCCCCTTCCCTCCCCCTGCTCCATGTTATGATTGGAAACTCTGCTTAACTCCTCTCAATGTATTTACTTCTGCAATTGGGGTATTCTGCTGAAAGCCAAAACTATAAAGTTGAAGTGAAAGTGATTTAATATTTGGGGAAAATTATAATAAAAATGGAAAGATTTTCACAGTGCTTTCTGCAAAGAAAGAGAATTAAGAGAAAAAGCCAAGAAAGCTGCAGGGATTAAAGAAGATATTCTATAATTTTGAAAGCAGCTGTTCAGCCATATGTGCTTACCTTTTCATTTTTTTTCTCAGATAGCACACTTAACCTGGATCTCTACCAGCCTGACTTGTTTTAAATCTAGTGATATCATTGCCTGAATAACCAATACCTTCATCATCTTCACGGCAGAATCAGCAGTAAGGAGACATTGCTGTAGTGAGATAAAAAATGCAAATTCTTTTTTTTAGTTTAGTTTAAATCCCACAGATTCCAATATGTTGCAACATTTCAAGATCATGAATTCCTAGAACAACTTTGCCACAGATTGCACAGCCCATGGCCGTATGACAACAAAATACCTGTTTAATAGCCCAGGCTGCTATGACCTTGGTGCAAGTAAATAATAGAAACATATGATTAACTTTTATCATATGTTTAGAACTTTGCTGAACTGAGTCAATGAGAGTAAATGTTTATCAACCTTGTCATCTGAGACTTGCAACAGTACCTGCACAGGTTTAAATATGATATCTCTATAAATATAGGCACATCCCCCACCACAGACAGACCTATGAATAAAATAACCTGAACTGAAAGCCAAATATTCCCAAGTGCTGATGATATTCCCATTCAGCTCTCAGTATCACCTTTTGGGAAAGCTTTCCAGGTGTTACCCCATTACAGAAGCCATCTTAGAAGCTGCTAATTTATGTGCTATGCTGTCAGCTGTGTGTTTTGATATGTCTAGAAGATATGTCTTATATAATAATTTAATTTATTCTGTACTGAACTGTGGAAAGAGTGCTCATGCTTTTGTCCTTCTGCATACTTATTAATGGAAAAATGTGACAAATGGTAGAATTACTACAGCAAAGATAGCACACTTAGAAAAGGAAAATGAATCACCTCATATTCAACAATGGATCATATCAAAACTGTTCTTAGCCTCACATACTTTACATTCAATGGTCAATCTTTGAACAAACTAGTGGCTGAGCTATAGGCTCCCCATCTCATTTATCACAGCATAAGTCTATCTTCCGCATTTCAAGAAAATTACAGAAAATAAAACTTCAATAAAACCAAAAAGCTGGAAACCGAGATGACACCCATGACAACATTAAAAACAGGATAGTGAAGATATGCAACCATCCATTCAGCTTACAATTAATGTGGCTCAAGATAGATGTCTGCCTTTTTCTGACGCAATATCCATGAGATAACCTATAAGAAGAAACACTGTACAAGTTAGCTACAGTCTTAGGACACAAATAATACCGATTAGTTTTAAGTAGGAATAGGAGAACTGATTAAAGACAATCAGGAACACCTCTACTATATACCAAGCCAACTTTTGAGTCAAATCACAAATTAAGTCTTGAATAAAATATGGTGACAGCATATAAAACAATGTGCAAAATCAAACATGTTGTTTAATTTTCCATAATGAGTCAATTAAAAACTCCTGAAACTGATCTTGAAGTGACTGAAACCTGGTCATGACCCAAATTTGCAAATTCATTCCACCTTTAACAACCTATGCTTTAAAGAATGTGACTATTTTGGAAAAAAAAAAAAAAAATGATTTTCCAAGTGTTTTTGAGCTTTGCTGCATTTTGCATATCCTGCTTGCCGTCTTGCCAGAAACATTACTGCCAAATATTATGCCAGATCTTGAGAGTTTTCCAGCCAAGTTTTGTCCTCAGGAGGGTTATGTTATTTAGTAAAAGTTCCCTTAATTATCTGTATTTTGAAACCACCTCATAATTTACTGCAGCTACTACTAATTTCAATTTATCAAAATATGTCAAAAGCAAATCAGAAATCAAAGAGCTGGCAATAGCTATTTAATAGCAATAGCTATCAAATAGCAACAGCAAATATTCTCTCTTTTACAGTAGTATATTCTTTTATGAGGCTTGAGAGAGTTATTATTCTTCTCATATGCAGCTAGCCACAGCAACTATAAAAAGAAGAATTAAGCTCTTACTATACACAAATGAGAAATGATACAGAAGTGTTTAATATTTTTAGAATGGCAGAGCAGTAAACCAACTAGTACTGTATGATAAAATGAGAAAGGATACAGAAGTGTTTAATATTTTTAGCAGTAAACCAACTAGTACTGTATGATATCGGTATTGCATTAGAATAGTTGCAATAGCGCAACTATATTGTAACTATAGATGGCCAGTTAGTTGTATAGATAAAGTGATACATATGTAGACTGAGAATGGCCCATTTGGGCTACAGACTGCAGTGATCTCACACAACCATGCTATCAAAGGATTAATCAGAAGGGGCTGTAGAACATCCATTTCACATGTCTGTACAACCTAACACCCAGAAAGTATCTTTAAACAGCCTCTAGCAGGCTTAAGACTACTGGAAAAGAAACATAATTCCACAATAACATACTACAGAAAGGCAACCTGAGAGATCAAAGGCACTGACAGAATAGTCTCAAGTAGGATGTTATTCATGAGATGTCTTAGCTCTAGAGACTACAGAAACTCTCTTCCAGAACTTAGCAGTATGCTGGAGTTGCAAAAATGAATGTCTCAGCATACCGTCTTGGAAAAGTTCCTCCAAAAATACATTGTGCATGAAACCAAAGTTTAAAACATTGCTTTTAATGTTAGCTTGGAACCATTCCCCCATTATATCAATAGCAGTCCTTAAAGTCTTCTTACTTAAAAGAGGTCCCTTGCAATGCTTCATTAAAAGTTATAACTTCAACAACTTCAACAGTGAATGTCGTATGTCAGAGAATAGTTGTGTAGTGAAGACAAAAAGACTAGTATAATACAGCTAGAAGTGTTTTTGTCCTCTACCTCCTCCCATCTTCTTCCCATCACGCAGAATGCTGAATATGTATTGGTACAGCTGTGGCACCATACAGAACAGAATTTATTTAGATATATAGCCTTTCATCCTCAAGGTATCTCAAACCGCTTTATGGAGCAATTATTTACATAATGTAGTGTCTGTGTTGGCAAACTTGACTGTCATTATGCAGTCAGCCATAGATCATACATAGCCCAGATAGCAGAAACTGCAGGAAAGTAGAAATGTTTGCCAAAATATGAGGCGTATACCTTAGAAATGGGCATCAAGAAATGAAAAAAGGCACTTTTTATCCAAAGGATGGCAAACATGCAAGACCGTTTGCTATCTCACAGTTAGTTTCATAATTGCTTGTATAACGAAGTCTTCCTGTGCTCTTTAATGTCATATATCATACTTTTTCAAAAAAGATTACCTTAGTCAGAAATCTGTTTGCATGATCACTGATCTGCAAATGACTATCATAACAGAAAAACGAAATTACAACTGTTTTTCCAAACAATATCAAATACAATTTCACCTTTAGAGGCCAATTATGCAACTTTTAGTCATTCCAGGAAGAATTCACACAGGGAAAATCAAACAACTTGATGGGGCAGTTGATATAAACACTGTTCCATTGTAAGGATAAAAGTCTGTGCTATTACAAATACATACTACCACCTAGCCAAGGAAGGCAAAAGCATCTTTGCAGAGTAGAACTTTGAAGTTTTAGCAAAGGAGAGAAAAGATAACAAAACACTGTGAAATAAGAAAGCAGTGGTCTGGGTTGGTAAGCAAGGGACACAGGTGATATCAATAGAGACCTTATAATCAACAGAGCAGTGTTGAAAGGCACACACTTCAGGCTTGTGCACTAAAATAAAGAAGCGCTGAGAGAACAACAACATTTTGGGGGAAGTTTTGCTGGGAAATGACCATGACTGGGTATCTCTCTGGAGTGCCTATACATTAATGCATGCCACTTGGGAAACAAATGGAAGGAATTTGAGGTTTGCATGCAGCTCAAGGTCTAAAGTCTCATTGGGATCACAGAGATGTGGTGCAGAGCAACATAGGTAACGTGGTGATGTGAATCTGTTACAGATTGCCTGATCAAGAAAAAGAAGCAAGCAAGGCTTTCTTAAGACAACTGTAGGAAGCCTCACATTCAAAAACACGGGTCCTCAAGCACTTGGACCACCCCCGTACATACTGAACGCAAGACAGCAAGGTGCAAGCAATCCATATGGTTTCTGAAGTGCACTGAAGATAACTTCCGGACACATGAAAAGGGCCAAGGCAATGATTAAGGGTGAAAGAATGATAAAGCACCTGTCATATAACGAGAGTCTGAGGTAGTCTGAGTTGTTTAGCCTGCAAAAGAGAAAGCTTGGACCATGTAATGAATGTTTATAAAATACCTGATGGAGGGAATAAAGAAGAAGGAGCCAGACTCTTCACAGTGGTATTCAGTGACAGGAGATGAGGCAACAGATACCAACTGAAATAGAAGAAAATCCATTCACACATAAAAAACAAAACAACAAAAAATCCACTACTATGAGGGTGTTTAAACACTAGAACAGGCTTCCCAGTCTCCATCCATAGACATATTTGAAGTCTATCTGGACTGTGTCCTGAAAAACCTGCTATAGTTAAGCATGCATGAAGCAGGTTGGACTAGATGTTTTTCAGAGGCCATGCCCAACCTTAACCACTCTGTGATTTTGTAACATTGAGGTATTATAGTGCATTAAAAGAGGTAAAATTTTTAAGGTAATCTATACAAATGCTTGCAGTGGAATGTACCTGAGCGTTGCTATGTATAACATACCAGAAGTTGAACATTCTGCAATGTAAGATGTACTGAATGGTTAAACGCACATGCCTACACACATGCATAATCTAGCTAGAACAAAAACAAAGTCAAAAGGCATACACTAACATCCTACAATACAAAATTGTGACCAAGAGCTGGGTCAATCTTTCTCATTCTCAGACCTACTGAAGGGGACTGAAAAGATAATGGCTTGATTCCTCCCTCAAGAAGGATCGGAGAACTGTTGCACACTTTTCTGAAAAATAAAAAGGATCTATGTATCACTTTCACAGATTACATCAGTTTTAAAGCTCTGTGCATCTCTTCTCTGACTTTGTACCTGCGAACTGACAACATGATGGTGATCGCAACAATCCACTCTTTTAAGGTAGGTATTCTCAGGGGTCTCTGTTGAATTTCTACAGAAGTGCAGGGGCTTAATGTACCTCTGCCTTATTTGCTCCTTTGCTTCTGTAACCTACTGAACCCTCTATTTCAGCAAGACTGGTGCAAACAAAGTACACTGTTCCAAGTTGCATGTAGAAAGAAGCTGAATCCTCAATTTCTTGCTTTCCACACAGAATACATGAAAAAAAAAAAAAGTGTGGAAAAGTGTGGACCCTCCACATGCAGATCTGTGGGGCACTGCTGCCCTGCCCACAAATGAGCAAAGATCAAATGAAGAGTAATTCATATTTATAAGGAATCAATTCCAGGAAGAAATTGAACCAAGAAGCTTTGGGCTCAATGGGTTCCGGCTGAGAAAAGAAGGAACGACTTTGTCTGTCTCTAACCAACTAACTAGGTGTCACGTGTGATGTTCTTGCTTTAATGCCTGCCTTACATATGGTGCCTGATAACTGTGTGGATAAGGGGATAGAAACACAAGTCACAAAATACTACCAGCATGTGAGTGGGATATGCATAAATGAGTGAATGTGAATGGCTCTTTTCTAGGCCAACAGGCTTTCCGTCGTTTCTTCATTATGTCTGAAAATAATCTTCAAACATGCAAGTCTTCCCTTGAAGAATATATTAGAAAAAGAAGAATGTAAAGGTTCTGTATCATTAAGAGGACTTCACTTCAAGAGAAGTTTGTGCTGATCAGGAAAGAATAAATAAATAAATCGGTGATTATAAAATCAATATTCTATGAAATAGCCCAGAGCGAGATGTGCAATGAATTGCGCATTGGTAAAAAATTATTTTGCAATGACATTTGAATATCTTTTCATGTAGTCATAGGATGATTAACATGGAAAAATGCTACTTACTTGCTACTTACCTTACCATGCATCCTATAATTCCCTGTTATAGAAGTCTAAGCTGGTAAGAGTGCTTATTCTTGAGAGAGCTGGGTCATCTTTAACCACAGAGCATCAGCAGTTTGGCTTTAAACTGCTAGGAATAAGTAATTACTCCATAAAGGGCATATAATTATCTTCCTTTTTTTAAAAAAAAAAAAAAAAAACTAACAGAACTTTTTGAAGCAGGTTGCTGTGGACAGGATACTGAGGGTACGTCTTTACTGCACTTATATAGGGTCAACTGCAGCAAAACTGCAGTCTGCACTGGCATGCCTGGACAAGCTTTAAACTAGTTAGCTCACAAACTGGCAACTGGCTTCTGGTAAGCAGTAAGGTGCAAAAATCATTTAAGAATATGCTAACCGAAAAGTTCAGGAACTGAAGGTGTTTCTTTTCCTTTGCATGCTAAAGGCTTAGCTCTGACCCTTGTTTGGAACTAATTAGGATGACAGATGTGAGCCTATGGTTGGAGATAAATACACATCAGTTTAGATAGGTACAGAGATTTTACTCATTGTGTGTGTGAAAAAGAAAAAAAAAAAGCTGGCTTTGCCTTGCAGGAAGCACTGACTTCAACAAAAGCAGAAGTGATCCTGTGCTCATACATCTATGCTATCCATAAGTATTTGATAAGATGCAGTACCATACAGAGGAGACTTCAAACAGTGAGGGAAAGGAAAAAAAAAAAAAAAAAAAAAAAGGTGTTTTGAAAACATCTCTCTTGGTAACTTCTTAGGAAAGGTTACTGAGCTACGACTATGTTGCTGAGAATATCCATCCTTCCAGTATGTGTGTGCGTGAGGGAGGGAGGGCGAGAGAGAGAGAGAGAAAGAAAAAACAAGAACTAGCTGATATGTTGGTCCTCTGGCAAGATCTCTTGATGTTTGCCAAGTGCTTAGTCAAAGAAGCACGCAGAAGGAAATCATTTGCTTCCTGCTCATGACTTGAGTCATATCCCACTCAGTCAGCCATTTCAAAGGAGGAGCAGCTACAGCTAGAGAAACACATTGCAACTGGCAGCCACAATTCATCTTTGGGGTGCTTAAAAATCAATAGTTGTGTAAAAAATATCTAGGGAGATTTTGAAAGAGCTGGGCTTGGCCAAGCAGCAACAAATAAATAACAGCTTTAAAAATGCATTTGGCAAGGAAACCAAGGAGGAGCATCAGGAGAAAGTATTGTAGGAAAAAGAAATACAGAAAAGGTTGAGAAGAAGCAAAGGGAGGAAAAAACTCACCAGGGAGAGAGAAACTCTAAATTACTAGAAAAAAAAAAAAGGGCAGAAAAGAAAAAATGTAAACTGCAGCGGTAAATTTCGTAATGACGTCCTGGCCTGTAATTCTTCCTCTATTAGTGCTCTTAATAAATGCAAACTATCCCATCACATTCAGAAAACATCTTTGTAAAAGATAATCAATAAAATCATGTGGATAGATCACAAAGGGCTTTCAGAGAAGAGAGAAACAGTTTGCAGAAGAGGAAGGGGAAGAGGAGAACATCCAAAGGGGGAAGGCGACACATTTAGGGACATGGAGAACAATCTTGTCACAGTTTCAGAAGTGATAAAACTCAAGTCAAAAATGCCTTTCTCAAGATGAGTGATTGAGGTGCAAGATGACAGAAACATCAGTGAGATTTTTAATTAGGCAGGTCTACATAAAAAGCCATACCTTAAAGATATTATGGTGAAAGTAAGCAAGAGAATAATGCTTAATTATGTTATCTTTTCTATATTTCTCTCTGTGGTCTGTAAATTAACTCAAGGTTAGTTTAATTCACAGGCCCAGTGCAGATGTCTCACTTCAAGATACCACTCCTCCTCAGCAAAGAGGGCATTAGGCATGGATGAGAAGTGTGATCTGAGGCTTTCTCTGCAGTGTCAGTACTAAAGGAAGTGCCATATGCTATAAATTCAAGACAACTCTCTTTTCAAAAGGAACAACACACCAACAGGTTGCATGGTAGAGGAAGGAGGGGATTGCAGAGGGATCATGGCTCTCCGTGTGAGACCACAATATCCACAAATCCCACATATAACCCAGCACAGCCATTGCAGAAGCACCACTCAAGTCCCTGCAGAGTCACAGAGCCAGTACACCAGCAAGACCAGAGTAGTAACATGCAAGTGGTGTGATATCGCAACTCCCCTGTTTCATATAGTGTCCTTGGCACCATTCTGAAAGCCTTGTAGTCTTAGGCATTCGTCCCCAGACCTCGTAGACTCTCAATAGGCTGAGAGTTTTTTCAAGAATGCAGCCTAAAATAGTTGGAGTGGAAGCTGACAAAGATTTTTTCAAATCTTTTGTTTCCTGGAAAATAAAGACAAATCTAAACAATTTCACAAATGGACAAACTGAAGTCAATACCTTTGTCTTAGGTTTCGACAAAGATAGTTTTGAAATTGTCTCCTAGTCCTTCTTTGCTAATCTTTCTCAGCAAGAAGCCTGAGGTCTCCTTTCTCACCCATGTCACCTGTGGTTTGTGCCCTGTTGCAATATGGTGCAGTGGTAAAAGAGCATATGTTATTCAGTAAACGGGACCTCTGATTTGAGATCATACGGACTCTAAAGAACTGCCAGGGGAGTACATCTGCACCTAACAATCTTCCTCTCTTATGGTAGGTAGGGTACTGGTGTACCAGACTTGTGGACTGGGTACAGTCCACAAGGTCTCCCTTGAGGTCATCAGTCTGTAGGTTTCCATAAGCCTAGTGCCGAACCCTTAGGACGTATCAAGGCTTACTCTGGAAGCTGAGTCCTTTTCACTTCTTGCTCTGTGTTCTTCTCAGTGGTCTCTTCTTGCTTTCTTTCCAGTCCTTTCATCTTTTGCAGCAGAATCTATTTTGCTTCTTTACTTCTGTCTAGGTTAACATCTGCCTTGCCTTGCCCTATGGCTCAGAGTATATCAGACTTATTGAAAAATGTGCAAAGCAAGAGTTTTCCTCTTGAAAACTTCAAAACAAGATTTTACACAGGGACAAAGCAAAAATAGTAAGAAAAAAATATTAGGCAAATTTGTCAAAACATACTGCAAAACACTTGATTACACATTTTGAATCAGGAAATGGCTCTGCCATAAATGCCAATCAGCAATACCCATCATTTCTTTCAGTAGTAAAACAGAATCTAGTGGTATCTGAATAACCCATTGCTAAAACAAGCATCCCGACAATCCATTGTATTTCTACAAATCAATATTATGGATGAATGCCTAGCATGTGCCTGGTAAATTCAGACCACATGCTGAAAATACTGAACATCTGCACCAAGTTCAACAGACCCTGAAACCACTCTTCTATACTTACCTTTATACCAAGATTCTTCATCTTCCTCCCCAAGCACCCCAAGGCTTTCTATACATTTTGAGTAAGAATTTGACTTCATCTAAAATTTACACTTACCTCTGTGTTCAAAGAATGCTGTGATCTGGACTTCTCTTTCTTTTCATGATTCTATATATTCACCTCCATATATATTCATAGACACTTGCGGATTGTTGAAAGCTATCCCCTACAGGAGTAAGGAAAAAAAAACCACACACACACCTTCTCCACTATCACATTACTTATCGCTATGCTATGACATTTATTATAATATTAACACATTCACATGCTGTTTACTATTCAAATGCAGTATATCAAAAACATGATGAAAATTAAAGGATGGTAAAATATCTCATTTTAATTTTTTAAATCTTTGATATTGATATTTTTGTAAATACAGCAAATGCTTCTAATTATATTTTAACAAGCAGTTATGAGGACATATGCCTTCTATTGGATCCTAAATGACTAAAAATGACCTACTTTAATTTTATTCATTATCTCTAACTGTTATTAGAACCTGTATTTGACATATGTGGATATTATTTGATCTTTTCAAACCACATTCATTCTCATTAAGAAAGCCCCAAGACATTTTCTTTCAGAATATTTTTCAAATATTCTGAGATTTTGCTTGTTATGTGAAATGTGACAGCACTTTCAAGTTCTTTATTATAGTTTTTTTTTCTACAGCAAGAACCAATTATCCCTTCCCAGTACTAGTGTCTAGTTTTGAACTTAATATTTAAGCAATTAGTATCTGTATCTGTAAATTAATACATCTATATTGCTAATGTAGTTTTAATCATACAAAATGAAAAGGAAGAGCCTTTCCTTCCTGTTACTAAATGTAAAGAAATGTTTATTTAAAGTTAAAAAGAAATTAAACTAGAAAAGGACAAGCAGCAGATAAGATTTTTGTGGCAATGCTGCTTTTCTTGCTCTGAAGAGAACCTCTTAAAAGAGCATTACCTTTTATTCAGAGTTGTCTGTTTTACACAGATTGGATTTATTTTCATATTTTTACACCAGTAATTGCTGAGTATACAGACATCTTCATGATAGCCTCAAATCCATTAAAGCATTTGAACTTTTGATAATAATTCTTCATTTTAAGTTAAAGTATACTGAATTTTATGCTGAAACTGTTTCAAGTCCAATTATATTTAGTCATCATTAAATATCAGGGCTATGAGTTATTATGAATACACAGTAATTGATACCAATTTTATTGTTTGTTATAAAGCTCTTTTTTGGGAAGAGTCTATGATATTTCACTATTAGATCAGAGATTAAAATCTGGATACATACAGATGCATCAGATTTCAGAATGTGTTTCATCAGTAATTTACACACAATAATTCTTCTGGCAAATGAAGACTAATTTTTTCATTTTGTTTTCTCATCTTGCCTGCAGAAAATGAATAATACTAATAAAACACCCTGTACTACCCAGATTTGAGTTCATTATTACCTTCTTATGTTAATTACTGATCAATAATTTATTTCTCTCATGAAAATATATTGTATAGATATTTTCGGTCCACTTGCTGATATGATGACGGATGGGTTTAGGTGACCCAAAGATGGCTGTTGTTACATCTTATACATTGTGATTGCCTTGGAATGTCTACCCAGAAACATTGGAGAGGAAAATAGAAAAGTTGAGACTGAAAAGACAAGTTACTAAAATTGCTTTGAGTCAGCTATCAGTTCAAATTATGTATAATACTCACATCATGATATTTCTTTTCCCAATGTGCAGAGATTATTCTTATATTACATTTATAGCCAAGTGACCAAAGTGATGAAAAAAAAAAGAAAAAAAAAAACATTCAGACCTTCCTCAACATTTGACTGTGACAACTAAAATCATCTTAGCTACTCTTTGTATTAGGTGATCGGATGGGAAAAGAAAGGTAAAAATTAATTCAAGGGAGAGTTTTATAGAAGTATCAAATACCTAAACAGGTGATCACTGAAAAGGAGCCACAAGCCAGCGTACTTCAAACACGTGATAAAGTTCAGATCTATATCTATATTATAGCTAGCCACTCTCCCCAACACTGTGAACCTAGGAGAAAACCCATAGTTCTGTCCAGGGCTACCTCTGGAGCAGGAACCTCTTGAGAGGTTCACATCTCAAGAAATTGAGCAGTCTGTAACTGGCCAGCAAGGAAACAACCTCAGAAAGAAATTTCTGGCTGGCCTAGCTCTGAATGAAACCTTCTCTGCCTATGCTCACCTGGTCGCGCTACTGTGAGGGCAGTGTTGTTAAGGGGATGTTGTGTAAAACATGGACAAGTGCAGCAGTTATGCCAGTTCTTGCTTGGTTCCTGCTCTCTAGGGGACAGAAGTTGCCTGCATAATTCAGAAGCTGGCTCAGGGATCAGCCCAAGACAGTCCTCAAATCAAATAGCTGAAATGGGATTTGTCAGAGGCATGCCTGTTCCTCTTCCAGCTTTTACCTCCACACATTGGCTGGTACCAAATGAAGCCAGGAAAAGAGGGGACAAAGGGGCCCTTCTTTGAGCTTGGAGCTTTTCCTGTTGACTCAGAGATGTGAGTGCCCAACTCCTGCTGCCATTAAAACATAGCTATTACCGTGGTTTTCTCTTAAACCTGTTGTGAAAATATGTTTTTAACATGAGGGAAATAGGTCCTTTTCCTAATCTTGGTCTTCAAAGCAGATGAACGATTTTAGTCTGTCCAGCCTGAGGCAGGTATTCAACCCAGAAAATGTCAAGCTTCATTACTGAACTCTGGAAAATCTCTAAACAGCTGAAAACACAGCCCAATTCTAGAAAGTGCTAGTTAAGCAACCACAGTCATCTAAAACATCCACTTAGATAATTCATGTGTGGATAGAAACATGAGCATCTGGGGTCTTTCATAACAAAAGAAGTTGCACAAAGCTGACTGGAGAAGTTCAAGTCAAAATTGTTCTTGGAGGCTAGAACATAGCACTGGAGAAATGAGTGTCATAGTTCCAGCTGTCTTCAGGAATAAAGCTGCTCAGCACATACAGCATGAGCACAGTAACAGAAGCATGCTATCATCTCCAACAGAACCTGCTCTTCTGGAGTCCTGGTGGCATTTATACACTGCTGCTTCCTGAGTGAGAGCAGAATTGTTTTTGAATTCCCCATCCCCTTTATTAATTTACTGCCATATGTTTGGAGGTTGTTTTGATAATTATATGCATCTTTCAAATTGCCATAACATTCGATTTTTTTCCTTACAATTTCATGTGTTTACCTCCTCTAAGAATGGAAATGTTGCCCCAGGCATAGTAAGATTTCTAGATACTACTGCCTGGAATACTTTATTCCTAGAGTACCTCTATACCTGCAATTCCAGGACAAGCTAAAATATAATTTTCTGCTAAGCATTTATTCCTCATTTGGTCTCTGAGGAGGATAGAATAATATTTCTGCATAACATACTCTAGCTATCATATGCTACATGTCAGGAGGATAAAAGCTATTCACAGCTCACAGACAGAGTACACAAGCCACGCGAAGAGCAGGCACTTTGACTACTGTCACCATGTTCAAAATGCTGTGTGCCCATAAGCAACGCATATGGAGAATGTCACCTGTCCATAACAGCACATAGCCAAATAGAGAAGGTTAGCAACCTGTCAAAAATTTTTGAAAGTAAGCTGAAAATAAGAAAGCAATTCTTCCCAAGTAATTTCTATTCTGTTCCATAAAGAGAGCAGAACACTCAATATACAGGAGAGAGACCTTCTGGTTACTCTTTGCCATGGAGACAGACATCACTGGTAGAGAAGATAAGCCTTTTTTTTTTTTTTTTCCAGTATCAAATATCACCATGGGATTAACAATCCCCAAAAGGGACTTCTTGAGGGACAGAAAAATGTGCCCATCCTACATGGACACATCCAGGATGTTTCCATGTTTCCAAGACATCACAATGAGTTGGGTATTGCTTTTGCTGCTCTCCCCCTTTTCATTCCATATGTTTGAAAACGTATTACATCCCTCAGAGCAGTGCAGTGAGAAACTCAGTAAAGAAACATAGAATCAAAAAGATAGAAAGATCTGCAAAAATCCAGAATACGAAATCTGAAAAGTATTAGCATAGGTGCTCAGGGCTCAAAATTTAAAAAACATTGTTAGCTAGTCTCTCAGTTATATATGAAAAGAGAAAGAAGATCCAAAATCTGCTTGATTTCCATAGTAGTACCATAATCGATTTAATTTGCTGTAATTGGGAAGGGTACTCCCTTCACACTCTTATCCTGACATATGCTGATAATGCTTTATAGTGATGCCAAGCGGGTGGGCAAGGTCTAGTTTTAACCCTGATTATCTCCACAGCCCGGATTACTCGTCAGCTACATGAATCCTTACCTTATACCAGGGAAGAAGAAAGAGAACATCACTGAGTAGCCAGGTTAGCATAGTCTGAATTGCTTTTAGAGAGAAATTTCTGTGAGAAATAATACATATGAACTCATAAGTAGGACATACCTGAGATGATACAACCAACTTCTCTTCCCACAGTCAGAATATGTTTTACCAAGCTCGTTCATTGCAAGCTCCATTTGTTGAAGCAAGTCTTTTTCACTTATATTTATGAGACATAAACCATGTCAGGTATTACTGTGAAAGTAAAATATTCAAAGACAGTTCAGAGTTCAGTGCAAGCCAAAGAATTCATTCAAAAAAAAAGAAAAAAGAAATTCTTTAGGCTTGTCCACAACAAGCCCCATGATGCCATGACTATGTTATTACCAATACTTGTGCTAGCTACTCTGAGAAAAGCTGCTCAAATACCATTGTATCCCATATATTTGTCACTTCCTGAACTTGTCTTAATGATAAATATTCGTATCCACTTTCATTTTCCACTCAAAGGATAATTTCATAATCCTTATTGGTGACAGAGTGGGCTTGTTTCCACAGGTAAAATTCAAATTAATCATGATAACTTTGAGACTTTAATATTTTTACGTTCTATTACTTTCCCTATCTCAGAGATTGTAGAAGTGATTTATAGAGTAAGAGCGAAATCTTTTACTTTTATGTCTTAAATAAAGAGAATGCAAAAGCATGCTAGGGAAACAAAAGCAAAAGTTAAAAAAAAGGATATTTTTAATTCTTTCTGTGAAGAAGTTAATACTAATTTTCCTTAAGATTCCTTTAAATCAAGTAGACTGAATCAATCCTTTTTTTTAAAAAAATGGAAGTGTTTCGGTCTTTCTCTAAATGCAGATCTTAACTACAAGGTATCTTATTTTTCCATTACTTATGTATAAGGATAAAAATTTAAATTTAAATTTTAGCTAAACTGAGACAGAACCTTCAAAGCAGAAAGCCTAGAGTATGTTTTAAGGAGCTTAGTTTCCACTGAACACTCAATCTCATGCTTTGTACCCGGATCCTGTTTGTTTCACACAGGCTTTGTAACCTTTGCTGTTTTCCCACAGAATGCAGATATCACCAGTAGAAATAATAATTTGTTCTCAACACCTTCCATGGAGAAGTGATATCACTGGATAGGTGGGCTAACATATTCTGCATATCCTGGAGCCTTGTGCTTTAAATCACAGGCATAATGAGTTACGGCAGTATAATTTGGCAGTAAGGAAGTCATCGATCACGTGACCAGTCTAGGAAGACAGATGTTTGCTTATTTATTTATTATTGTCCTTAATATCAGGATATAGGTACAAATTAAAAGAATGGGATTATGAGGCAACTGGACATTTTGACACCTCGGATATCTGTTCGTCTTTTATGCCATCTACCTGGCTTCAACTTTTAGAACATGAGGTCTTCACCCAGGAGTCCCCTCTTCTTAATTACTCCTTTAGAAAGTGAGATATCCTTCTTCTTCTTACAATGAAGGTATCCTGCCCAAAAGCCTCAAGCTGATATTCAAAAGCTAGAAAAAAAGCATGATGAACACCCTGCCACCACCATCTGCAGTACAAAGAAGGGGGCAAAGAGAGGAAGAGGGGCCAAGAAGAAGAGATGCCCAGGATTACTCCAGACTTGTGTTGCCTTCTACGCTGTCTGTGCTGCTTCCAGGGCATTAAGAAACATGGAGCTGACCATGGCTAAGGTTCGAGAGGCTGACCTATGTGGCTCAGGGGCAAGGCTGCTTCATAGAAGCCCTACTCCAAAATATCCAGACTTCTTAGAAAATGTCACATAGTTTGGGAAACCTCAGATACCGATTTCTCAATGACTCTGCCTGGATATTAATATGAACTGCTTGTATGTGTGTGGAAGAGCTAATCTGCGTTTAAAGGGTTTGTGCTGATATGAGTGAGTATGAAAGTAGAATATATATGTTTCCTAAGGAATATAGCCAGCCTGAATAATATCGAGTGTTCTTTATCTCATATTCAAATCATAATGACCACATTTTTAACTACTACATCAATTTTTAAACTTCATTCATCTCCACCTTATTTTAATTAAAATGTGCTCTGCCTAGTCCATATACACGTAAAAATGTAGTTTGCAGTTTGACAGGATATTATTGAACAGTATGTGAATTGGTTTAAAAGTAACCACATTTGAAGCATCCATCAGTCAGTAACAGTGCACTCATAGGTCACTGAAGCTGTCAATTTCAATCAACTCTGTAATTAAATACATCACCAATATAGATTTTGTGTACGAATGTCACTTGTTCTTCAGATGTCTGCTACTAGGACAAATCACACTTCAGTGTCTTTGAACGTGCCTTCTAAATACAGTTTTCTAAAACAGCATAACATCTCCATCCATCTCAATCCAATTTGCTGAATAGAAATGTGCTTAACTAATACATAATCTAAGCACTGAATTAAAAAACAATATATGTGTTCTTCTTTCTGCTTGAGTGAGCTCTGTAATGTTGTAGTAGGTATTTTATTGCTTCTCTTTAAACGCTTGTGCTAGTATTTGTTATGGAAAACAGTAAGAAAAAATAATACCTCATCAAAAAGGGAGCAATTGTCTGCATCATCTGTAATTAAAATTACTTTGTAACATGTTCAAAAAAATAAAAGCATAGAATAATTCAGACAAAAAGAAATAAACCATTGTTTCTAATTTTGCTGTAAGAACAGAAATACAAGATGTTTTCCAGATTAAAAAAGGAAAAAAAAATAATGCTTTCGAGTGTCAGATTTCTCTATTTGCCGCTAGATTGGAAAAGTCAGAAACAAAGCTAAATTACTGAATATATATTGCCTGCCATTTGATTTAATCTTCAAATAAGCTATGGGAAGCAGGTCTCTGGACAGTTAATCTTTAGTTTTGTAGCCCATGCACATTTTCAATAAGGTTACAAGGGAATTAGGCCCAGAAGGGAGGGGAAAATCATACTGTCTTATTCTAAAGACGACTCTTGAGACCCTGCTAGAAAATTCTAACTTCCTTACTATAAAAAAAACTTTACTGGCAAAGTCCCTGCTGCAACAAAATAGCAGTCAATTAGAATGACAATATTATTCAGATTGTTTTTGTTTGTTTTTCTTAAAATCAGATACTTATCCAGTAAAAATATATATTAACCATAAATATATACAGTACACTGTATTTTAAGGCATAACTCTGCAAACTAGAAAATGCAAAGGATTCTGGGCCTGGGCATACTGAGGGTAATGTGAGTGGTGAGGGAGAATGAGGGTAATGTTAACTGTTGGGAAATAGTGCCTTTAAAACTGCTTTTTGATCCAGGAAGAAGCTCTAGAAAAATTTAAATATATAATTAAATCCAGAGTTATATTGTCAATGTAGTGTTATTTGAGGGATTTCAATCAAAATCTTTAGAATATTCAGTTCAACAATCCCACCTCAAAAAGCATAAGATAGTTGAAAAATCAATACATTTTAAAAAGACATAATAGTTGGAACAGTTGGAACACAAGATCTCACAACAAAATCCAACTAAAATATTCCAAAGCATATATCCTAAGACAGGTATGTATATCTCTAATTGGAAAACAGAAAGAAAATAAATAAGCAAGGGAAAAATGGAAGGAATGCACAAATGTGTTAAATGGTGGTAGCTTCAGAAAAATAATGGGAGGGTTGAAGTATAGAAGAAACTAGAAGGTGGTTGCATCAGAATGGAAGCTCAACAGGTAAATTACCAGACTAATCTTGCTGTTGATTCTTCAAAAGAAAAAAAAAACATTGGAAATACAGGAGAACTCAAGAACTGGGAGAACTCAAGAACTGGAACTTTGTGGATGATGGAAAGCTTTATTTAATTCACAAATCAGCACGATCCGTTGCTGGCAACTAAGCGGTTTCATTAGTCCACAACTGACGTTGGTTGCAGTTATTTTCCTCAGCCTTCTTTTATCTGCAAATGCACTGATTATAGTTTGCAATCCCATCAAAAATGCTCTTGTATTTTGAAAAATGTTCCTTCCAGTGCACTGCAATTATTCTTGCCAGTTTTACATGAATGCTCTCTCCTAGAGCTCAGAAAAACTTCTCCTTTCTCACCCTTATTGACCCGTCATCGCCTTTTGAAATAGTCTATCACATCCGTCTCTCTGAAATTTGTTCTCTTTTAGCCTCAGTGACTCTCTTTACAGCTTTTCTTCCTACTCTTCTAATCATTCCTACAGTGCATTCCAGTAGACTATCCTTATTTTTTTCCGGTATCCTGTAGGGAAGTCTATGTGCTACATCCACTTTTTTTTCTGGGCCAATCCATTTAATTTCTGGGTATCTCATACACAAACTCAATGAAATGTAACACTGACATCTGAATCAATATCTGAGTCAACTCTCCATCTTGCGGAACTCAAGCTTCACATTTTCCTCTGCCTTCTGTGTTGTCTCTGAGACTACAGAAGGATAGATGAGGAAAGAGGAAGACACTTCAAAACACAGGAAGGCTAAAGAAAGGCCTCAGAGAAGTGCATTACTGTCATTTGAAAAGTTACCCCATCATTCACCTTCATAGTTCTCCTTAAAACTCATTTGTGTGATGCCAACAGATGTTGCCAACATGATGCCAACACATGTTGAATTTGGGCTCTGTTGAAACTGCTACAGAGGTAGGCAACACTGTCCCCATGTTTCTGTCTCCTGTATTTCATTTCATCCATTGTCTTTATATATATAAATATATATATATATATAAGTATTTATAATTTAAACGTATATATGTATATTGCAAACTCCATGGGGAAGAAGTCTTTTATTATTCTGTCTTTATACAGACCTCAACAAAGTGAAATCCCAGAAATTACCTAGCAGTGCTGAAGTAAGTGTCTGTGCGACAAGAGAACGTCTTCCACCGGAAAAATAAACGTCAACTACATAGAGAGTGTGTGAGTGTCCCTGGCATGCAACTTTCATTTTCTTTGAAGAAGGGCATGCATGTCTTCAAGGCCTAACACATGGCAGAAAACAGTATTGTACTTAGAAGAGCAGGTTTAAGGAACTGGCCAATTCTTCCTCCAAGGAGTAGACTATCTGGAGCTAAGCAGACACATTAGCTAAGTCCACCTTCACAGGACCCCAAAGAATTATTTTATCTATGCCTAGACTTATCAAAGTATATTCTTCTCCCTCAATGCCCCAGAGCAAAATGTGCTGGTTTCAGACCATAGTAAAAAGATTACTGGAGAGGGGAATTTAAAAATCCGTTTGACCAGATCATGAGAACTTAATCACTCCACAGCCCAACCAGAGAAATTTAAATAGCATTTCAGGCACATTAACCTCAAAATGCTGATTTAAGCCTTTTTTTGTGGTCATCAGTAACAGGTGATAACTCAATGGCAATTTCTTGTGAATTATATTACACAGTTCAATATATTTCAGAGGAATACTTCTATCAGGACTATAACTCAAAATCCAGATACAGATTTAAAAAATTAACAGTGAAATACCAAGACATCTAATTTTTTCTTTGAGCTTTGTTTATTCTCATGAACCAGGCGGATCTTGAACTGACTGATCAAGGGTCACTTATAGTTTTATTTTACTGAATAACAGGCCTATAATATGTCAAGCCATGTTTAGCAGCCAATACAGCTTCTATATGGGAACAACAACAAGGATACAAATTTCCTGACAAATTTCCAGCACCATGGAATGAATCCCAGAACATCTATCTGCAACTGTATTCTTTGGATCTAGATCTATTTCTTATTGAATTTCTGAAAAAAATAAATAAATAAAAGAAAAAGAAAAAAATCCTGGGACACTGGGACATTATAATAAGAGCCAGTCATTATAATAAGAGCCAGTTTTGGGGTGCACTAAAATGGGAACTGATTCTTCTAAGTGGTTAGGGTTTAGCATTTGTATGGGGTCAAACACTTCTCCCTCCTCGTACTCTGCAGTTGACAAAATGGGTATAAAATGATCTTAGAGAGTATCTGGCAAGGCTCAGTTAATGAAAGAGACATAAATGGTTCAGGATCAAACTCAGCTTTTGTTCATTTAGGGTCTTTTTTTAAAAATAGTGATCAGGAACAGCTCTCCCATTGTTCAGTTTTGTTTTGTGCTATTAGAATGTTACTACTACATCAAAATAATGACATTTGCTAAAATTTCTGAAATAGTTTCCTTTCAAGTGTCTGCTTCCTCTCACCCTGATTGCAGTCATTCAGAAAGGTTAATCTAGTCTGTATTTAAACAGTTCCCGGTCACAGCAGAAGCCTAGCATATCTAAAAAGCTTCCTGCATCAGGTAGAACTTGCTAGATTTTAACTGAGCTGTAATATGAACAGTACGGTGAATGAGGAACCTTCAGACCTTGGTTGGTGGAGTTTTTTTTGGGGGGGTGGGCAGGAGGCCAGTTGTGGTTAGGGCAGGATAACTAATTAAATGTGTAAGTAACAACCAGGAACAAACAGGAAATCTGCCCCTGATGTCAGTGAAAGAAGTTCCACTGTATTTGGTAACACTGTAATTTTATTTCTAAAAGTTATTTTTATATTTGGGATTTCAGATAGGGAACATACTATTAGGCATTGTGGGAACAGCTCCCCAGTCAGTGGCAATTCTGCATGATGATCACTGAGAAGACTCAGAAAGAAATTGTCATGTGTGTCAAAAAGTGGGATCTTGTATCAGATGGGTAGCTGATGCAACAGGGAAAGAGACCGTGACAAAGGCAGAATCAGAAGAAGGCTAAGTAGTAACAACTTTGGATTTTCATTTCTGGAACTTCAATTGGAATTTCATTTTTGCAGCAGGTAACAATTTTTGGATCTCTTTTCTCTCCAATTTGCTGATAATGTATTGGTGAGCAAGAAACAAGAGAATTTCATAAAATCAGGGGTATCATAAAAGCAGGAGTATCAATGTGTTTGGTTCCGAGAGTACAAGGAATGACAAGTTTCTGGACAAGTTTCCAGCATCTGCCTATGGGATCTCACCTGCACTTTCCAGAGATGTGTTCCAGCTCTGGTTCATGCTTTTTTCCATATTATGCCTCTTATACAGTTAGAACAAGACCATTTCTTCATTTATTTTATTTCACAAGTAAAAGTTTATGAGAAAAATTAATTCTGTGTTAGGGATATGCTCTGCTTCTATAAAATTCAAATCCTATAGCCTAATCTTGGCTTTTTAAATGATAGGTGATGGTTAACAATCTAAAATCTAATATATCTTGACACAAAATATTGCTTCAAATTGAAAAGTTTCAATGGTCCATTCCAAAACTAAAATGCATTTTCCTCATGATACCTCTGTGAATTTACTATAGCCCCACAGAACATTTCAGTGTTGACAACATAGCGTTTTTGATCAGATCTACTTCATGGTAGGATTATTCTATTCCCCTTCTCTAAGAAAGAGGTAGTTTATACCTTAGAGATTCAGAGTGTTCCCCCCTAGTCATGCACAACTTTTGGTTACTGGGGAAAAAACAACAACAAAAAAAACCCTCTCAGTTAAAAAATTCCAGATAATTTATCCCTTGTAAGGTAACAAATTTTCCTTGAGGATATCATCTTAAGCATTACAGTGCTTAGCCACTCTTCCAATATTACAATGCAATAAATAAAATGGGCAATGAAATTCTCTATGACTCTCAGAGGTGAAATTCAGTCTTGGAGTGGCAGCCCTAATAAATATCCATGATTCTTGGATCTGGTTAACTGACCAGACAAACAGTGAGGTGCTGGGGTGTCAAGCCTCCACAGTTATGATGACTAGAGTAGATGCCACACTGAGAGATCATTACACTACAGCTTTTAAAATGCACATTTCCAGCGTGATGAGTAATGCTTGCTTTGCACTAAGCTGGACATGGCCTGAAAGGAAATCATCAGGGAAACAAAACGTTGAGGGAATTCACCTACAACACACGCTGACCTCACTATAAAGGCAGAAGACTTACAGCATGCACCATGGAAACAACATTTCCTCCTACCTATTCCCACCAGAAGTGGATGGACAGTATTTCGGGGGCCAAATGCAGCAGAGAATCTCACTCTTCCCACCAGCAGTGTGGACACTTCCCATCAGAAAAGTTTCATTTCCTTAACGCTCCTGAAGGATGCTTTCTGAATGCGAAACCTTTTATTTCAAAGGGAACACCAAGTAGGAATGACTCTTAGGCCAAATCTGAATGTCTTGAAAAGAACAAAAATTTCCCTTGCAAAGATTCTTGGAAGTACCTGATAATTTGGAATTAATTTCCTGAAGACTAGGGCTATTGTCTTTTAGGTTCATCCTCACAAGGTCATTATATAAGGAGAGACTTTCAGCTGCATAGCTTAGCATCAATTCATCAATGTCCAGTGAGGAAATCGAACAAGTAAGAGGATAAGGGACAGGAAAACTGGGGAGAAAGTTTATAAACAATTCCTTGTACCTCAGGTGTTCCTCATGAAAGAGACTAGTGCCTGGAAGTCCAGCCTCTGCTAGATGACTTATCAAAGAACAAGTCTGTGAGACAGGACACACTAATATATAGAGCAGACAAGGACTCTGGTTTCTTGGCGACCTACTGAGACCTATTAAGGCTTCTGGTTTTACTATTTTTTTTCTCCAAAGGAGAAAACCTGCTTTCTTTAAAGCGTATCACGTCACAGGGCAAGTGACATAGAATTTTCTCATATTCAAGAATCTCAAGCCATGTATTTTTATGAAAAATGCAACAAAGAAGCATTATTTAGCAATGAACTTGTTGCGAGATTCCAAATTCTTAATATTTATTGACAGTATGAAGAAGAAGGAAAAAAAAGGTTAGGAAGCAAAAGATAAAGCTTAGGCATCACCTTACTGAAAGGTTTTCAAAAGAGCTTATTAGATGTAGGCATAAAAATACCACGCTGGCATAGTATTTTCAGCTGGAAATCAACACTGGACTCAGATCCTTTTTAAAGATCCTTCCTTCATTTTTTAAAACCATGAAAATAAATGATAAGCTTATGAAATGCAAAATAGAATAGCTTATGAAATGCAAAATCTTTTTTTCTAGACAGGGCAGGAATCAGAATCTTGAATCAAGATCAACATTCAGCAAAGGATTTTTGTGGAAAATGACTGTATGCTTTGCTCTGTGGGCCCTGTAATAATTTCTCAAAGTTACTGATAAAAATGCAATAGATTCCATTAAAAAAAAAGTGATGGCTTTTATAAGTACTCTGAAATTGCTGGAGAACTAGATAGAGACTTTCATTGTAGGTAGTCAAGAACCATGTGGGTGGTGTTGCCATGGTCCATCAGCTGATCCAGATCAGAAGCCTTTAACTTCAGATCATATAGGTCTTAATAATAAAAATGTGAGGAAACTTACCAGCGCCACTGGAGTTAAACATTTAAGGAACCAGTTGAGATTAGAAATGGTTTTTAATTTGCTGCAAAATCATAATATGCAAAGGGTTTTTATATCTAATATAACTCCCACTATTCCTACAGGCTGATATAAACTCACGTCTGCTTTGAGCAGACATGAGCTTGCTATGTCCATGGTTTAAGCTGACTTGAGGCCATTTAGTGATTGTAGCATAGAGTTGTAGTCTGTGTAATATATTCTACCTCTCAGCAAAGCTTATTAGCTTGGCTCGATGCTATATTAATGTCTACACACCTCTTGGCTTGTGCTCAGACAGCTTGGAAGCACAAGCAAAGAGAGCTCGCACCTGACTGAAAAATGGTAGGTACACACATATCGTATTAGCTATAATATAGATATAATAAAAGGGAAAAACAATACTACACTGAGAATAACATGTTCTGCCCCTTTGGTATAGAACAAGAAATACACTAAAAAGACATTAAAGTTGATTTCATTTATAATTTGAAGAATATCCAGTTCTCAGATTATTAAATTAATGACAATCTAACCTTGAAAACACCTCTATCTGCTGAAAGAGCAACACTCCATCACCTGTTTTGATTCATTAATGTATCATTTAACTTGGTATGACACATGTTCAGCAGTTATAATTACATTATAGCCTCCCTATTACATCAGCTCTGCTCCAAGTTTCTGTCACCACAACTCCAATTTTCTACACAGA
>NW_010589496.1:138370-163826 GCF_000705375.1 Tinamus guttatus
TCTGAACCATTACTTGGCACTGAGAGTTTAACAGCAATTAACCCCTGCTCTATCCCCAGGGAGAAGTACATCAGCAACTTGCCAAAACACAGTAAACAAGCTGGCCAAGATCAATGCAAAACCATGCTGGCTGCAAAGCACCTACTGTATTAATTTAGGATTGATATAGAAAAAGAGAAAATAGTCTGCATGAAATTGACCTAAAAGGATGATCTGTGCAGGTTACAAGACTTTTCTGAGGATAAAAAGGGAAAAATTTAAATCCCTAGTCTGCCATTTTACAAAAACACGCTCTTTTCTGTCCTGGCTCTTATACAATGCTGATTGCCATTGGACTGTCAAATATCCCAGAAAATAAACACTTATTATTTGCATGCAGATTAAAAAGGAAAAACATCTGAACTGTCCTTAGGTCTGGGATTCAACATGAACTGAGAGAACAGAACATGAACATGAAAAAGCAAAACTGGTGCAAATGTCAATTCCTCTTTTGTTTCTGATTATTACGGGGCACAAGGGATATCCAAGTGCTCCGACACAGGTTAAGGTTCCTCCATGGAAGCAAAACAGAGCGAGCCTAAAGATTTGCAGAAATCAATGATCCTCCCAACACCTCCACTGGCCCTGGGGTGACATCCTCAGCCTTGTCCCAACAGGGTCGTGCAAAGTGACCAGATACATGAGTGCCGAACAACCCTGACATCAGGCACAATGTGAGTACATGGACCACTACTGGATGCTGCTACTTGCCTCACTGCCTCTGTCCTGCTGATGTGAGCAGCCAGGTAGCCAAAAACACAGTGCTATGGGACTGAACCAAATCACAAGGCAATACATCAGTCAGGAGACGCAAGCACAATGTTTAGGGGACAATACATCAAGGAGGGGAAAAAGAAATTAGCTTGAACTCATCTAAAATGAAATATCCTTCTTACCAAGGGGAAGTTTTCCAGTGTTTTGTCATCACAATTTTCCTCCATGAAGTTTTGATTTTTCAGCAAACCACATGGTCAGCTGTAAAAACATCTTTCCAAGGGAAATTTCCTGACAAGTCTTTCTGGTTAGAAAACAGAAAGACATGTCAGGAAAAATAATTTAACTGGAGATTTCTTGAATTAGACTCTTTTAATAAACACACCAATAATAATAACAATAATAAATCAATTTCTTCATTTCTCTCATTAAATGCCCAATATCCTATATAACTGGGGTAGTATGATGAAAGACCCAAACCCAGTCTGGAGAACGTAAGAGCTGCACAGTCAGCAAGGTTTAGATCAGGTGCTTTCAGGGTCCTAGCTAGTAAAAAAATCTGCAAATCCAGATCTGTGTCCATGAATATAAACTGAGAATCTGGCCCTAAAGGAGGCAGGTTGTAGCACAAGGCAGCTCTTCATGTTCAGCTGGTTGGGGAAGTTTCTTAGAGAGAGAAAACTAGAAAGAGAAGAATGGTAACTGCAAGTGAAATAATTTCTGTAGAAACACCTCTCTTAAAACCAAACAATATCAATGATTATGATGACTTTTTAACATTAATCATTGAACAACCTTTTTTGGGGGCACTAATAGGCAAAAAGTAAATAGTCTAGATGTTTTAAGTACTTTGGACTTACTGACCTTAGGAGTAAGAAAAACTGTGAATATTAAGCGTATGTATTAAGCATAATGTCAGTTGGTGAACACCTAAAGTTTTTTTTCTTAGAAATTGCAGCAGAAAATGCATGTAAATGTTGACAAAATTAAATGGAAAAGAGGGAATTCAACATTTGAAAATCATGTAAATGCCAGCTATATGCCTCCTTTAATAAACTAATAAGTGAATAGTTTCAGATCAGGTATTGGTGACCTAACTATGGACAAGAATGTAGAGGATTTACTTACACTAAAATATCTAATATAGACCAACTAGGTCTTAGGAACACAAAACATGCCAATGCCATATTTATTGGCATTGGGCCATTAAATAATTAATAATATCGTAAGGCTTTTCATATTTCACAGACTTGGGCGGAAATGTTCAAATATACACATCTAAAGAGATGTATCTATATTTGTTTTTTTTTTCAATGATTTAACAGTGAGCTATCAATGTTTTCCACTTTGAAAAATCAAGCCTTAATTTAATACTTCAATTTTAAATTTTCTAAACAGTCACTATTAAGATATTTGTATAACGACTTTACTATATAATCACCTTGAAGATGGTCAAGAGTTACAGAACTAAGTACAGTATTTATCTAGAATATTGCTAACAGGAAGAAGAAGAAATAGAAAAAAATCTGTCAAGAGAAAAAAAAGGAAAAAATGTGCCATGTGACCCAGAAGAGTTCTTGTCTGCAAGGTTTGGATCCTTAAAAATCAATGAAATTTTATGAACAAGAAAGATCGAGCAGGCACAGTAGGTGAACAGTAAATTATTTCGTGAGCTGTAGAGAGGCCTAAGTGGTACAAAATAATTTTAAATAATAGTCAATGATCACTTTGAAAACATTAGGTCATAACAAGCCCAAATGATGTTAAAAAGGTGAGAAAAGTAGATGTGAAGGTCAAAGAAATAAGCAGGTAAAAGAACAAAAGGCTGGATTTATAATCCAGATTTGACTTTTGTACCATACATTTACTTTTATACACCAATGGACCAAACCAAAACTCTACTTCTTGCAACACTGGACACTCAGGATGAAGATGCACATTTTACAGATGGAGGCTTATCTTCCTCCATCAGTGTGACATTAGATTAGCAATGGAAAGTGTGATACATGAGCTGAAATCATTCTCTGTTGCTGGACACAGACTTAGAGAATACCTACCACCTTCTGTTTGTAGATCATAGGGTTACACTATGCCTATCATTGCCTGCCTTACATCTTCATAGAAAAAAAAAAAAAAGTGTTCTTATCACAGGGTTACTAATAGGCATTAACTGTCCTTCTGTGTAAAAACAGTTGATTTTTTGCTTTCATTAAAGGTGTCTTTTCTTTTACTGTGAAGTAAACTGAATGCGGCTCATGATGATCTGGAGCTGCTGAGATGGGACAGGGTTGACCTTGCACATCTATTTTGCAATAGGTAATCTTAGCACTCCGCATCTGCTTTGAACCTTATAGCAAAAGTTTGTCAGTATCTGTCTAAAAAATAAATCCCAAAATCTTGTGAATTGTGAAGACAAATTTTTCTCTCTTTATATAAGAATTTTCTATTTTGGCCTGTCATCTGAAATACGTTACAGGACAACACACTTTCTATCTTTTGTAGAAATTGTTGTTATTTTCATAACCAAATAGCTTGAACTTTACAGAAAGAAACTATTAAGTCCTGTTAGAAAAAGAAAAAAAGAAAAGAAAAAAACACGCAATAATTTATTTGGCAAACAATTAAAACTCTGCCCAGCTCAGCCCCTTCAGTCAACTATTTCTAAGTCAAGAGTCACAGATGTTAAGAGTTGTTATGATGCCAAGTTAATTTCCTGAAAATGAGTGCCTGAGGTTGGATGAAGAATAGTGTTACCAGCATTCAACATGACTGACAAAAAAAAAAAGAAAAATGGAGCTTAGAGGAGCAGATCAAAGGAAACATGAGCGATAAGGAGGGAAAGAAAATTCTTAGATGATTTTTTTCTCTCAGTAATAGATTGTTCAGTTCATGATGAAGACCTTAATGCAGATGGTTTATTGGCTTACACTTTCCTTTTCTATCTGTCTGACCTAAGAATATTTAGGACAGTGTTAGGAGAATGGCTAAACCCACGGGACACCACAACAAAATGGAGACTAGTATTAAACTGGCTCATTACTGTTTCTGGTCATTGACCAAACTGAAATATTTCATTCAGGTTTTATTTGATTGTAGATTTCTTGGTGTAAACTCAAGAATATCATCAGAAATTAGTTTTTCTTAAAGAAAACATTTATGTAAGAAGACAGGGTTTTCTGAAAGAAATTTCATACTTGCTTTATTTAAATGTCTTTGCTCTAAAATCTGTATCAGGAAGTTCTGTGATATTTGGCTCTCTTGTCCTTCACATTGCTTCAAGTCCAGTTGCTCCAGAGAGTATTACTAGAATTCTTCAAGTTACCTTCTACCTTGTCCTTTAATGTTGAAAGTTGGCCTGAGTATTTCCACAGTCCCTCTAACCCTACACACACTTGCAAATATGAGGAGAACTCCCAGACTTCACATCAAGGCTGGAGGCAAGACAGGGCCAGAGTTAACAAGTAGCATGTGTTAAGACCAAGCATCATCACAGAACCAGCTGATTTTACTTCTTACATAACACAAGTGACATAGTTTCTTCTTTTTCACTGAAGGCTGTATTCCAGATGGGCATACAAGCTTATTATAAAAATGTTAGTCCATTCTTTTCTTTCTTTCAATCTAGAAGAGGGTGGTTTATGCATCTAATATGAATATGTGTGGGTTTAACTTCCTGGCATTAAGTCTTTTGTGCTTGTCTATCTTCTGGTATTGACAATGTCAAGGCATTTATGCACTGTAATCAAATCCTCTTTGATCTTGCTTTTAAAACACTAATAGCATTTTTTTAAAAATACATTTTGCAGTAAAGCATTCTTACCAGTCCTTTCATTGTTTCATTAGCTCCTCTCTATACTCTTTCCAGTTATTTAATATCCAACTGATACACAGGGCCTGATTCTCTGACACTTGTTTAGAACTCTGAAAAAGAATTATGAAAGAGAATCAGTAATGGGTTAAGCCAACCAATATCTGAAGTCTTGTAGGGAGGGTTCTCACTTGAGCAACAGCAAAGTTTCAATTTGTCTCCTTTCTCCTCCAAAGACTGAGGATATTAAGGTCATGATTCAGACCCATAGTTTTGACATAATGCACCTTGAAGTTTAGTACTTTCACTCTGACTTTCATCAAATGTCAGAGTCAGCAGGTATGTCTTCTCAAAAAGTCAAAGTCAAATTACAGGTTTGAAGAAATTCCTGTGAACTGAAACCGTATAGGTCTGCTCAGCTCTATCTTTAACACTGGCTGTGTAAATCTTTCTTTCTTGCAATTCGTCCTTCCTCATTACATTTGAGTCTTGAGTCACTGAGCAATTGTTTCAGACTCAGAATCTAAAGTCTTTCTCATCTTTTTTCACTCTGATTGGTGTCATCTGTAATAAAATAAAATATATTTCCAAGAACCGAAAAATGAAATCATGGCATGAGTTGAAAACAAAAGTTAAAGAGTACGTACACTTTTTCTTTTCTGCCTAATGCAGTCATTCTCAGACTGGATCAAGGGAAAACACCTGGCAAGATTTGAAAAAGAAAACTAATAACAGTTGGTAACAGCATAGACCTGGAGCCTTTCACCTTCAGAATGGATTCGGCCCAGACTAAGAGCAATTTAAAAGAAATATTGACTTCTGGGTGCTTAGTGACCTGTGTTAAAAAAGAATTAATAATCACAGTTGTTTCCTAAGGGACATCACTAAAATTGTCAGCACTGTTGCCAGAGCTGACAGCACCTTTGTTGAAAGGTGTAAAAGATTTTGCACTTCATTCATTTTGTGGGGCACACGTAAATAAGTCACCGGCTATCCAAAGAAACTGAAATTCTTCCAAGTTTCTGAAAGATTTGGCTACATTCTGCAATCCATCACATAGTCCACTCATGTACTGACAAGTGGTTTGTATGCCTGTGTGGAATATGCAGCTGGACTGCTAGCTCCCAACTTGCTCAGGCTATTTGCAGTCTTAGATTATAGCACAGACATAAACTGATGGTGCTGGTCCTCTCTAGAATGAGTGGATAGGTATGGGGTGAAGAAAGAAGTGAGAAGTAGAGAAACAATTGACTTTCTTTTTCCTATTATACAGCTAGACAATGCAGCTGTTGTCATAATTTGTTTTTGGCATAGATCAACAGCTAATAACTAATCATTGGAAGACAGGGTAAAATGAGGGGAAACTATACATCTTCTGAAGGTGTCTCTTATCAGGAATAGGTCGGGGCAGACGGAACATTAACTTTTGCACATGTCCATGTGATCATATAGGTTTTCCTGAAGCAAGTATTCCATTACAAAAAGCATAATCTTTCCATTTATACATTTTTAATCTATTTGCAGACGTTTAAAAGTACAGTGTGATCCAAAACTTCAAAAGTTCAATGAAAAATGAATAGGTCAAATTAACAATGGTATTTTATAATTAGCTAAATCATTTAGAAAACTTAGTATCAAGAGATCTTTTAAATACCATCCGTCTTATTCTCTGCTGTCACTGTACAGCAGTTACTTTTGTTATTTCTAACAATTCTCTTCATTCTTTGCCCTCATGAGGTTTGCTCTGCTACACTGAGATTAAATTGAGAAGATGGGATAGGGTAAGAAGTATATATACCACTTGCTTTCCTAGTACTTTTAACTCAAGAAGATCTCAAGAAACAACATTTACCAGCCAAGTGTACAGAAGTCACAAAGCAGGAACAGACATGAGGATTCAGGTTTAGGATTTCAGATATAGGTTTCCAATTAGCTTTCAGCATATGTTTCCTACATGACAGTGGTCAAATCACTTTTTCCTCCATGTGCCAAGTGGAGAAGGTAGTTAGTTACTCAGAAAGATTATGCAAGAAGGAATTAATTTGTATTGCCAAAAGTGCTTAACATTCTTCATAAATTACAACTGAGGGAATGTACCTTCATATATTATGCTACTTGTATATGTATGATACTACAATCATTATCAATATATAATAACTAACAGACTATTCCAGGGACCTTCAGTTCTAGTGAGTGGTTACTGAGGGAAAGAAAGCAGCAAGTTTGCAAGTGCAATTGAATTTTCTCCCTGTGCTCTTTCTAAAGGAATAGCTAAGACTGACTGGGACCAGAGGCCACTCTGCTCCCTTAGTTTCAGAAGCAGACTTCTTGGTTAGTGACAAGTATTGAGAGACAGCAGCTCAGCTGTTCCCCAGGAAGGCAAGTGACTGGCTGAGCAGAGCGTTTCATGGTACTATGCTAAAAAAAGGAGAGGAAAAACAACACTTCAAGTTACAGTTTAAATTGCAGAAAAGTCTGTTTGTGCAAGTTTCCTATATACCCACTGGCACCCTGAAAAAAAAGTGAACATGCTTCAATCTATTTTTATACTGGATAGGGCCTTAATCATGAATGTATGGAGGGGACTGTATCCTAACTTTTGATGTCTTCAGACAGTAGATACCTATGTCTAACCTTGTTGTTAGACATCGTTGTTGCTACCATCAGTCTGAGGAAGATTAATGGGCACTTCTGGGCTCCATTTATCTTGACCAAAAGCAGCTGACTCAATTATTCAGGTTAAGAAAATTTAGCCAACATGTTCAGATGGAGGTGTCCACACTGCTGCTATCTAAAGTTAGGTGAGCTGGGTCTTGCATCATAAAACTGATAGACTAGAAAACCTATTATTTCTGTAAGGATGAATTCTGACAGGGAATTGTGCATCTCAAACAGCCTACAAACATCAAACCTACCCCAAATTATTAAATCCAGCCTTGGACTTTGGCATCTTTGAAAGTGAATCAAGATAATGAGACCCCATTTGCAACATGGCTATGATGAGTAAATAGACTAAACCATGATAATTAGACACTCAAATGCAGGCAAAAGTTGTGCATAGACCGTGCATCTTTCTTTTTGATATTTTTCCCCCTCAGGCATTAACTTATCTTGGCCAAATCCTCCTTTCTTCAAGTTCAGAGATATTTTAACTTTGAACTTCAAATGAAGTGCAAATAAAACACCAAACAAACATAGGATGTTGCACAATTGTCAGTGGGGCCCATTTTAATATTTAACCACCTGGACACCTGTGACTATTGCAAGAAATAAAAAGAATTAATTTTAAAAGAATTATTGACATAATATAACTCATGATAGTCAGTGAATAAAAATGCAGACTTCTAATTGAATGTTGGCACCTAGCCACCAACTAAGCATAACTTCAAAAGCAACAGCTGGGAAAGCATCTTTTAGATTTTAATTACAGTAGCTCGTAAGCCACTTATCTTTTCAACTTTTTTCTTCAGAAAGCACTTCTGTCTCATAGAAGCGAGTTCAAAGGTATTTACAACATGCAGGGTAAAGAGAACTAACTCTGCCACAGTCAAACTTCACTTGCAAATTTGGGTTCTGGACCCAAATATCCCCAGCTTTGAAGTGCGAATCACATCTGAGTCTGATAGAAAATAAATAAAACCTGCAAGACACCGGCCTGAAGTTGTTCTATCTCTAGAACCAGAATAAGATTTTTTTTTTCTCATCTGTTTTTTGTATTTTAGTGTTACTGCAAGTAGTCAAAGACACTGTGCAAGGATCCAAATACATAGTGAAAGATAACTCTGGATGATTCGGGCAACAAAAAGGGAGAAGGAATTGTAGAACAGTTTTGGGAACGGGCATGCAGACAGATCTTGGTCCTGCAAAATGACATTTTGGCTGCATCCGGAAAGTCCTTATGTTTGCGCTTAGGCATAAGATACAAAAGTCCCATGACTACTTATAGATTAAGATTTAGAATGATTTAAGAGATTTGCTGGATTGGGCAACAGTCCTTCATATTTATCTGCAAAAAATCTAGAGAGGGTTATGGCTTATTTCATCTAACATCAGAAGGTTTATAGTCTAGGAAGCTAAGATAGATTTCTGCCTCTATTCAAAGAGAGGAAAAGCGAAGAAGAGAGAGAAGGACAGAAAGGTGGAAGGAGATAGAGGAAGGGCAAGGAGAGAGGAGAGGGGAGAAGGAAGAAGAGAGAGAAAGGGCAGATGCAGAAGAGAATGGAAGGGGGCAGGAGGGGAAAGGGGGCAGGGGGGATGAAGGAGGAGGAGGATGGAGGGAGAGGGAGTAAGAGCAAGAGCAGACTGCACTGGATGATTCCTCGCACTCTGTCAGAGGTGTGTCTACAGCCTGTCTGTGATACAGACTCATTTGTCACATTGTCCACACCAGCCAGAAAGGGGCAGCAGCTCTCTGCCTGGGACAGGAGGCGACTTGCCCCTCGGGTGCATTGCTCATTCCCATGGGAAGGAGACAAAAGAAACAACTCTAAAATTTTTAGCATTATAGTCTTCATACATTCTCTGTTGGAAGTCTTTCCGTGTTTCAAGCTGCACTACCCTTCCATGACACGTGCTGAACTCACATATTGCATTTCATAACTGAATCTGCCCTAAAAAAATACCTGTTAGCTTCTCTTGTCTCAATACTTGTATAAGAAAGCCTCACTTGAAGAGCTCTGAGGGTCTTTGACAATCCCATAGAAATAAAATATATGGGAACATCGTATGTAATTGAACATACTGGAGGACTTTTTGGGTTGTTATATAGCAAATAATGATAATTCTACTACCTATTAATGTTATTTCTAAACAATTAATAGAAAAAAAAGGCCTGTTTACGTTTTTCTGCAAAATAAGAACTACATTTAGCATTCTCATAGATTTTTGAGACATTATTTATATAAAGATAATGGTATGTCTTTGCAGAAGGAATAGAATCAGGATGCAGGAAGACGAAGAATTAGGATGAAGCTACTCTGCAGACATATTTTCAGGCAGATTTTATCAAGGTGCCAAGGAAAATGTCAGTATTTGTGCTGAATTTTGTGCTGAACTGTGCTGAGGTTTCCTATTCTTCCAGAATGGAAAAGGGCTCCAGAAGAAGAGACAATAAATAGGAACTGAACCTCACCCTTCTTAGACATGCAGAAATCTGTTGAAGCAACTGAAAGCCTTGGGCAAAAGGTTCATGGAGGAGCACTTCCTGCACTTAATTCCAGTCACTGAGGAATGACAGAAGCATGCACTGATCCTCAGGTCCTGGTCTCCTCCATCACAGTGGTAGTAGTTCAGATGATAACTACATAACAGAAAGGAGCAGCCCACAAGAAAAAAAACATCTGTGATGATACGATAGTAGTTGTGAATTCCTACCTGAATAATTCTTACTTATGAAGACTACAAAAGCCTTGCATGCTGTATTTGTCCTAAGAGCACACACACACACACACAAAAGGAAAGTTAACAAAGAACCTATGGTCTAGTGCAAACAGCATGATTGGAGTTTATTAATCATAAATGAAGGAAATGAGTATTTCAGGAGGCATATAAATGAATTAGCAACCTTGCTGAAAGGTCAGCATCTTTAAATAGTAGACTGATTCTGTTCATTTCGAAGTACCTTTCTAAGTTCAGGGTCAGAAAGCATCCCAAATACAACTACTAAATCTGAAGGACATTTTACGTCATTTTACCTCTGTCATACAACCCTTGTTGCTTAATAGAGCTAATTGAGAAGTGTGAATAATTTGGTAGTTAGGTTTTTAAGGAATCCAGGAGAACCATGTTGACACTCATAGCTTCTGGAAAAACAGTAATAGCCACTTTCCAAGACTGATCTTCTGTCTCATTGTAATTTGCAACTAGGCCAGTGCTGAAGGTAAAGAGCTGAAATCATGAAATTTATTCCTCGCATTATACAAAACATGTACATCAGCCTGTGCTGAGGCTGCAGTAGAATTGGAATCCATTTTTGAAGAATCCTGTTTTCATCTTGAATTGAAATTATTCTCCATTTATTAATTGGTATATGGGCTCCATCCTTCTGCCAGCATGCTTTCCTTTACTATTTAAATGTTGCTTTTTAAATTAAACAATTAGTTTTCACTACTTGTCTATTTTTGTCACAAATACTGAGAGAAGGGGGGTAGATTTCTAATGGCATATGTCCATTTAGATGTCAGAGCGAGTTTTGTATGTCCACTAAATTAAAACATCATTTGCTGTCAAGCCATAAAGAATTTGGCATTTCTTCTGGTTTCAATTTATGACAGCTCTCAGAGGACATGCTGTGAACTACTTTTGCCTGCTTTCAGACCAATTGCATGTGACAAATGCATTAGGTTTTAATACCAGAAGTGGACATATAATTTGACGAAGTGTGTCTTTATGCCATCAGCTGTTGTCTACCACCAGCTTTTTAAAAAGGCACTCTGAACAAGACAACCCTGAGCTGCCCTGATAATCTCATCTCCTTTTCCCTGTAGCCAACCAAAATCAGCTTGAAACCAACAGAAACACTTAAAATGGTGGATGGATCCCACACGGGGGACATCATATCCAAGGAAGCTGATAACCGCCAGGCAGTCCCTTACCAAATTCACCTGCTCTCTGCTTGCTGCTGCCCAGCACCTTTCCAGCTTCACCAGATCTCCACAATTTTTTATGAAGAACTCGGTGTTAATCCTTTGAGTTCACTTGACTCACACCAAAGATCACGATATGGTTTGCAGCACACGCAAGCAAATAACATCTATATATATTGCAAAATATGATAACCTCTGTCGATGAATGGCAAGTCAGTTCAGAGCCCTGGACCATTACATGCCTTTCCTTCTAACACTATAACAGTACAGTCTTTGTTTCTATCCTGCATATAAAAACACACCTTAAAGTGCAGATTAATCATTAACACATTTGTTTGATTCACTGAACAGCTGAAAAATAATTCATTTAAACTGTGATTCTTTTTTCTTTACTTTTCCTCTGATTCTTCGCTTTTCACTAGCCATGCACCTTCTGAACTGCTGGTGTTAGGTGCTCATCAACAACTTCCTTATTGTTCCAATTAAAGCATTAATTAATGATGGTGCAACAAAAATAAATAAGAAACAACAAGGAAGAGAACATAGAGTAGGAGCCATGTATTTCCATTTCCACTCCTGTTTGCAAAACCTTTTAGGGGCAGCGGCATATGGCCTTATCACTATATATTCATAGCTTCCATTTTGCTGATACATTCTTATCTGCATACTGTATTAAAGACAGTCAAACACCAAAAGAACCCAAGACTGTAGATTACATTATTTGATGAACATTTCTGTTATTTGTCATATAATTTATCCAACACAGCTGCAGAAGCTAGTCAAACACAGCGAAATGCTATTCATCCAATAAATTATTTGATAAAAGATGGAAACAAGTGTCAATGAGCACATACGAAAAATAGTATTTGGTTTGGTCTGTTACATATCTGTTTTTTAAGTAAGTCATAAACCAAGGTTCTCAGCACTTGTGATCTTAAAGATCTCAGGACATACTGTATAAGAGAAGAGATATACACATTAGTGTTCTGGACAAATTCCAGTATCCACTAATTAGAGCCTGTCTGTTGACATTTTTTCTTTCTTTTTTTTTTTTTTTTCGGAATCGTTCCTTTCCTCTTTTATAGCTTTAACCTACTGTTGCTTAACAGCTGTTACGCAGCTGGCTATATTTAAGTGGTACTAGACTTTCTTTATTTGTAATGCTTTTGAAGAGTTTCAGAATCACTTTGGAAATAAAAACCTTATCATAAGAAGCAGAGATTACTTGAAAAGAAAGCTAAATAACTTAATTTTAATTCATTTAATAAACCAGTGCAAAAGTCTTTTTTTTTCTCAAATGACTGTTTTAGGAACAGTGAGCTTGTGTTTGTTACTGTTCCTACACCATAACTCAATGAAGGAGCCTCTGGACCCCTTTTATGTAGTTAGCTAGGCATTATGTAGGTATATGAGATCAGAAAGGTAAATAACACTACAAAACAGCATTTGCAGCTGCTGCATATGTGATATTGCAAAATACTATTCAGCAATTTTTAGCCTATTTAAAGAGAGAGTTTTCAAATTGCTTAGATCTAAGAGCAGATTTCAGTTTCAGAGACTCGATTGTTCAGAAGCGTTCAGAATTGGAACTTCAGTTTGGATTAATCACTACTCTCATTTACAACTGCAGTAGCCTCAGTAACAATATTAATGTTCTGTTTGATGGTACTTAAATTCAATTTCTTCTATTAACATACATGTCTTTTTTAGTATTCTAGTTGAAACAGTAACAACATTTTTTCATCTCTGGAAAATTAAAGGACATACCACTCTAACCACAGTAGCAATGTCATCAATACTGCTCATGAATAGTTCTAAAATTTTAGGAGACTCTAAAATATGATTTTATCTACTGACTTACTGCTGCAGCAGGGGAAATCAAATCACCCGTGAATGTCTTATTAGAGCAATCTCTCTTTGACACTTCTCTTACATCTCACTTTTATATCTTTTGTGGATTTTTAAAATTAAAAGAGAGGTTTACAGTAAAAAATATTTTAAGTAAGAATCACATTAATGTATTTTAGAAAAAGGAATTACATGTGTAATAGAAAAAAGGGGGAATTGCTCTGGGATTGTAAAGTGAACGACCAAAGTCTTTCACACAAAATCCTAGTGAGTTGCCCTGTTCTAGTTTGTGGGCAAATTGCCATCTCTATAGACATAGCTTCTTTCTCTCCATTTCCTGCTTTTAAACCTTTTATTTTTTTTTTAATGCCAGTTTGTGCCTTGTTTCCCTTCTTACTACTGGAGACTTAGACGAAAGGCAGTATAGAGGCAGAAGCCTTGAAATGTTATTGTGTCCCCGCCCTCTGCTAAGACATACCTAAAATCAAATAAAATGCTTGGTTTTGGAAGTGGTTGAGTCAATGCAGCTTATTGGAGAATCTCCATGTTACTGCAATGCTTGCCACATTATTTAGATGTAGCTTCAGAAGCATATCTAATGCATGGCTCTCACAGACCTTGCTTGGAGCCTGTATGAAACACCATGTCCGCTTATTTCCCCTGCTTATCTTATTCCCCTCTTCCCCAGGATCCTTCAGCTGGGGCAGCAGTCAGACCTTTCTCTTATTTTTGAGGCTTTAATCGCATGGACTATGCTGTCTACTTTACAAGGACCACAGTGATTAAGTATTGCTGTTGACCAGCATTGCTACATAAGGATCCAACTCAAAAGACAGTGCTTCGTATGATAATACAGCTGAGAGAAGAAAAGTAGAATGCTAGGGATTTGCGAGGTCCTTCGATTAACTGAGTCCCCAGAGGCTATTCATGACCTTCTAAAGGAAATTTTACAGGCTAAGTTATCTCCTCGGGTCAATTATAATAACAATTTAGTATCTGATTAGTAGGACTATCTTGAACTGGCGGGAGCATGGACTTGGCCATCTAATATGTCATGTCTGTCTCTCATGATCCTGAAAATCTCTTCCATATTGTGTTAAACAGGAGTTAAAAGCTTCCTCACTGTGAAAACCACCTGGTAGAAGGGACATCTACCTGATTTTCTGTTAGACGATCATACAATGATTAATGCAAATTCTGAAGAAATTTTGAAAAAAATATTGAAAGTTATTTTAATCTAATTTTTTTAACTCACAAACTACAAGCTGTGGAATACTCAAGACACATGGTCATCCAGCCTTTGGTGGAATAACAGAAATGGATCACTGTTTGCAAAGTGGAAGCTTCACACCCGTAACATTAGCTGCTAAAACTGAGGTAAATAACTTACTTACATGTCTGTATAATACATTTACTTACATTTTTTTAAACAAAGAAAAGAAATTGTATCAAAATAGAATTTCTGACAGAGCAACTTCTGTTTAGAAGATGGCTACAGTTCCCAGTGATTCTGCAGAATGCCATGCTAAAACTCATCATTTATTAGTAGCTGAGATTAGACCTATTTTTTTAGGAACAGAGATCAGCTTTATTTTTAAAAAAAATAAAGCTGATGATTAGATATCTTTGGGGTACATTAAACAATGAGGATATTATGAAATCATTTTTTCCATGAGAACGCATCCATTTAATTGAATTTTTTTGTTGGAACTTTTTGAAATGCTTTGTTTCAAATATAGCCTTTTATCATCAGCAGCAGAGTGTACGAGTGAAAAATGATTTTTGGAAGGAGTTGAAATAAAGTATTTCATAATATTCCTTTTGAGAAAAAAAATGTAAATATTGTGTTCTGACTGGAATAAAACTAAACTTTGAAATAGAATTTTCTTGAGGAATGGAAATTCAGTCAGTTCTAATTACTTTGCTGCATCAAAAAGAACAAAGTTCTGTTTGACAATGATTTTGTTGCCTTTCTTGTGATTGAGATTATCTCAGGATCAAAGTATTATCTGAAAATCAGATTAAAGCACACCTTTAGGTAATGTATGAAATGACAAGGATGTTTTCTCTATCTTCTGTTGATGTTGTTCTCTGCTTCTTAATATAAATGGATTGCTGTTTTGATTTTTCCGCTGTAAAATCTCGACGTTGAAACATAATATTAAATCATGCCAGAAATATTTGTTCAAAGACAATGAATCAAGACTCCTCAGTACAGCCAGCTGGTCATTTCATCTTCTGCTGACCTAGCTAAGATAATTTGAATTATAACAGCATTTCCAGCCGCAGTCATTAATATGCTAGAGATATTATAAAATTAAAACAAAAGTCATCTTCAAAGCTCTCTTGCGAACTTTTTCTCAAAGCTGATGATCTATGAATATTGCTTAGAATTCCTCAAACTCAGTTGCATGATATAATTCCATTTATTGCTATTCAAATGCATCCATTTTGTTTTCCAAATTTTAGATGCCTCATTAGAGATTTTAGGATCATTTAGAAGTAAAGAAGACTCTTTGCCTGAATCATTTCTGGCAAAATATTCAGTGTCTCTTTCTACCCTTTTGCTATTCTGAGCCCCCAGATTAGAAACACATTATTCCAATAGCTGCAGTTTGATTCAATTGTTGTGAATAGGTCTGCATTTTTACATCTGAAGCAAAAGCAATCTTTCCTCAACTATCACTTGATGAAAATCAACTAATATAAAAGAAAAGCTTCTTTCTACACCGGGGGAATTTGAGCAACCCCAAGCATTGTACCCATGCCTACATCCAAACAAGCATCTTTTAGCCTTATTTAAATCAAACCCATTTTCTTTGCTTTGCTCGTTACAGTGAAACCACTGCAGATTAAACCTCTCTATCAATTACAAGGAGCTGAACATCCTTTAGCATCAAACAGAATGACAAAAAGCTACACCATAATGAGTAATGGCTAAGGCCAATTGCTATTTAATTATGTAGATGACTTAACATCCTTTCATTGATGTTATCTGTATGTTTCAGGATGAAAGTTACTGTGCTTTGCTTTGCTGAAGCTCTTACAGTATATGATAGCAAAAGTAAAAAGGAACTCTTTGCCAAACAGGAACAGCTCTAACTAGCAAAATACATCAGCCCAGCAATACAAGTCACACTTCACCATGCATCTACAACAGACAGAGGCTTGAACATATCATGGCAAGAAGAAATTTATGCATGACAGCTTACAGTAGGGAGGAAGCTTGAAGGAGAGACCGACTGCAGCAGTAACAGCCTATGCCATGACCATTTACCATGAAGATCTGGTCCTTGAATTTTATAAGTGGGAGATAAAAAGGACAGTGAAGTTAGTCATAGCATGAGAGATATTTTAGATGGGAAAGACCTATTAGGTCATCTGTCCATCCCCCTTCCTAGGCAGGATTATACTTTGCAGTATCTTCTCAAAAAGATTGCACAGAACAATTTCACATGAGCAGAGGAATGGAGTAAAGGACATAATAGATCTTTTCCATCTCTAACTTCTGCAAGTCAAGAGGTGCAGTCTGTAGCCAGTATGAGGTGGCTGTGACCACAAATTTTGCAAGTATTTATGAAAGGAAACGTGGAGGAAAATTCTACGCTCAGATCAAATCATGCGAGTGTATGCAAACTAGAATGCACAATGTTAGTGAGCATAGAAATTACCCTTTAAAGCACATTTTTGGTTCAGTCATAATCAGTGACCCCATTTCAGTTGGCATAGCATTGCATTCATGATGACTTGCATAGGTACCTCCTATCATTTAGATAGATTTAACACACATTTGAAAGAGCATATGGATTAAATTCTTTACACACACACAAAGATGGAATCTTGCACCCATAACTATTTGAGGTTCCAATCTGTGGGTTTAAAAACTGACTTTATAGAAAATGTTCTCTTGTATATTCGCAGTGTGGGGATGAGAACGTTTGTTTGGTTATTAGCATTGTTTGGTTATTAGCATTCCTCTGGAATTAAATGGAAATAGCAGCACCTGAAAGTATATAAAAGATGCTAGAATGCTCTAATGCTAGAATAAGAAGTTTCCATACACACCGTAAGTGACCATTTCAACAAATGGAGAAAAAAAGTAAATTATACTTATTTGTAATCTTTATCACAAGCATAAAGGAGGAATATTCTCAAAAAGATAACAATTAAAAGCTTGCCTCCAGGAAACCCTAACATACGTTTAAAGCTAAGCATGTGGGGAATCCCACTAATTAAACCTAACCATAAATACATTCATTTGAAGAATTTGGATCTAAAAATATTAAACACACACACACAAAAAAGACAAGTTATTGGCTGGAGAGATCTTGAAATAAGTAGGGTTTGGCAAGAAAAGGTTTTGCAGAAATCAAACGCATAAAAGTGTAAAATCTGTCTCCAACTGGTCTTCACTCTCACCATTAGTTAATTTTTCTCGTCACTGATATAACTGGATATGAAGGAGGAACAGGAGAATTTCAAAATAGCATGAAAGCTACGGGCATGTTTTCAAATACAGAGATCAGCTGCAGTGAAAAATAGTGGCTGAAATGAAAATAGAAAATGCGAAAAGATCAGAAATTCTAACTAATATGGCATAATGGCATATATATTCAGTGTATGAACCTATAAAAATAGGTATGTTGTCTGGACATGGATACATGTACCTTTTCAGAGTTCTTAAAGATATCCTGATTTCTTTCTTATTCTGTTGTCCTTTAAGTCTTTGTTACATTCATATGCTGTAGATTAGAGCTTTTTTAGAGTTGCTAGATGCAGCAGATTTTCTTCTTCAATAAAACTTCTGATTTTCTATCTAAGCCTATGACAGCCTTTGAGTCTTGATTACAAATGCACAATCAATGTCATTGGAGTAGCTCAGCACTGATCTGTCTGAGGGACTAGAATCCTTTCCTAATTAGCACTTACCAAAGAGCAGCCAAGATGCACTCTTCTCTTTTGATGGTGGGCATCTGATACTGTTGAAACTGCATATAGAGCTTTATTTCTTATAGATAGAAATCTCTACAGAGAGCCTTTCTCCTGTGTCCTCTATAAACTTCAAAGCTCCATATCTTTACAGTGAAGAATACCTGAGTAGGTCTACTTTTGTGAAATAGTTGCATATATTGCAAAAATATTTAAGACTTACCAATTAAGAAATTAATAGATAGTGGGTCTAGAAATGCTCCTGCAATGTTTCAAGAAATTTAAATCACTCTCAATCTACTTTTTCTCTGAAAAAAAAAGGAATTTAATTTTGAAAATCACTTTACTAACATGAAGAAATTTTGATGAAAAAAAGCGGAAAACACTTTAAACCAGCTTTGCAAATAAGGACAATGGGTACGAATGTTTAAAAGAACTAGTTGTCTCAGCTGTCGGGCACAGCCCTACAAGGAAACTAAATCCTAAAGTGTATCAAATCACATATCTGTTGAAAAAACAACCATGCGTAACTTTCCCTGCCAGTTAGCTGAGACTACAAGCTTCAGGAATCAATTTCAAAAAGAATATATGAGAAAGAAACATATTTTCTATTTTATTCTAAGGTGGGTTTAATTGCTAAGGAGATGCATACTTTGAATATCCGCTGCAGTTCCCTGAAAGCGTGAATGTCTACTCAGCCCTCCTATAGAAACTGCTGAGGACGCATTTGCCACTACTGATTTTTTTACAACTGTTTCTTATATTCAGATTGTTATAAGGTCAGATTGGAATATCCTGCATGTGTTGCAGGGAAATGATTTCTCACGCTTTATTGCAGCACCACTGATGACTTTCTGCAAGACACTTGCCATTTTTCTGCCTGTGTTCCCATCTCTTCCTTTCTACCTAGCCAGTTTTGTTTGTCTAGATTCCATGCCCTTCTGAATCAGGACTGTTTCTCACCTAGTATTTGTATCATGTATAGTAAAATGCTTAATGCTTTCCAGTGGGCTTACAATTGTTGCTGTAACATCAATTGTATTTATTTAGTTTCTATGATAAAAAAGAGAGGCAAGGGCTCTGCCAGCTGTTGTGCTTCCACAGAGAAGAAAAAGTCTGTCCTGCTGACCTTTCTGTTTTAACAATCTCTGGTACCACATCAATTTCACAGTACTTTTTTGACATCAATACTTTACTCATTGATCACACATGTGAATGTAAACACAGGCATTTTTAAGAGTTCTATATTAAAAATACTTTGTACAATCCTTGCCCAAGCATGAAATTTTCGGTTCTTTCAGATACTCTTGCTCATAACCAGCAGTAGCTACAAAATGAAAGGTAAGAGGTTTTCCTGAGGAGCATATAGAAATAGTCACTCATAGAGATTTCATTCAGGTAATTTTACAGAGCATTTTACAAAGGTCAGTATCACAAGTTTCACAACCAGGGTCTATGAAATGGAGGATCTGGGCAGAATAGAGTGTGGATATTTTTGGCCTTGTTCTGATAGGGTTGTCATAACTTAAAAGTCACAAGTACGCACTGAGAAAGGAAGGACATCTACCTTCTTAGGAAACATGCCAAGTACATTCTACTTCCCACCCTTTTGAAAGCACATGTGGATTTTCAGACCAACCTGCTTTGATTAACTCACAGCCTTTAGTCAGCCTTGAATTTAGAACCCTCACTCATGCAAAATTTCCCACAATGTTATTTCAGCACCAGTAAATTATCTTCTCCATATTCAAATATCATTGTGGTACCAGTGTAACCATTTAGCAATAAAAATCTTTTCTGAAAAGGAAAAGTTCCATCACTTTTTATATATAGTGGAATTTAGAGCAAATCAGTCAGTTTCCCTGCACACCAATAGAAATCTAAAGAAAACAGCAGCAATATTTTTCCTAATGAAAGCCAATCATATCCACCATTTCATTTGAAAGTAGGTGAAGAGCAGAAGAGATGGTGTCTTCAACAGATGAAGGACAGAAGAACAAAAAGAAACAAATGATCTATCCAATCCCTTATGGCAACTTTGAGGAAAAAGCCAGATTTCATAAATTCTCAGACACTGTGGCAGACATGCACGCTTCTACTGAGTCTCCATGGCACTACCATATTGTTTTTCTTCCTATATTGTTATTTTTTCCCTCTCAAATATGCAAGCCATAAGCTATATTAACTTGAGGGGGAAGAAGGAAGAGGGAGGGTGGCATGCCATTTAGCCTATTGTACTTCAGAATGTGCTTTTGATCCATGAAGCTGAAAAAAGAAAAGTTAAGTGGATGAGGATGTTGAAAAATGAAGAGTCGCTAATGGCTTTTGAGAAACTTGATGTCACAGTCTTGTTCAACAGTATAATAATGTATTGGCAGGCTAAGCCAGGCATGCTTCGTTTCTGAGAAGCAGGTTGTGCAAGGATTTCCATGCTTCTTGCTCGCGCTCGTACTTCACGCGGTGCAAGTAAAGCCGTGATCCACGAGAGGCATGCCTCGCCTGCACAGACTACTGTAATATATCATGTTCACTTCATTCCTTTTAATTACTTTTTCTCCAGAAGATTTCTACAACTACGGGCAATCTTAATCCTAATAAAGTGAACATTTAATAAATATTACTCATGCAATCCTTAAAGGCACTGTTGAATTCTCATGTATAATGGCTTTATTTTAAGCTTTGGGATGTAGATGATAAAGTGAACAGAGGCGGCTCAGAGTAAGGGCAACACATTGCCACCTTTCCTACTTTAGAAAGACACTCCTCTGCAGTGCTTGAAATGTAGAGAAAAGTCTAGTGATTGATTAGCTAGTTAAGTGATAAGGAGGTATATCAGGCAGGGATGCAGAAAAAGTACAGATGATAAGGACAATCAAGTATCCTTGATCTGAAAAAAATTACAGTGCTTTCTAATCATTTAAATTATATTCTTAAGTGAGAAAAATCTACTGCACTGAGTTTCTAATTTTCTATATTGCCTTTTTTTTTCTTTTTCTTTTTTTTTGCGCTAAAGACTAAAGCTATAAAAATTGTATTCCTTTTTTTGAATGGTCTAATCTTTCCTTGAAAAGGAAATTACTGGATCATCAGACTTTTATTTGTCCACATAACATTTATATTCTTTGATCTCTTACTGGCATATTATGATACTAATAATCATCTCCTTCTCCTGTTTTCTATAATGCTACATGGCATTCTATTATGTTTTACATTATTAACAATGTTATATGTATAAAAGTCTGCCAAACCAGGTTTTGGAAGTTGTACAGTATGAGGTAGGCTATTAGGCTTCAAGTTAATGATCTTTATAGGTCACAGGCACACTAAGGATACTCATAAAATATTTTCATTGTGATTTTCAGAACCTTGTACAATTATATTAATATTTCAGATATTTTATGTGTTTTATGTTCAAAGGGGAGGGACCTTCATGATCAGATGACAACTCTCCATTTTCTCATTATTCAACCTCCTTGGCTATAAAACCCTGTGCTGTGGTGATTCCATCTTCAGGTAAGGAGAATTTGCAACACATTACAGCAAAGCCTCAGAAGTTTTATTCCTGAATTGGTTGGAGTGGTTGCTGCAAATTCATGAGCTTTTGTTATGGGCATATCTTCAGTTCAAGTTTCAAGTCTTTTTTTGTTCCTTCACTTTATTGTGTTAAAAGCTGAAAGACCCACTAATCCTACTTTTTTTTGGTTCCTTTCCCTTTAATCAGTTATTAACCTACAAGAAGCTTTTCTTTCTTAATCCATGAAAGTTTCTGGAAATTTTAGTCCTTTTGTGAAGGGAAACATGAGGAAAATTTTCTGGCACCTTAACATAGCTTGTCTGGTACCAGTATGTCTGGTAGGCTGCTATAGTTTTCTGCATCATCATTTTGAAATATTTTAGTTATGCCTATTTATATAATATCACCATTAAAAATAATAAAACTGTTTTAAAAAATCTTAATTTCTCAAATAAAAAGACTGTTTTAACTTTGCATCCTCACTACTACCACTTTCCCTCCTTTTTTAAATCTTTTTATCCTTTTTTTATTCTTTATCATTTGAGGAAAAACGATCATTATCTCTTAGTGATTTTGTTTGTTTGTTTATTTTCCAGAAAATCTGGAATGCTGTGGAAGGATTTCTAAAGTGCTTTTGTGTTTATTTTATACAAATCACGCAGTCTCCAGAAGATAACTAAGACTGAACTATCTCTGAGGACAAGATCCAGATACTGTATGAAGACAGATAAGTTCCTTAGGTTGTTATATTTTTCCCAAGGTTGCTAGTATTTTAAAACAAAGCCCAACTGTTAGATTACAGTGAAAGCTTTATAGGAACCTAGATTCAAAAGTAAAAGAGTGCTTTGAGTCTATGTTTTTTGTAAAAGTTTAGACAATCATCACTTTTTTTTCTTACATGGAAGTGCATCAGGACAACAGACCCATGTGCAACCTAACAGTCCTGCCTCAGGATCCAGGAGTCTTAGAGCTCTCACAGCTCTCCCCTGTCTATGGTCTTAACTTGCATCAAACTATTAGCAGGTCCATATCCGTGATACCATCTCCTTGTTGACCTGCTGGGTGCCAGGGTCATCCCTGCTTTGCTTAATTCTCAAGGACCTACTTGAACTGGCTCTTCTCTTGCTCCGCTCTGGAGGCACAAAGAATCTAACCCTCTAAAAGGGACTCTGGGAATATAATATAAAGGGGATATCACTAAAAGCCACTATACTTGTTTCAGAGAATATAAATAATGTTTATGTATAACACAGAACTGACATTTAAGTAATAGAAGCTTGGCAAGGGGGAGGGATTTAAGAGAGTAGCAAAAGCAGTGAGGGGAAGTAAGGAATTATAGAGAAGATCAGATGGCTGAAATTTATCCCTTTCTTTTAAACATACTTTCCCCCAATACCTGATTCAGCATAGAATTGAACTCAGTAGGATTTAAACAAGTTAGGCAAATATTTGTGTGGCTTGCTGAAAAGGAAGAGTTTGCTGAAAGACACTTTACTGAATCAAATATTCTGTTGCAATGAAAACTTATCCACAATCAACTCCAAAATGCAATCCTGTGTTTTGGTTATCTATTTACTTTTTCCAAAGGTCATGCATTTGTATCCAGAACATCTCTTGTCTCCTATTTATTAGACTATTTCAAGGTTGGTTAATCTTTACACTACTGAATTATGTAAGTTTCTGAAGCACAATTTTCCTGTTTCCATTCTTTAGAAGAAAATTACTACATGTTTAAAAGGTTATGAAAATTAATTATACTCATATTTACTCACATCAGTGGCATTGGAAGCTCTGCTCAAGGAAAGAAAGGTGCCCAAAGGTCTTCTATTTGTGTAATACGAATCTAATATGCAATTTTAGGCCAAAATTCCCTTCTTTTTCCCCAGTACTTAGAAGAATATGCTTACATATTGGTATTTTTAGATTATATCTACAGGCCCCAATTTTGTAATTAAGTTCAATATGTGTAAAAAACTGCAAAAATGTGTCCAAATACTTTCATACCACAGCGCCTAGACACTGCAGAGGCCTGCAGTCTCCCTGTGCCTGAAGTACTACAGAACGCAGTAAGAGGTATTCTGCTCTGTAGTGAGGTTCTTTCTTAAGCACATATACTTGGGTTTGTGATGTATCATTATAGAGGCGGGAGCTTGAGCAACCAAATGCTTGCCTGAGGCCACAACTGTGATGGAGATGGTAAGTGCCAGAGAGGTATGTCAGGTAGGCTTTGGTACAACCATCTTCACTGTACATATTCTCTTGCGTAGTCACACAGTCTAAAGATGGCACAGCCAAATCTAAATGATTTTTTCTTATATTTTGTAAAATCCTTTGTGATCCATCAGCATGAATGTAGTAGCAACTTGAATGCCTGCAGGAACCTAAACCTTGCATTTTGTCCAAAATAAGCCACTGATATGGCTTACGGCTACAGTAGAACTGACCTTCAAAAGGAACTTTTGTTTTTGATCTAGGAATTGATTTTTATTGTAGTATTGCACTCTCATTGGAATAAGTCAAGATTTAAGGCCAAATAATACCTTTAAACCTAATCTTTTTTTTTTCTCTCCTGAATTTTAGGTCTTTTCTATAATCATAAAATCATTTTGTTCCTCTGGACTGTGGCATGTGCTCTATTATTGTAAGGTATTTTATAATCTTTTGTCACTGAGCAATAAAGGGCTTTACTTTATTTATCCTTAACAATAAACATGATTTTTCTGGTGTGTCTTCACATTCGCATTGAGATTGATATAGGCATTGCTAATTTATTGTGCATAGCATTATGGTACATAAAATTTGCAATTTAATATAAGTATTTGGTATAGGTGCTATTACATTTGCAGAAAGTTGTAAATGTCTCCAGCATTTGTTAAGTTTTATGGCTAATCCTCATTCCAAGTGGTCCCATTGGACAGAGGTGGTGTTTTTCTTCCATACATATCCTCCTTCCTAGCTCAAACACCCCCTTTCTGATGAGAGTCATTTAAGAAGAATAAAATTTGCAGGAGTGGCTCACTGCCTTGGCCAAAGCTTACACTGCAGTCACTGCAATATACTGTAGGCAAACTCAGACTAGCCCTGTAAATAACTAACAACTGGTGCAGTGATAAATGCAGAGCCAGAAGAGCATGGCTTCATTGCCAGGCTGAAACTCTTGCCTACCACGTCGAGTCACAGTACAGTGCTTGAGCCTGTCTATCCTGCAGCTTGTTCCCCAGAAAGCCACCTGAAAGTAGGCAATAACTCTAACATCACCTCTAACAGAAACAAAACGCCCTAAACCTGTGTCCTCTCAATTTAAATGGATCATATTCTAGGTCAATGGTGTCCAAAATTACATGAGATGGATGACAAAGTAGTTTGGTGCCCAGCTATTCCTCTTATAATCTCACCAAAATTCATGAACTACCCATCTAACAGTTGGTATTTGTCTCGCCCCCTAATCTAATGTTGAGAGAAAACTCTGATTGTGTGATCAAGGTGCATACATATGGCAGTGGCATGAGCTAGCTTGTCCCTTCTGAGAAAGGGATGCTATTATTTTGATTGAAGGATAGGTTTACATCTGGAGAAGAGAAAAGCCAAGAGAAATTTGAGGTCTCCAGAACTGTGGTTCATAGTCTAGATGTAAAGGACTATCAGGACAGAGAGCAGTAACCAGATTAATTTATCTGGAGAACATATGCAAAGGTGAAAGGGAGTTTTGCCACGGCTATTTGTGCAAATGATAAAACTACCTCTGAGCTCCAGGTTGCCCACAGTCTCGCGTCTTCCTATTACTAGCTTTCTGTTAACAGAATAGGTAGTATGTTGCAGATTACTACACTGTTACAGATAGTTGCTACCCCTCAATAAACGCCAATTGCCGTCTACCACATTGGTGTCAGCGTGCTGATGGCCCGAGCGGCCTGGGGGTGGTCGCCGTGCCGTTCCTGAACCAGGTCGCCACGCCGCTTGAGCGGCAACAAGTGGTGCCGAAACCCGGGATCATCGCCTGGACGGGTGAACGGCGGCCGG
>NW_010589496.1:166172-185916 GCF_000705375.1 Tinamus guttatus
GCGCTGTACGGAAAGGTAGAGCCCCTAATAGCCAATAGTGTTAGTTTATGATGTAAGCAGACGGATGTGACGTCGTAAACCTTAGCTATATAACACCTTGCTACCCCTCAATAAACGCCATTTGCCGTCTACCACACTGGTGTCAGCGTGCTGATGGCCCGAGCGGCCTGGGGGTGGTCGCCGTGCCGTTCCTGAACCAGGTCGCCACGCTGCTTGAGCAGCAACAGTAGTATGTCAAGGGCATATGTTGTGGGGATAGGGACAGCAAAGTCAGACTTGTGAGAATAGGTGCTAAACCTGTACTGGTGCCAAGTTCACAGCTAAAGCCATCTGCATATGCCATCACTTGGTGTTCAAGGAAACAGCTGTATATGCCACAGCCACACACAAAGCCATTTCTCACCTGGCTCCAAAAAATAATGTTTTGGTCCTTTGTGTGACAGAGTGACTGGGCTTCAGTCACCTTAAATCCAGTCACTTCTGGGAACAGAGCACATAGCAGTAGCTCAGGGTCTGTGTCTCCAGGGGTGCTCTACTAGGCCTATCAGGACTCGCGCCAGCCATTGAGGGAGGGATGGAAGGTTCCTTGGAAGATATCCAAGCTGGGGGCTCTCTCGGAGGCTCAGCTGAAGACAACCATAGCCTCAGAAGACTAAGGCCTACATCTCCTCACTGAAACAAAAATTTTAGTTCTTACAGGTTAGTCACGCAGATCAGCGATGACTTTCCTCCACTTTGAAAAAATCTTTTGAACAGGGTGAATTCAGTGAGATTACATCCACTGATTTGGGAAGCCTGTGCATTTTAAATGATAGATGGAAACTCACCTGGAAGCTGACTGCTGACTGCTGTCAGTCTCGGCAGATATTGGGGCAAGTAGCTCAGATCTAAGTTTCAAGGCAAACTGAATCAGTAGCTCATGGCTACAAGAACGTCCATAGTTTCACCTAAGAGGAGAAAAGAAATACACACACGTAAAAGTAATCAGGGACACCTAACATGACAGTGTATTTACTTTTATTTTACTTACGCTGTCCTAAAAATACCTTATTGCTAAGTGCTCAGTATCTCTAATTTTCGCTAATTTTAATGGAAAGGGAAGACATTGATATACATGTAAGAATACAAAAGTCTTGTTAAGGATGCTGTTTTTCAGAACTAAGCTACAATACTTAATTTACTGGATCTCATGAGCAATCTCTAAAATATAATCTTGGAAGACTTCTTCATATACTTGTCATGTTAATAAAGCCACTGATACTATTCATGAGAATTGAAGAAAGATGGAACATACATGCAGCTATATCACTAAGATTTCTCAGTGCCATATTCTTATTCCCATCTCAGCTTTACTTAGTCTTGGAAAACAATTTAGACTTGGCAGAAAAAAAACAATGATATATAAGCATTTTCTTTCGAAGCATGTATTCTGTAGGATAACCACAGAGGGAATTTAATCTCTTGAAGTTTAACTTTCTAAAACCTATTGCAAGTACAGTGTGGATAAGAGACTTGTCATTTTATTAATGAAGAGTGACCAGTTGTCACCCCCACATGGGGAAAAAAAAATGTGACACATTAGCAGTGAAGGACCATGAGACAAACCAAATGTAAATACCGATGGTTTAAAGAGATAATTAAAGCTCTTGAGACTGCAATTATGACAAGGCAGCATGACAAGGCATGTGTATGTCGACAGAATATATTTATATTGACAGAATCTGTCCAAGAAATCCTTTTTATACAATATATCTGTCCGTCACATCTTTGGACTGCACATGCATTTATTGACTTTGTGTTAGTATGGATCTTGAAATTTGTCCCTTTGTCTTATTACTCAGTGACACTTGGTTAAATATATTGTGTCTTCAAACACTAGGCTCCCTGAAGCTATTTTTTCAAATGTTTGAATTTGATGTGTATGCTACTAAAAGTGGTATTTCTATTACATCACATATATTATATCTATTACGTTTGCATCTCTCACAGGTCCTTGGTTAAGCTGAGTAAATATGTATGCGCAGGATATTTGGACTCCATATTTCCTAAGAATACAGGGCACTGTCAAAATTAGTTCTGGTCTGTGCATGTGTAATTAAAGAACTTTGAAATACATAAGATATAATTGAAGTCATCCTAGCTAAGAAACTTAGCACTTGTATCTTTCTTCTCCTTGCCAGGACAATGTGACTTCTTTCTTTGTCATAATCCTCCCAATCTGTCCTAGCAATAAGGGATGTGAGCCTTGAGAGGAACAGCAGTGTGCCATAGCAGAAAGGGTCCTGACTTTTGCCCTGCCTAGATGGAGGCTCTGCACTCTGCTTGCTGTCATGGGTTGCTGCAGGGTTTTCTGTTACAGATGCACCATGAAGATATCTGTTAAGAACAGACAGACAGAAAGACCTTGAAAAACAAAACTACTGTCATCAAGTCATCCTTTCTGAAAATAAATGCAGGGTTTTCTGTTACAGATGCACCAGGCTGAGGAACACATGCCAATTAGAAATGGTTCTCAAGGTAATAACATTAGGTACTCTATCTCAATCTAACCAAAATAGGAGCTAGTTTATGGCACAATGGGGTCCAGCTTTTGTTAGCCAGATATAGATTCTGCTAACATTTTGAATAGATACTGACACACAAAAAGCACTATACTGGTGCAATTATTTCATACATACATAAAAGAAAGAAATATTGGCCAACTGGGATGCTCAGTAAATAAATGTTTCAAACTGGCTGATAACATTCTGTAGCTGATAGAAAAATGAATTAAAGAGAATCTCATTAATTTCTTTATCTGGGAACTAGTACTCTTATCTGATTGATTGACTTTATGACTTTTAAGATTTTATTTAATTATATCAACAATAAAGATAAAAAGATACATGCCAGATTATCCACCAAAACATATCAAACCCTAAGTTTGAAATTTGTCTTCTTCGATTCACTATGACATAGCTCAGGGCAAAATTTTCTTCAAGTCACCTGTGAAGCCATCATTCATAGAAAAACTGAATTAAAAAAATAAAACAATCTCAATTCTGTTCTGTAGTTACTGTAATTATACAAAGACAGAATAACCTATCTTTTACAAAAGTGACTACGGCATGATAATAAGCATATTGTGTGAAGCTGGAAAGGGCAGGTAGTGGGAAGGATCACTTTTTTTCCAGGAATTCTGCCAAAGAAAGAAAGAAAAAGAAAAAAAAAGTTTCTCCCTTTTTTATTTTTCCTCAACTGCCAGTGCCACAAATTCCTTCCCCTGATATCTGAGGGGCATGGTTCTTGTTCCAACCTCTATTTTTGGTAAAAGTTTATATTGTGTGGGAAAAAAATCTCTTTCCTCAAAGAAATGTAATTTGTAATTTTCTGCCTGAAAAATGTTTTAAGGCAGAGTTTTCATCCACAATTTGAATTTAATAATTCTGAAGAAACTACATAAAATGTCCTCTAGTGCTTCTGCTTTTTAGCCTTTGGAGGGCAAGGAAAAGCAAAGCAGTTCAGACTTATTTTTCATTTTCATTTTGTATTTTTCATTGAATTCTGAATAGCTAATTTTAATAAATGCAATCGAATGCATGTGTTATATCAGAAGATGTCTTTCCAGAGTCACTTATCCAAAGAGAGCTATATTAAAAATAACAATAACTAAAAAACCCTCAATTTATTGCTACCATGTGCCAAAGCAGACCACACCGAAAAACCGGAAAAGCCTAAGTCATTCACAGAAGATTTTAAGAAAGAATTTCAATGAACCTGAATGGGCCCTTGCTAAACTGCACATTTTCTGCATTGTTTTTCCTGAGCCTCTTCTGCTGACTTAGTTGTCCATGAGTGAGAGGATCTCTTCTTCATGCAAAAGATAGGAGGAATATTTTAGTCCGGGGATGAGAAAGGATTTTTGTCTATAAAAATGGATGACTTGCAAAATAAGGGTATTTCTAATCCCTGCCTTCAGGCTAGGAACTGAATGCACCAAAGTTAGCAGTAACAGCTGTCCAGCAGCAAGGCACGAACACGAAGTCTTCTGCACTTTTCCACTGGTAGCCATTACCTGTCCTCACCGGCCTCTGAGACACAGTTAACAACAGCAGTGAGACTATCTGTTAAAATGATTGCAATCACAAACTGAGCTCGCCAAGGTTAAACAGCTAGCCAGCAATCAGATACAGTAAGGTGAAGACTTCAAAGAAGTGGCTTTTTAGCCACTCTAAGAAGCTCTACTAGTTTCATTGATTCCTCCTCATTCAGCAGTATAGGCCCGAAACCTGATACTGTTACTTGCAGTTAAACTCAAAAGTTGAGCTACCCAGTTCTACTGAATCAACTATGTTGATACTGGGACTTGACAAAGAAAGAGAAGAATAATGATTTGGGGGATTTTCCCAATTCTTTTACTTTTTCTTTTAGATTGTTCCAAACAACATATTATACCGATATATTATACGAATCAGAGAAACTTGCCTCATCCCAGGGCAATGAACTGTGGAGAGACAGAAGACATGAGTTAAGAAAGAACTTATAGAAAGCTCTGTTGTATCAATGAATGCATTTCCAATTAAATTTTAACATCTCTAAATGATGCATGTCTATGTCTTGTAGTTCTCTGTGAGATATAAGTAAATCCAGAGATAGAGAGCTATGAAAGGTGAGTTCTGCACAATATGTTTTTTCTTTGAAAATAGCTCAATTCACTTATTCAAATTTTAAAATTTTCAGCCAAAGAATGATTTTTTTCCAAAAATACTTCATTTTTTGAAAAAAGAAAGAACTGTGATACATTTTTTTAGAAACAAATCATGCTTTTTGTTTATTTTTAATGCTACTTTTTATCAAACGCAAGTTCTCATGGACAGTCTTCAAGTCTTCCTTCTGTTTAAAATAATTAAGGGATCCTTTTGAGTGGTTGATATCCACCTAGTTGGGCTGAACTTTAGTTATAAAATTCCAGTTAAGTCAGAAACTGCACTTTTCTTCATCTCAGATTTATTTACTGCATCTAAAAACATGATTATAAAGCTTACCAGCTTACATTACATGCAGTGTTGGGTTTTTTTTTGCCTTCTCCCTCACTTCCACTGCAATTATTTCTAAAATATGAAAACAAGCCAACATTGTGCAAGCTCAAACAGATATCTGAAAATCTAGACCTAGTCGGGTTTTTTTGTTTGCTCATTTTTTTCTGCTACATGACTCATCAACAACCATCATGGTTCTGGTATTGGAATTCTAATTAATTATCTTTACAGTGATTTTTTTAAAGTATCGATCAGTATTTAACTATAGCATGAACCAAAATACTTGCATAAAACAAATACATGCAATGTATCTCTGTTTTGAAGGGTATTATTGGAAATGATTGGAAGTGGCATCAGATATTTTGAGAGCTCTCTCATAACATCTGTCCCTGGAAAAATTAACAGTACAGTCTGGAAAATACAAAGCACAGATTGGGTCAATAGCAGACAATCTGGATGAACAACATGTTTGTTTTATTGTTTGATTGGTCTTTTCAAAAGTTGTTTGCGAGAGATCTTCTTGCTTTCAACTAAAAAGTGTATATATATATATATATATATATATATATATATACAGAGACCACTTGATCTTGTTCCAAGACAAACATTTTAGAAGATTCGACAGACTTTCCAGGACAGGAACAAATTTTCATGTTTACTGGTTGCTGCTACCCAGTGTGAAGTAGTGCTTCTGAAAGGTGATAGAGGTTTAGCTATGCAATAAATCTAGACAGTGCTTTCTAATGTTTGTACTTGCTCTCAATCTGTGTGTGCAAGAGCAAGATTTGAAGGGAATCTGAATACTGAATATCAAGGATTTTACGCTGTTCTTCAGAAGAATCTCATTATCTTCACAACCAATATTGTATAAAAGGAGTTGATATGCTCAACATATTGTGGCCAAGATGAAAATTAGCATTTCAAACAGCTGAAGCTATTGTACTCTTAAGTATGCCTGTTTAACCCATCATTCAAGCAAGGAAAATAAAACAGATGATGAAGGGCTTTAGCAATTTTTTGTTGTTGTTGTTGGAGTTGATTCCAAAGATGGTGTCTGCTGTAACTAAGATCCGGATGCCCCGTTAGCCAACGTAGCAACAGTGCTTTGGGAAGCCACAATGCCATCCTCAGCTGTGGTTACAAGATAAGGATGCTGACTAATAAGAACAGTTCTAGGACAAGCACAAATGAGATTACTTTAAGACAACCCTAGGTGTGCCAAAACCTAGACTGACTTTTTTGTCTTGAGCTGTCACAGCTGGGAAGGCTTAAGCATGTGCATCACATAGTTTTAAAAGGAGGTTGCAGAACAAAATTTTCAAGGACAAGGTCTCAGTGAAATGGCATGAGGGTTGGACTTGCAGAAAAGAGCCCAAAGAAGTAAACCTATTAAAAAACTGGCACATTACAAATTTTCACTCTGTTCAGCAATTTGGCAGATTCCATTTATAACAGATTTCATGTTGGGGATTGAGTCCAAAAGCGGCTCCTCCCCTAATTATGAATTGCATCCCCTCCCCCCATCATAAACATAATAAATGGAAGCAAAATAAAACAGAAAGCCCCTGTTTTGACCTACAGAGAAATGTGAAGGAAAATGAAGGGGTGGGGGAGTGACTGTCCTCATCAGGACGTGTTACCAACTGGAAAATTTGGAGAGAAATTGGAAAGCAGGATTTGAGGCTCCAACTGGTGGAGTCTGAGTATGTCATAAAGGTTAAGCTCAGTCTCCGGAGAGGAACCAGGCATCCCATGCAAGAGTAGTCCTGCTGGTCCCCGGCCAGTGAACATTGGCTTTGTGTGCTGCGGCAGATGCTCATTTAAACTTCTGCCCTAAAAGTTCCTGGAACAAAAGTTATAGTGATAGGTGGGGGAAGATGGGAAGAGTAAAACAGAAAAAAAAAATTAGAAGGACTGCAGATCGAAATAAACTGGCTACCGTACAAATGCATTTGAATTGTCAATGAGTAGCTAATGGTTCTTGGTCCCAACTGTCCCTTTGGCTGCCATCATTTTATCTTTGGGTCATTATAGTATATGACAATTATCAACTTTCCCCATAGTTCTTTCATAGCAAATTGAATTGGGATTTTGCAGCTATGGTCTGCTGAATTGTTAGCTGAATTGTTACTCTATTCCACTGGAAAATAGAAAAAAAAAAAGAAAGAAAGAAAGGTTGCACTCCCTGTCACTTCATCCTGGAAATAATTTACTTAGAGAAGGTCTGTTCAAGGTACAGTCATGGAAATGACTGACTTTCTATCTTGAAAGATTCTTGATTCCTACACCAAGCATATCAGCATGTGGATTTATCACTATATTTATAGATATAAATGTAATTATAGATTCATATGGATTTTGAAGCTAGATGCACTGAATTTGGAGGATTCCTTAACATAGATGAATTTCAGCAACAGCTTAGGTTGAGCTCTAAAAATGTGACCCAAATGACAAGCATAACTTTCAGGAGTGCCTATGTGAAATAGGAACTTTAGTCCAGGGTTTTCCAGAAATTTTCCCACCAGAAAAAAAAAAAAGAAGAAAAAAAAAGATAACTGAACTGACACTTTTTTTTTTTTTCCTGAAAAATCCACCATCTGTGAAAGGAAACCTGCAATGGAGCTTTCTCTTTCTGGGTACACAGGTGAGTAGATCAAAACAATTGCTGGCCTCATGAGAGCAATGTTCAGTATTGTGATGCCAATTAACTACAGACGTTGTTCACTACTGGTCATTTTAGTATGAAATTCTCAGCTATCCGGGGAAAATAGGCTGAATCTAAGTAAATTATTCACCTTCCTTCCCACTACTCTACGTGAGCTTAGATTAACTAATCTAGTTAGTTACAGGGTCAAACATCTTAGTGGAACAATGACTTTGTGATAGTTTCATAATGCAAATGAAAAAGCTGTCGATTTTTGAAGCCAAGAACTAACAAGTGCTACTAGAGACTCAGTCAGGTTTGTTGTAATCTTTACTTTGAAGATACACTGGAGTTCTAAAAGGTTAATGAACCACTTGTGGTAGAGCTTTCCTTCACACTTTAACTCTGTTTTATTCTTGATAGAACCATTAACTTCTACACTAACCTTTCTACTTGTTACTATTACACACATTCTGCCCACTAAAGCTTTATATTGATTTTTGCCAGTGAGCTTTTATAAAATGTAGGTTTAAATACATGGGTTTTGTGGTTCTGTTAGCATTGGGTGGTATATAGACAGACAATGATTAATTCACAGGTCGTAATTTATTTTATGCATTTTCTAGTCACTTTGGCAATTTTACCTAAGTTTTCTTTATTCAATCACTTGGTCTAATTCTTCAGGGTATATTTTAACTGGCATAGTTGCCAGTTGAGAAAAGATTATGTAAAATTTACGTGATACAATGAAAGGTATCATCAAAATGCATTGAAAAAGCTTCTATTGGTATTAATTAAACTTAAGATCTGACCTATGAAGGATGGTAGCTATGATGACTGAGGACCTACAGTTCTTTTAGTTCTTGCCTATATGTCAATCTAGGCAGGGATTAGAGAATCCTTTTTTCTCCTTTTTAGATTTGAATTGCCTAACTTTTTACTTCCCTTAAGAGATTTTCATATCGAGATTCTAAAGAAATCTATATCTTTCTGTTAGTAAAACAATCTGCAGTGAATGAGTGGTTAGAATATCTTCAGGAGCATCGCTAATTTTTAGGGATTTTTGTGGTATATTTTTAACTGCAATTTTGCCTTTCTATTTGCCAGACTTTTCAATATTATCTATATAGCTGGCCATCTTCCTTAACTTCCTTCAGCCCATCCTTTTGTTTTTTTTCAATTTCAACTCTGCTTGAAATCTTAAAGTACTATAGGTATAAACATTTAGTGAAGGAAACTGTTTTTATCCAACATTTTCAGCCAAAGATTACTTTTCTGGTATTACTGTATTTTCTGGTTGTATTTCTCAAACATAAAATCGTGTGCTAATTAGTACCAATTCAAGCAAAAAGTTTGATTTATTACTACTGTTTTTTAACCTCATTGCAGAAAGCTACTGAAAGAAGATTCCAGGTATAGAAGACTGACTGGGACTCCCGTGCTTTGTAACATTGCTTCTAGTTGTTCTCCACGGGGATTTTACCCCAAGGTAGCTCTTTTGAGACCATTGCTTCTACTATGGATGATGATAAAACCTTTTCTATTACCATGTGTGATTAGGACAAAACACACACACTCAGTCCTGGGACCTGATCATGATGCTACGAAGAAGATATCTGGAAATGCCTTTCCATTTTCAAAGTTACTAATACAGGCTTCCAAAGATTTGTACTATTATTTTTGTTTCTACCATATTAGTCAACAGCATGGCATTCTGTAGGTTTCATTTTGATATTCATTTTGATATTCAGATTAAAATATCCACAGCAAAAACATGAATGTCGCACGATTGCAATCATGCAAATAGCAAGGAATTACACCAACTTCGATGCTTAATTCTATGTTTATTCTTTTCATTATTGATTTCCCTGTGAATTGTAATGACAAAATTTGGAGCAATATGCTTGAATTCATAGACAATAATGGATATTCACATATGAAAAGTATATGTGCAGGAAAAACTATTTATTATTGCAAATAGTCACTATGCAATAGAATGTGTATAAAAATAACACTGCTCACAAAACTCCCTAATCCCTTTAGTGCTAATGTGCACTAGTGCTAAAATCCCAGTTAGTGCTTGGCACTAACATACTCTTAATTGATTGAAATGGGCAAATGAGTAATGATGTCATGTGATTGCAGTTCTAGGCTGCTCATTTTTTCACGGTTAGACACAACACAGAAACAATAATATTACAAGGATCTCACTGAATTCTGCAAGATTAGTATTGTGTGCATTACTCTGTGCTGTCAATATAGCAAGAGAAAATTAAACGTAAACATCTGCAGTAAGTAGTAAAGAAAGTCTAGCATTCAGTAATTTAGGCCATGATCCTTCAGTCAAAAGAAAATAAGAACTTTTTTAAAAAATGGTGTTTGTGAGCATTGCCAGAATATGAGATTGGATAATTGAGGGAAAACATAGTTTAATCTATCCTAATTAAATTACCTGAGCCTTACTTATCTCTTTCTAAAAATTGTCTCACTATTTTTCCATTCATTCACTCTATAGTAGTAATTCAACTAAACAAAGTAATAAATTTATGGGAAGAAAATGACCCATCAATCAGCTGGAAAATTAAATTCAAAAATAACAATTTCAGCGTGCGAGGGTAGTCCAGGAGTATGAATTTGCCAATAGAATCATAGAATCATAGAATCATAGAATGCTTAGGGTTGGAAGGGACCTCTAGAGATCATCTAGTCCAACCCCCCTGCATACGCAGGGACACCTAAAGCACGTGGCGCAGGACTGCATCCAAGCGGGTTTTGAAGATCTCCAGAGAAGGAGACTCCACAACCTCTCTGGGCAAATATATCCTTAAAAATAGGTCATTTGCAGGCAAACTATGAAGAAGGAAGAGTTAAATCTATTGAATTAATGTATTCATAACATAACTAGTTATATCTTCCCTAGACCAGTTGGGTCAGCTCAAAAATAAGACGGAGTTTAATTAAAAGCTTATGAACCACTTGTCAGCAAATTTGGGCAGAGTCCAAATCAAAGAACAAAACCACAAGAGCTTAATACGGGGTAATACCTTACACTGAAGATTTCATGCAGCTATATAAATAAAACCACCATCACAGTGAAGACAGTGATTGATGACTCAGTGAAGCATGTTTCCAAGAACTAAGATAACTCCATAGTGGAAAATGGAAATGAACGTAGCATGAACTAGTAAGTTACAAAGTGATGTTTTGCTTAAAAAACAAAATAAAGCAAAAAACACAATATTGTCTTCTTTGTAAACATATGAGCAATATAAAGCAGAAAGTAACAAGCAAAACTCTGAAAGCACAAATTTCAACTACAGTGCAGAAATACACAGGGCCAAAGTATGATTCCAGGATGACCAATATTTTGTGCAAAGAAAGTTGCAGTTTTCTTTGGAAAAAAATGTTTTATAATTAGAAAAACAAAACAAAACCACTACACATATATCCATCTACATATTTCTGTTTTAATGTGATGCTACGCACCATTCATTATACAAAATGTTGAGCAACGCTACTCCTCATTCTTCTCTATGCAGCCAGTTGTACTTTCCAATCTCTTTAGAGCTCATGATCTCCTTCCCAGAAAAGGCATCATCATGCACCATGGAAGACATAATCCTATAAACATGAATGGAAAAATATCACATTTAGAACAAAATGGGAGGTATGAAGATTCAGAACTACAATTCTGCTAGACACTATCTTGAATTAATTACTTTTTTTTTTTCTCAGTGGAAAGATTTTTGTGGGAAGACTATAGAGCAAGGAATAGTCTTGCTTTAAAAATGTGGTGAACATTGTGAGCTGCAAACAGGTTGTAAATTGTTCGTGGAGTGAATTAGAATGGTAATATGGATAAAAATGTTACTTCTAAGCCTTTTCTGAATTATAGCAAAGAATTTTTAACATAGCTCATTCTTAAGTTCTGCAAACCCCAGTATAACCATGAGTTTCTAGTATTTAATTAGATCTAAAAGCAAAAAAGTATGAAACCAAAATATGAAAAACCTTCTGGTCACAACTTAAAAGAATAAAGTTGTAAAAATCTTAAGAATACTTAACATTCTTAAGATAAAAATATTAAGAATCTCTGGAATACACAGTCCAAAATTATTTGGCCAGAGAAAGTTAATCGGCTGCTGCTGCTCCAGCCTCCACACTGTGACATGAATTACCTCATTTACCACACGAGCTTTAAAAGCCCTCTTTTTTTAACTTGCTTTTTTTGCCAAAATATTTAATTTCAATGGAAAAAGAAAAAATGAGCTGTGTATCTCAAGAATATATGCAATCAGACTGCAGTAGCATGAACTTTCACTAATCCAAATGGTAAAACAGTCTCAATGTGTTTGGATTAGAAAGATTCTAGCGTGTAGCGGTTTGTACAAAATGATCATGAAGGTCGCAGTCCAGTTCCCAAAAGGCGGGTGTTGATATCATAAAAATCACCACACTCAGTAACTGGGACCAGTGCTGACAGACTTGGCAGGGAGGCCAAAGATTCAATTGACCTGAAGACTAAGCAATGCTTTTTTCAGTGGAAGCGGTCCCTTTAGATCAGAGCGGAGATAGAATTAGCATGGCAGCAGGGTCTCTGTGTAACAAAGCCATTCCTTATAAAAATATACTGAAAAAAAAAAAGAGGGGAGGAGAGGGGAGGGGAGGGGGAAAAAAACCCTCCGCTCTTCAGGGAAAGCTGCAGAGGAGAGGAGAGGCCAAACCTAGCTTAAGACAGGAATCCGAATGAGAAAAAGTCTATTATTTTTTCCATGAGGTAAAGGGTGTGTTTATTCATTCCATTCATATTCAAACAAATCCATATGCAGTCATGTACATATTTAAGTACAGAATGACTGAAAACTAACACAGATCATTCTAGACCAGAAATTATAAATGTATGTCTGATTTCCATCTAAATACAAAAGGGCTGCTTCGATTAGAATATGTGCCTCAGAAAGAGAATATTGACTTGGACTTGGTGCATGCAAGAAATTCAGTTTTTAGCCATTCCACCTTAATTCTGGAGAAGCCCCACAGATATCAGTGAAAGGGTATTGGATTTGTAATGGAGTGAGAACAGAATGTTGTCCAGCATATCTTTTTTTAATATGTGTTTTATTTTAAGCAAAACATACAGAAGAAATCTTCCTTTTCTCCCCTGTTATCAATCAATGACCACTGCTCTGTTAATGTGTTACTATAAAATATCTCAACGGTGCACTGAGCTGGTTGACTGTAATATATCAGCAGATCAATGGTTTGCAAAAAGAAAATGGCCAAATGCAAGACAACCTTCTCCAATTAGATAATTTTCAAAGATTTCACACACTCAATTCAGAATGACTGAGAAGAAGAAAGTAGGAAGTGCTAGCAGGCTAACCAGAGACTTCAGAGGGTTTTCAGTGTTACCCTTCTTGCTCCCTCACTATTTAAAATTGAAAATAAACTATGCCTTAATAACTTCAGGATGCTTGCTTCTACTCGAGATACTGCAGCTTGGCCTTATCCCTGAGATGCAAAGAAACTCCCACACACACTAAAGCCAGGAGAGAAAGTAAAAAACAACTTGGAGAAATGGAGACCTGTGACATACGTCCACAGCACAAGACTTTTTCAGTCTTTTTGTAGATGTTAAAGAGCACCGATACACCAGGCAGGTCAGACTCATATGCAAGTCCCACTGCTCCAGCAAGAAGTGACCTTGCTTGGCCGGTGTCCAGCATGCCAGCCTGTCTCCACAACTCAAATTCTGAGACAGCACCTGTAAGCTTTGACCCTCCTGGTTTCTAAGCTGGTCTCAAAGCCTTTAGTGCCCGTAGCGTATGTGGCAAAGACAGAAGTAACTCTCAAGGAGAAGATAATATTTACAGCAGGCAGTAGAGACCAGGAAATTTTCAGTCAGAAAGAGTCAGATATTGCATGGAGTTGAGAAAGAGGGAACTAAATGCAAATGGACTTTGTCGGTCCCCACTGTTGGCTGTGTTTTCAATGCCTATGCATAGTTATCTGCGTGAAGTCATTACATATGCTGTTTTTGCCAGAAAATTAAACAACAATTTTCTATGTCCTCCTGTATTTTTGTTTTAACACTTCCTAATGTCACGATCAGTGAACACAATCTGTTAGGTTAGTTTGAGAAACTATTCATCCCCAAAAGAATCCTATACCAGGACCTGATACCATGCAGTATCACTCTGATGAGGAGTCAGCTCAATGTTCCCGCAGGTCTTTCAAAATACTTTTTCCTTTGCCTAAGAATTACTTTATTCATGCTTGTGTGGGGAACTGATGACATTTACATAGTAGACACGTACATACTTCCTGGCACATAAACGGAAACCTGGACACGCAAACCAAGAACCTGTGCTCCTAGACGTGTGATTTGTTCCCTGCAAACAAATGTATACCCATCTTGAGAGTGAAATTGTTCACAAGGAAAAAATAATTGCTCTACTTTAAAGCCAGAGCTAGAAGCTTTGCCCTGCATGCAATTCCTCTGCTAAAAAGAATTTTTTATTCATACATCCCTCTCATTCATTGACATCATATATTTCTGTAATGGTGCATAACTAAACATTGACAGATCTAAATCAATAAATGTCTTCACTGGTTGGGGTGGCATCAGCACTTAAGAAGTGTTGCCTATAGAGAAGCTCTGTGGTCCCAAAGATCCGATTACATATTTCAGGATATTGACATTTTTTATTTGTTCTGATCCAGGAAAATAAAACGGAAAACTTCCTGTTTTGCTTTGTTTTTCTTTTCATCGCGAAAGCTGTGCAACAAAAAGAAAAAAAAAAAGAAAAAACAAATGGGAAACTTAAGCAAAACAAAATAGTTAGTTCAAAGCAGCCTTCCTAATAATACATTTTGGTTTGGAATAACATCTCCACAAAGCAGTAGCACTTGGTGATGACTTCTCTGCAGACCAAGATTCGTGTCAGTGAACTAACGAGAGTACAAGGAGAGGTGGGATTTGCTGTACACTGTGACTCACCAGATGGAGCTGTTCCAGACAGCTGTATTTACCTGGCAGTAAATGTAGAGTGCCTGAAGAAATGCTTCTTGTCAGATATAGTGCCTTCTTTTAAGCAAATTGAATCTATCACCAATACGGTTTGTTCTCCATGTTCAAACCTCCCCTGAAGCAATAATCCCCACTGCCAAAAAATATTACAAACTTCATTTAATTACTCAACAAAGCTCTGCAGCGATATTTCAATTGAGGATTTTTTTTTGTCTTATGATTACATATACAACCAAAACAAACAAACAAAGCACATGTACGAACTTATGCTTCTCTGCAACATTGTGTTTCTGTTTCTGCTCAATCCTGGAAATCACAAAGTAGACAACAAAAATGAGCACACCAAGAAAAAAATCCCATTCCTGAAAACAAGTCATATCTCAGAAATGACTGATATAAATGACCTGACATGAGGTAAATGACCATGGGTTTACAATAAAATCAGAAAAACAAAAAATGTCCATAAGCATTTAAATCAGTGTCTCATATTTGTTTGCTTTAGGGTACAGTCTGTGTACTATCACTAAAAATAATAGTGGAGATTAATATTTGAATATTAATATTAAGTGCTGAACAAATCATATACTAAGCCATCTCAATGGATTTTCTCAATAGTTAATTCAAACTTGATGCTTGTAAGTAGAAAAGAAATACTATCTCCCACCTGGAAGAAAGAAATTAAGTTTACATAGAAAGTTGGTGTCTGACCTAGAAGTTTGTTCGTGAAGTCCACATCTTTAAATTTAGATAACAGGGTGTACCAAATTTGCGCAATGATAGAAGACATGGCTACAATCTTAGAATTACAAGTGCTGGATCTTGTAGGACTCAGAAGCAGTATGTGAAAGCTATTTATAATATAGTGCCTGTTATGCTAACCATATCTCATAGGATTGCTAAAAATATGATCTGCTTTGACTGTGCACTATTTGACGTATATAATCCCATAATGATGCTTGAAGGCTTCAAATCCTTAGTCACATGGAAGTCAAAGACTTAAGCATGTTCTCAAAGTCATGTATGGTGTGAAATACTTGGTTGATTACCACGGTTTGTTGGGTCACTTGAAGCAAGCAAATTTAGCAGACTTGGTGCATAGTAGGACTCTAAGTGATTCATTCAAGTGAAGAGCAAATGAAACGTGAACCAGGACAATTCCTGACCTCTAAAAGCTTGAACCTGTGAATCCAATGCTTTTCTAATGTTTAAATAAGGTCTAAAATACATGAATCATTAAAAAACAAAAAGGTAAAATACTTACGAAAGGGCACAAGAATAGCTTTCAAAGTAATCTTTTAGCTGTAGAAGAAAGGTAAGAGTCACAAAGCTTTCTACTGTTTGAGGGGCACGAAACACATTAGAGACCTGCAGCCATACACGGCATACAGTGAACAAGGCAAAGCCTGCAATGAACGGGACAGGAATTCTCCACCCAGCTCACAGGAGCACAATGCATTTCCCAAAACTCTTCCACAGAGATCCACGAAACGCCATCACAAGGGGAAATACTACCATGCCACAAGAACACTCAGCAACATCACAGAGGCACAATGGCATTTGCTGTAACATGATGTTATTTCAAAACATTAACACCATTCATTATGCTGTTTCTAGCCAGAGTCATGACTTGTTCATGTCACAATTTGCCCTTCTGGACAAGCTATAAGAAATGCAACCCTGAACAACATGCTACTTCACCTCTTAGTCACCTCTATCTGCAGATGAAAAAAAAAAATTTATTTCTTGCAGAATTACATGATGGCTGGGCCAAATACTACTCTCTTTAACCAATATGCTCTACCATTTCTGACAGTTACTGCAGCATGACTGAGAGCAGAAATCAGGTTATTATTGTAGCCTTTGATAGAAGACATTGTTAAAGTGATGTTGTCTTCAAAGTCTTCAAAAATCTGTAAACGCATTTAACATTTATTTGAATGGAAAATATAGCTTGTCAATCTATATTGACTCAGTGAAAAGAAACGCCCAATATATTAAGCTTAGCTCTGTTAGGCATTTATTTCCTTTAATGATTAACTTTGCAATATAATTTCATTCTTTCACAAATCAATCACATTAATCCTAAGAACTCAAAATGAATGTTTACCCTGTATTTATCTTTCAACTCTTTTGGACCCTGTTTGGGTGAGTAGAATATGATACAGAGAAAAGGCATTAGCACAGGTAGTGCTACTGGACAGACAACCACAAATTTACCATAACTTGCTTGCACTACCCTTTGGAACACATAAAAAAAGACCTGGAGAAAACCAGAAAATCTCTGCTTGTGGGGAATCTAATCCTAGAACTAAAATAAAATTATTAAGAAATCTTTTTGAGTGGCTGTGCCTTTTTTGTGCTGCCTTCTGCTCTGAAGTTCAATTTGCATGTGGACAGAGAAGTGGCTACCCTGAGTTTGCAACCCCACAGGCCCCATCAGCATAATAATTCCACCTGTTCTTGTTACACTTACCATTTCATAGAAATTTCTAATAAATCCTTCATCCCATAAAGGGGGTCTGGTTGAAGCCTGGATAGAATATTTGAAGTTTATTCTGAGGAGAAATGCCCACTTGTTGCTGCTCACAAACTCACCAGCTGTAATGCTGCATCATTTCTGCATGTATCATTTCTGCAATACTTGTGCACTGCAAATAGCCTATTAAAAACTTGTAGCTTGTGTAAAAAACTAGAAATGGTTAATTTTAATGTAGTTATTTGCCACGTAGGGTAACTGAATTTGTCCATATTCGGTAAGGTCCTGAACTTATATGAATCTTCTCAATAAGACACCTCCTGAGTACTCATGTAGGGGACATAATAATATTTCACTCAGTGCTCTTGCTGCATTCACTGTTTACTTGTCTGAATTTCTTTTTGGCAGTGGTGTAAGTAAATACTGTAATTGTCTAAAAAAAAGGTCGCTCGATTATATTTGCAAATTTTTTAAAAAAAGAAAAAAAAAGGCAGCAACAAAGATGCTCACTGATGCAGCACCAAGTCAGTGCTAATCAGAAGGCTGGGAAGAGTTTGCCCGAATGCAATAGTTTTGTTCTCAAAATGACTGGACTGTTCCTCCAAGATAGTGAAGTAAATCTTCAAAGGATCTTCTACTTATGTCAGTCCTCGTGTAAAGTACTAGATACAGCCCACATTCCCTTACTTCAGCGAACAGCAGGAATCTATATCTTTCAAATAGATTGCAAGATAGGGCATACTTTTTTAATCCCTACAGTAGGGAGACTTTAATCAATAAAAACTCTAGTTTTGATCTACAGCCAGTCAGCCTGTACAAGCAGAGTACATATGATGTACAAAGCTAGCTACGATTAGGTAAGTCTGTTTGAGAGTCAGTCTTAGTGGTTTATTTACTCTAATTTCAAGATTGCGCTCTATTTGTACATTTAATACAGACACAACAGTAACAACCTGTTACTCAAACATAGCTTTCCGATATTTTTGATCAAAGAACACAGCGGTCTTTTTTAACGTGAAGTTAAACTGTAAGTCAGATTTTCTTAACATCTACTTACATGGACAGTAATTGGAAGCATGCTAAGACACAGACAACTACCATTAATTTTGATTTTTGTGAATGATATGCTGAATATTTTCACACCTATATTTTAGTTCTTTAATATGAACCATGTGATCACCTCAGATGTAGTATGGATGGATGGAGCATTTTGAGGGGCTAAAAGTAAATAATCCGATTTCAACCCCCAGATTTAGCTAACTCCTACAGCTCTCTTGGACTTTCCAGGATTTTTCCCTTCTGTACTGTGTGCATAGAGAAACAATGTGGTGAAATCTAACAAAAATGAAATTCATGGCAAGGTTTGGAAGTGGCCTGGAGAGGCAGGAGACTGAACGATCTTTCAGAAGCTCCTTGAGAATTTCATAGGCAAAGTATGTGTTTAAAAGTATAACTTCTATTGATGTGTCACTTTACAAATGGGATTTAGACTCCTGAGTCACTTTGACACTTTTGAAACATTGTCTGTGGATTTCTAGCTTTCTAAAATTGAAAGGTACTCTTAGCTGGGAGTTTGGTTTGAATATATAGGCCACAGAAGACCTAAGGGAAGGTGAAATGACTGTCAGCATGGATGACCTTGATTAAGCAATGCAGCAATTCCTTACTGGAAGGAATACATTGATCTAGAAGGCCTTATGTAGGAAAGAAATTCCTGGTGCTAGATGACCATGCTATCTAGCAGATCTTGGTCTCAGCTCTTAAAATGTGACGCTACATAAATTCAGTTCTTTTATCATCTCAAGTCTCTAAAAGAGGCCTTGTAACAGGACTTCAGTCTAAACTGACATTATTATTTTGATGTCAGAATGCTGAGAAACTCTTAGCGGTTGTGATATGCAAGACAGATGAGTTGGTCATCAGCTTAGCTCATGTGAGCTCTCAAAAGTATGAGAGACATGCACAACAAACAGCTGTTTTGGGGATAAGCCATCCTTCTGCCCAAAGGCACCATCATTGGAAAAGTCGAAAGATCACACTTCAATGTTCTATATATACAAGCATACACATTAAGTAAAGTGGTCTCAAAGCTTGCACATTTTAATTGTGCATAGTATTATTAAACTAATTTTCTTTCTTTTTTTTTCCCTCCATATTTACATTTTAGCATGGCTTGCAGAACAAAGGAAGCTTGAAGAAAATGGGCTCAATAACTAGGATTACATATTTAAATTTATCATTCAAATCCAGCTAGACAAACTCAGAATACTCAGTAAATCTGGCCAAGGAAATCCCAAGAATTTTGAGGGTGTGTAAACAGCAAACAATAACAGAAACAGGTTTTCTGGCTTTAATTATGTTGGATACTAAAAGGCTGAATATACAGAGATAATTTATGTTGTAAAATACCACTTGAGATTAGACAAATTTAATTTTGCAAAAACAGTAGCAGGGAATTCTCATTTGATTTACTTAGTATAAGATTCCTTCTTTTCCCCCAAAGCTTTAGAAGCAAATGCACGTCTGGCTGCATGCATACAGGCATCTCCTGAATGATGTCCCCGTGGCATTGTGAA
>NW_010589496.1:185979-206525 GCF_000705375.1 Tinamus guttatus
AGCATTAAGGCTTATATCCTCTTTTTCTTTTTTCAGGCTTCCAGTCACTGGAAAATAACACAGTTACTCCCCTTTGGGTAGGAATAATTCTATTTGAAAGAGGGCAGTGCATCTGGGCTGTAGAGAATGGGCCATAGGAGATGGCAGAGGTACACGTCTGTCTAGCTGTTTTGTTCCTAAATTCACCAAGTGCACAGCTATTCAAACACAGCCATTTCTAGGATTGATCATGGTAACCTACAGCACACAGCAACATTACAGACCAGGTTAGGACAGAAAGTGAAGGATAGCTTTTCTAATTAATACCAGAGAGGGAATTTCATTAGATATAATGTAATTACTTGATCTGGAATTTGTCCAGGATCTGGAGTTCAGCCAGGACACATTAAAATGCTAAAATGCTAAAAAAACAGAAAATAATAATAATAATTAAAAAAAAAACTTAACAAACTCCAAAATGAAGAAGAACATCTGACTTCTTGATCATAGTACCCAGTTATTCTGTCAATGTAAAGCATCTGTGATATCCAAACTGGGTTATCTAGTATACAAAGAAGGAGAAAAGTAAAGTATTTTGTGAAAAGTTCTCTGGAGTGCATTTATTCATCATAATCTCCAAGCTAAACATATGACAATCATGATTTTTATTACAGTTTCGGAAAAAAATAGGAAGCTCTGTCACTGTTTCATCTGACTTCATAAATGATTAAGTGAAAATCAGAATAAAAATAACAAGCAAGCATGCAAAAAAAATCTTTCTGAAAACTAATGCAAATGGATGGTAATGGTTGTTAGATATTTCTATTGCAGACAAAAATATATAAGCAATGTAAAACAAGCACAAATTTTAATGATATACTTTTACATCATATGCAAATGGCATTACCATCATAAGATGTGAAAATCATCATCACTTCCAGGATTTCCCATGGATTTTCCTAATCCTCCTTAGGAAGACTCCCATTAAAATCCCAATGAATATATACACTCCAAAGTACACTAAAAAATAAATCTAGTTAATCTGAGAGCAGTGGAGCTAATGAAGACTGTTTCCCAAATCCCCACTCAATATATCCAAGTCCTTCCTTATGCTACTTATAACCTCCCTCCACTCTTGCATTCTTGTTCAAAATGAGGACACAGCACAGCCACCTCCCTCTCGTATTTCCTAATTACTGAATCGGGAAGAGGAAGCACAAGAATTATATTTTATGCCACTTGGCCAGCCGGCACATGCCTGCTCCAAGAAAGAAAATAGCATGAGCTCAGAACACAGCTCTCCTTGCAGCAGGAACACTATTTTGTATCACTTTCTCCTCTTGCCAGTAGCCAGTTTCCACAAAATTGGTTGAACTCCCACAGTAAACTTTGGTTGAAGTTAATTAAAAGATTCCAGAGTTATTTGGAGCACACTGCCAGACAAACAGCATGACAGCATAACCCATGTTTCCTTAAGAAAGCTAAAAAAGGAAACTAATAGTAATTATAATTCCAGATACCATGAGGTCCAGGTTCCTGACTAAGACCTATAAACACTATACATATAATAAACAGAAAATTTTTGTAACAGAAGGAACAGTAGATTAAATAACACAGCTTTGATTAATTAAAAACACAGCCTAGTGTTCACAAAAGAAGTTGCCGTAAGTATGCAGACCCAGAGCCAAATTTGCACTAGAGCTGAGCTCCTATTTGCTGAGGATGCTAAGATGGACTTTTTCAGAAATGCTAAAAAGTCAGCAATCCCCATCAGAAATACTCAGAGCTTCAAAAAAATAGAGTAGCTTCTCACTATTCATCATGCCTGGCAGTGAGGCTGTCCCAGCAGGAACTCCCATCCTTGCGACACGGCAGAGGGGAGCAATGGTCTCAGATTGCCCCTTCCAAGCCTGACTGTCTGAAAGATAAATAATAACGCTAGCAATGAACTCAACAGTACTGAATAGTGAATTCGGAGTGGACACGGGAAAAAATGGTGGGGCATTCTACCAATAATAGAAAGTCAAAATTTAAGCAAGTAGTAAAAAAAACAGTTCTTAAGACAGCTTTTCTCGTGTACCCTTAGAAGACAGATTAAACTCTGCTAGAAATTAGGAAGGTTTAATGGACTCTGTAAAAGGAACATTCTTGCTGAAAAGAAAATCCCTAAAAGCCCAGAGTAGAAAAACACTTAAAAGGTGATGATTACATGATAAAAATAACACTTGTAAAGTTCATCAATATAAATTTTTTACTTAGCAGCTGAATGGAATCCATGAGAAAATTCCATCATCATCCTGAAAAGAAGCTGCAGATGTGCTTTCAAGCTTCTGATAAGGTAGTATTTTTCTCAGATACTGAAATACTTTGTGAAAATAATAACCCAAACCTCCAGAAAACATACTTGAAAAGCAATTAAAGTTAAAAGTAATTATCCTTGCTTTGGAATTGTCCAGGTGTTCTGCAGAATGTTCTACGAGCTGATACTGCCAGATCCATCTAGGAGGTCTTCATTTTATTGCACACTTAAAATTACACAGGTCAGCAATGCTCTCAGGAACAAATTGTAAAACATTTCCATCAAGTGCTGCTTAATACACATTTGTGTGCTAAGTGGTTATGCTTCACCTCCTTATTTATGGTTCTGCATTTATTTTTATTTTAAATAGGAAAACAAATGAATAGATTTTCCAGACTGTCACACCACCTTGCTGCAGAAACAGTCAACCTATTATACAGTGCTAATCATCACCTCCAAAACGTATTTGCATGGAGCCCCTTGATAATATTTGCTGCGCATCTCTGCCATCTCATTGTAACTAGAGATACAGGTGTCCAGAATCTCCCAGTAAATATATCTGAACACCCAAACATCGTGAGGCACAAAATCAAAGAAGCAGCTTTACAGGCAAAGGATGGAATAAGAGTAACTGGATGTGGTTCTCCTACAAAACAAGCTTTTACCCCATTAATCTTGGCTCCAGGAGAGATGCATCACAACATAAAACACAGGCAGAGACCCAGCTAGAGAGTGGTCCTGGCACAGACCATAGAAAGGCCCTGTGCTAAAAATCCATTGTATGAAGAATTATTTCTCTGGGTCCATAAGTGCTTTCCAAAAGCACTGGGCACTTTGCCATTAATTAGATATACATCAATTATAGGGAATGTAGGCAGCCCTTTCTCTCAAAAGTGATTCCGATTTTTTCCAGTAAATCCTCCAACCCTCCTAACCCTTGCTGCCTTCAGTTTACTGCATCCCCCAAAGGAATGAATTTCAGAGCTCTAGAGTCTTCTCCAGAAACGGAATTCTAGCAGAGTCCTAACCTGCAGACTGGCTGATATGCCTCTTGTTGGAATACTACAGGGATACAATCCATGCCTTGGTTAGACTGGGTTTAGGCCATTTAAGCTCAACATCTCTGAAATTTTATGCAGAGGTTTAGCAGGAATTGATATAGATGATAAAGTGCAAATGGCACACTCGCCCAACACCACTCTCCAATGAAGGAATGAGGAAGCCCATGTAAAGCTTGGATCAGATCCATTCCTAACACTGGAGGACTAACATGTTCATAGCCAGGCCAGGCCTCCCTTCCACTCAGCAAGGAGGCCTGGAGTGTTGGCTGACTCCGGATGTAGGATGAGGGCACACGCATATGATGCATTGAAGACTCTAATTCCTCTAGTCAGGAAGCAAAAGGTATTTTCTATCTTTCTCAGAAAGCATATCTGGAAAATGTTTGCTTTTGCTATAGCTACCATTTAGGTATATAAACACAGTGGCTGGTCTAAAGAGATGCTGAAATTACGAGTTTTTTAAGCCCTGTGATAATAATGACAGCTGATAGCATCTATTTCTTTCTTTCTGCTCAGTTGTGCATAAATGGAGACACAATTACATGAATTGACTAGGAAGAGATCAACAGCCAAAGTTACAAATACGAGTCTTGCTTTATATTCAGGTATAAAAGCAGTAGCAAAGTCAAAAGTTCAGGACATCTGAAGCAAACAGAGTCTTAGAGGTGACTTGGCAAAACCACCTCTATTAGTTTAATCAAAAAGGAAAGATTAAACACTACCTGTGGCAGGACAGATCGTTAACGCCAAACGATGATCTCTCAAGCAAAGTACAGCCATAAAGTTGAAAGCTGTAAAGACGAAGGCTTGCTAACCTCCTTAATGATAACCTTGCCCAATAATAGATTTGATTTCTTCTTCACAACTTTTGACAACCAGAAGAGAATTAGGTTTAAAACACGGGTTGTAGGTCATCACTTTCCTAACACCAGCAGCACCTTAACAAGACACAGAAGGAGTGCAGTATCATCAAATGCTTTATAATGAAAGTCTATTTTATTGCAGGCTAAAGTAAATGGAGGGTTTCATTGTATGATTTAAAGAGAATATGGTTTAGTGGCCATAAGGCAAGAGGGAAAGAAAAGAGTGGGGAGACAACTCTAGACGCAGGCTATACAAGTGAGAGAGGGACTTGGTCTATTGAGAAGAGTCTCAGGAGCGTTGCAAGGAAGAAACCAAGAAGGGGGTAGGAGACTGAATATTTAGCAAGGAAGGACAAGAAGGAAAAAATGGAAAGAAGAATAGCGCAAGCTTAAGCTTGAGCAAGTAATGAAATTTTACCAGAGGGACTCAAAACTCATGCTTTTGTATATTTTTAGAAACATACAAAAGATCATTCACAACTGCCTGATCCACCAAGTGGAACTTAAAAAATAAAGGGGCATACAGAACATTTTCAATTGAAATTGTGGTTTAGGCCAACAATCTTATAATAACAGATTATCAGGTCTAACAGATTGCTTGTGCTTCACATGCTAAAGCCTTCAGGTTTACATAAAATGCATCATCTGCAGAAAGGGCAGAACCTTTCATTTCAGGCTAGGCTTCAAAGCAGTGAAAGCTGGCAGGAGAGAGGAAGGTGCCCAGGCAAGCACGGATTGGTGAGAGCTCCCAGCCATGCAGAGCGGGGGCTGGTGGCAAAGTTGTCTCCTGCCCCCCATGAAAGATGTTGTCAGTGTCTGAACTTGCAGCAGCCCTTTCCCGTCTGGCCTCCTGGTTTTTGCTTTCCTACCCTGAAGTGATTTCAAGGGGGCATGGCTGTGTGAGAGGTACCATCCTTTAGATGAGCTAGAAACATATGGCACTGACCACATGTGGTCATTAAAAAGTCCCACGCCAATTTTTGCAAGGCTAACAATATTAGCCCCAGTATCCTGGCCAAATTCCAATATAGGTAATTATATTCTGGGTAATGACATACCGGCTAGTTTTATAAGGTTTAATATACATTGTGGAAAGTGACTTGCACCTAAGGGCTCTGAGTTAAACTCATTGCACAGTCAGCTGGGATAAAATTAGAGGAGAAACTACCCAAGCATGTCAAATGTTTAAGCTTTAAAACCCTGGGTAGAATGAAACAAAAGAGGAAGGGATCCAGGGGTGCTTCTGCATAATCAAGCTGGCTCACGCCGCTGAAGACACAGCTGGGATTGAGAGCTCACTGCTGCGAGGGAACTTGTAACAGTATCCCCACGCCACCTCCAGCGGTGGGTGGGCATGCATGTCAAATCACCAGGTTAAGGAAGGAGAGGAAGCAATAGGATGCAAAACGTTGTTTGCTGTGTTTTTGGCTTTCTTTCCTCTCCCCCTGTAAAATCTAATGAAAATAGGTTAGAAAATAAAAGACCTTGGCCTCGTTGCACGGTGTTCCTGGGACCCCAGTTCACAATGCCAGAAGGATTGTGCCACATTTTTAGCAGCTTCTATTCGACCGTCAGTGACCACCTAGCTCCATCCACTTCCAGGCAGGGTACGCGGATTGGTAATTCTGACGGAAAGCTCTGAGACTGAAACGTTGCCCCAGAATATCTGGGTAACAACAGTGACATTCACCAATGACATCTCCTGACATGCTGCTCACATTGAAACAGGGCATTGCCACCAATGCCGCATTTGGGACAAGCAGCACTCCTTTCCAAGGACTTACCTGCATTCAAAACATGTGGACATGGCATCTGAACGTGGAATGATGCAGGCCCTTGGGATGAAACACGAGTACCTGTCAGACCAACAGGTTGAAAATAACATTGACTGGTTGCAAAACAGCTCAGTTATTTTGATCCCATAGAGCCTTCCGCTAGCCGTGCATGTCATTTTGCACCTTGTGCAAGCCCCACAGTATTTCACATTGTGCAGAACTCTAGAAAAATGGGTCCGAGTGCAAGATTAGAAGTGGGTCGAAGTCCACAAAACCAGCCTTTGGCCAGTAGGGTGTGCGAAGCAATCGCTTCTTAGTACAGTGCGCCGTCTATGAAGTGGAGCTCAGAGTAGACAAGATTTTACATTTTCTCAACTTAGGAGGGGACAGGGGCTCATTTTGGTAGTACGATCTGGAATCCAAAGTTGAATCACTATAATTCACAGATTGATGTATAATCTATATTCTTAAGCATACCAGTTTTATTTCCAGATATTCTGCCTTTTTTCAGGGCTCGGATCTCAAACTGCTGAAGACACAGACTCTCTCCCCACTCCTCCCTTGCAGAGCATCATTTCATCTGCTCGATTCCTTTCTCCATTAGAACGCATTCAAACATAATTAGTGTAACATTAAAAATGGAGGAAATTTTGTAATTGCCAGTTGTTCTGTAGCCATGGTTACATCAAAGATTTATACCGAGCGACTCCGGCCTGAGCACGCAGAAGCAGTTAGCGGGAACAGCAGCGGGATAATGTTTGTGTGCATGTGCAGGTGTGCTGACGTGTGGGTTTGCCAAAAAATAGAAGGGGGAGAGGAGCGGGGAGCGGGGGTAAAAGACGAGAGAGGCCGAGGGAGAGAAAGGAAGGAGGGAGGGGAGAGGCGGAGAATATTCGGTGACATTTAAGGTGCTAATATCTGGAAGTCAACCTTTAATTTGACAGCTTTTAGTGCTAGTTAATTTCACTCATCCAGACGAGGTGTAGGAAATTTGCAGCACCTTTAAATTATCACGTTTTTCCACACTGCCTGAGGCCTATGTGGAATACCTGAGCCATACTTTCTGCGCCCCCCGCTCTTCACTCCCCCTCCTCTCCTCCTTCTCATTAGGCCCTGGGAGTCCTGCCGTCGGTTTTCTGATGGCTGAAGAGCCCTAATCGCATCTGTTTGCGGCTGGGTGGGGTGGGCAGGCGAAGGGGGGAGAAGAGGAGGACGTGGGAGATGAAGGGTGGTGGTGGGGAGCCGGAGCCTCTCTTTCATGCGCTAATATCCTTGACTCCTGCCCAAAAAAGCAGCATGTCGGCCTCCCGCCACGCAGGCGGCCTCCGTTCTGCTGACTCCTACGGGGTGCACCCTTTTTCTAATTAACTGGAATGGCGGTGCAAAGCAAAGGAGGCCGTGTGTTGGGCGAACCAATTATTTTGAAGGGTATTAAGTCATCAGATTTACTTTTATCTTGATTGCATTGTGGAAATCGTGCATAATTAATGGTGGGAGCTTATTAGGAAAATGATTAGGCAAATTACACAGGTGTCGGATGCATTTTTTATGATAAATTTGCTAGAACAATCCTGCAATTCCATCTGTTCAGCTCATATCAGAATGTCACTCTGGAAGAAATTAATGGTGCAGAGTCACACAAAGTTACTGGAGGCCTTGGATGCAGATTTATGTTAAAAAAAAAAAAAAAGATACAGTTAAAATTACCAAGCAATTTCCTAATAAATACTTGATGTTGCAGTTCAATAAATTACTTATTTAATCTTAAAAGAAAATGATAGTCAGCTAGAAACTAAAAAGTGAAGAAAGCGTAAACCTCATTTTGTCAGTTTGATGTGTATGTAAATAAAAAATAATCATATGACATAATAATTCTTTGCTGTGGGATGCTGACTACAGACAAACTGTCAGCATCCGAGTACTTTTGTTAGGTACTTTTTACCACAGATACTAGGCTTGTCTTATGAATTTGTGCTCCTTCTAAGGTCACAGAGCTGCTTTCCTTTTCTATGATTTCCACAGTGTTTAACCATAAATTCTAGAGTTCTTCTGCTAACAGCTAAGGAGGGCACCAAATATCATTATGTTCATGTGCACGCTTCTTTGACCTGGCATCAGAAAAACAAAATTATGAAAGCAAACCCCGTCAATGCATTCTCCTTCAGAGTGAGACAGAAAATGAGTGCATGTTTGTGTGTGTGTGCATGTGTAAGCACACATGAGCATCTGTAGGAATAAACCAGCACAAGATTGACATTCTAGCCCTGGAAGAGCTGAGAAAGTGCAAAGACATATTTGTTAACAGACTGTGAATAAAAATCTCATATTGTGTAGAAGCAGCACAATAAGCACAATATTATGCGAATTAGTGCAACATTACTATTTCTCAAAAGAAAAAAGTGGGAGGCAGTAGTCTCAAGATGAGGGGCGTGAGATGAGGGGCAATGAAAAACAGTGTAGTGAGGATTGGGTTAAACCACTTGACTATCAAAATCCAGCAAGAAGGACTTTATTTTTCATAGCCTGAGTTACTGTAATCACTGATTTGACCTTTCTTTCAGTATTGCTTTTGACAGAGACTGGATATGCAGACATATTCAGCATGGCTGTTTTCTTCTCCAGAGGCAACTCTGATTGAGGCATGGTCCCAGAAGTTAAGCCACCTGAGGTCTACCTCATTTTAGGCATGTCCCCTTGGTCATGCCCCAGTACCCTAGCTGTAGACTACAAGACCTCCAGATCAGTGGTAGCAGAATATCTGGTGTCTTTCCCCAAGAACAGTCTTGACTTCATCTTGTGGTTAGAGGTGACTCAGGTGTCTGCATGACTCAACAGTGCAAATGCAATATATATTCGCCCAATGAGCTAGCAGCTAGCTTCATAGTTTAAGGTATCTTCCTTAAAAGGTACTGGAAGTAATGTAGACTGGGCATAGATTGCAAAATCCCTCTGAGAAGCTGAGCAAGAATTTTTGTACATATATGTCACATTCGCATGGCTATTGACATGGCTTTAGAATTAGTTTGAGTGTCTTGAATGACTTTCAAAAAATGCAGTGCAGATTTGCCCCACTTTGCAGGTCTGTGACAGCCCAAGGACTCCCATCCTACCAGACTGCACAGAACCATGGTCCTACAACTTTATACCTTTCTACCAGCGTCAGTGTTTTAGACCTTACTCATTGTCATACAGTCCTCGGAAAGAAGATTTGCAGGCAATATGGCACAGTCAGTTCTGTGCTGTTTAGGATCTTTTATTCATTGTAAAGTTATCAGAATGGAAGCAAGTATCTCACTTTCTCTCTTCCATAACTCTGAAAAAGAAGCTAACCTATGCTTTTTTCTCACCTATGCTCACCTATGTTTTTTTCTAAAAAAAAATGCTTAGAAATTTATAGATAAGCAGCAACCCATGAGAGAAGTGCATTATGTTTTCCCCTAATATCTAAGTTTTATACTGATGATACCAACCTCTGTGACCTTTGCATTTAATAAATCCATTTCTGCAATATAAAGTGGCTGATACCACTTACTAGGCATCAGCACTTGTGAAGAAGGCAAAAGACCTGAATTGGAAACAGATCCTGCCTAAAAGAGGGGCCATAACAGCAATACCTTTTGGGAAGCTAATGTCTATTAGACAAGGAGCGCTGAGCTCATCTGAGACCCTGCTTCTCTAGACCCTTCACTAGACGTAGTCTTTGAAATGTGCATCTTTTCATGCTGGGTGTTCTCAGAAAAATTACAGGAACACGCACAAGCAACTGTGGCAAACTAATAGTGTATGCCCCTCGGTCAGTTTGCTACTGCTTGTTAATTAACACTATTGATAAATCTTGGCTTTATTCTATTCAAGTTAGCAAAACAATATATATATTTAACCTGCTTATCATAGCAGGTAACTAAAACACACTTACTAGAATATTAGAGAATATTTGAGATAAATTTGAAGTTAGGGTAACTATCCATCCTACATTTTAAGGGATGTCCCTTATCTGGTGCCTAATGTCCCATGACCTATATCCAATAAGGAACTGCTAGGCATTTGATCAGATAAAAAGCATGTTTGCAGGCAATCATTATTCAAAGGATCAGACACTGTGATACTAATGTATGATTTTGTATCATGAATAAAACATTTCAGATGATGTACCTCAAAAAATCTATACTGGAAATTATATTGGTGAGCAAAGAAGTGTCGGGTGAATTTCACAGAAGAAGACTGAGACCTGTCTAGATTAAGTTAACTGGGTTAAGATAAAACACAGTAAGGCCAAAAATCATGGGACCAGAACAGAGAGCCCTAAACATAAACTGGGCATACAGATACCACCAAATTTCATGTCTTTGTACACCTACCCTCTAAAAGAGTCTAGTACTATTTATTCTTAGAAGACCTCAGCTAGTGAGCACTATGGACAAGACAGAGCAAAGAAACCAGGAAACTGAGCAAATCAAAAGTCCTCCACTGCTAATGTGATTAACCTGAGAATACAGACAATGAACTGTCACCTGTCCAACCACTCCCTTGTACACCTCGAATATTCCTTTCTTGAGTCTCTCTTAGTAGTCGGATATCTCCAGGCCTCTGCAAAGAGGTTTCATATAGGTGGAAGGTCTCTACCTCCTCCAAGTTCATCATTCCTGAGCAAGCTCTGGTATGAAAACTATGTTAGATCTGAATTGTAAAAGCACTAATGCACCTAGAGTCTGCATGCACATGCGAGACATGCTCCTGGAAACAGCACATCAGGAAGAAGATGCAGCCCAACACAAGGATCTCCCATGAGTGGCTCCATACAAAAAGGCACACACAGGCAGTCCCTGTTCCCAAGAGCATAGCGTTCTGGAAGGCGAGACAGACACGCAGAGAAATTTTGAGAGTTAGGCAGGAAATTCCTGGCAGTACCAGAAACCAAAAGTTAGCCCTTCGTAATTTCAGTTCAAGTCTCCGGCACCAGCCACACTGCTCCTTTGATTCTCAGTGCAAGTATCATATTCCAAGTGTGCAGTATCCCTCTAATACTGTAATCAACATTTGTTTTCAAATTGCATATTTCATTTGCAGAAAATCACTCAATTTTCTTTAAATCCTACTAAAACAACTGTTAATTCTTAGCATAGATAACTAACTCAAAACAAAGAGGCTGTTTTGTAATATTGCCAATGTTACATTTTTAGCATATTAAAAGTTAATATGCTAAACACTAAATATGTCATATTAAGACACTTTCCTATGCTAAAGTGTGGATGGTAAAAATGCAAATATACTGTTCATTTATCCAGTTTTCTGAGTATATCTCCCACCTAATGCTTTCTATAGTTCAGCATTCAAGTGGAAAGCTAGTTAATTTCCAAGACTTGGTACTGTTTTTGCCCAGGTAGGTATTTCATTAGACAACCAATTCATACCGTCTTCTGAAACATTTTTTCCTTTCCTGTTGGGTGATACAAAACAATGCTTCACGACAGGGATAAGTAGAAGGGCCCAAACTCAAATCTGATAGCCAAATGCTTCAGAAACATAGGACACATTGGATAGAGATCAATTATTTTTCCAGGTTTTCATATCTTATTCATCATTGCCTAAATCAGAATATTTTATGTGTGTAGATATGATTTTAAATATCGAGGTTGTGCTAATTCAAAACTTTTCATCAAAACACCTCCATATTTTCTTGTAAAGGCTTGGACCTGGACGGATGAGGAGTACCATTGGGGTGGTAGATACTTACTGGATACTTACAGGTTGCAAAGGTAGAGCAGGCAGAACTTTCCTCTGATTCCTCTGACCCTTCATTAAAACATCAGCTTCCCCCAGAAGCTCATACTATCTGGCATGCCTAACCTGTGTGCATATGTCAACACAAAATACTTGCTAATGTTGCTTAGGGTGTAAATAAGGGTTCATACTACACTTTGAGGGAGATTAATGAGAAGTGTGCTTCCTTCTCTGCTGGAGGCTCAAGTAGGTTCCCTATTAAGATGCAATATCTGTCACTGTCAATAGAAACATGCTGTGTGGGTGTGAGAGGAGGCTAAAGAGGTGTCTCTGAAACCTGGTAATTCCTTGCTTTTCAGTGTCTAGCAGAGGGGACTGACACACTTGAGCAACACTGACTTTCTAAAAGCTTTCCATTAATGGAATATGTTCAGTAAAATTCGTCACCGAAGGGAGGGGATTGAGCAGGAATAAAAGGTACTCCCTTTGAAGGAAAGAACAGAGCTTTCTCAAAACAAGAAAAGAAGGAAGAGAAAGAAACTACTGTCCTGTGTGTAGGCCATGCAGATTTCTAGAAAGGGATGAGGGAGAAGCCTTTCCTTCTCTTTGCTATTCCTATCATACATACTGGGAAATTTCTTCTGTTGTTATAATAAATTGGAAGTCTGCCTTCCTTATTGCACTCCCTTATCTACTTCTCTATTCAGTTCAGGTAAATGACTATTTTTACTTACTTGAACAACATCCTTTCCTGTAGTGTGTGAATGTCTTACAGAAATGTCATTGTGAAACATTTGATATCTTCCCTCTGAAGGATGAATTACCTGTTTTGTATGGGAAATAAGGCACAACTAGACTTAATGGTTTTCCCAAGCTTATGCTGGAAAGGTGGCGGTAAAGGGGAATCTTAGTTCTGAATTCATAAGCCCTAAGCCAGGACCTTTAGCATGCTTCTGTCCTTGGGGTTGTAGCAAGAAAAGGAGTAGGTTGCCCAGGTCTCCTCATCCCTACATTTCAGAGAGGAATGCTAGGAATGGCAGCCAACTTATTCAGCTTGGGCTGGGGATTGGCTGCAAAAGCCTTTTTTATTATTAAGAAAATCTTTCCTGTATACATTAACCACCAGTTACTTCATAGACCAGACAGTTGCTTCAACCAGTTGAATAACACAGACAAGCAAAAAAATGCCTGTGAATTTAAAAACAGCTGTATAGTCCACTGCCTCCTCTTAAAACTTCCTAATGAATATAAAAGTTTATATGAACCAACTTTTTCCCATTTATTAGCAGATCAAATAAAATGGATGTGACAGAGTATTACCCACTTTGTTCTAGCACTTGTGTCTGTTTTACATAAACTGAAAGAACCTGAGGAATGTATCTAGCCAGTAAACTAACTTGAAAAAAAGTGTAATGCAATATTACATTAGAATATTAAGATTTGATTAAATTCAACAAAAACAATCTCGTAATAAGAAAGAAGGCCAAGACTCAAAATGGGAAAAATCTGTAAATAAATTTTGGGAACCTAGCTCGTAAAAAAATTACTTCTAGATTTATCTCATTTAAGTACCTGGTTGCCCAAACCCAAAGAGATTTGAAAAAAATGCACCTTTGAAAATAGATAATTTCTTCATATGAAATGTGAAGAAATATGAAATATGAAGAAATTAAGTTTCTTCATATGAAATATAATAACATTGAAAAGTTATACTGGTAATTGTATGCAAGGATCAAAAAGTCTGGTGGGCACTCACCTCACAATCCTATGCTATGTCATAGACCTTACATGTGGTGTGGAAATCATAGGAAAAAATGTTACCTAATTTATCAGTAATATTTTAGTTGTGTATTTAACATTTTTATTAAGAAATATATTACACTTCACAAAGATACTTTCTAGCATTCTTAAAAATTTATCTGGAATTGCTTTTGCCTCTATCAGGTGTACAGTGCACCTAGGCTGCTGGGAATGTCTCGGGGAAAGTGATGTTAGCTCTTTTAGCTATAAGAGTTTTTTTACCTCACTACCTCAGTATTTGCCAAGTCTAGACATTAGGAAGTGCCATTGCCTTTTTCTTGAGACTATGAGACCATCTGATCTAAGGCTAGGATTCAAGTGATAATGGCTTTAGAATTTTTAACATTAATTATTAAGCATATTCTGTTTGTGTGAGAAGCAGAAGGATGAGCTAAACTGAAAGAAATAAACCTTGTATTGAGCCTCAATATTGATCTATTTTAGAAGTGTGGCTTATACAGTCCCACCCAGTGCTTTAGAACATTCCATGTATTTATCTAGGGAGCTTAAAGTACATCAATGTCACTGAAAAATAAGAAAATATGTTTTCTAGTTCCCAATAATATTAAAAACTTTTTGGCAAGCAAAAGAAACCAGCTAACCTCATGTTACCTTCACCTGTCCAGTTGTTGCTCCATGTGATATGTGCAGCCTAAGAACTTCCAATAGTTACTGTTGTTCTAGTTGCTAGAAATGGCATCTCAGTTCCTAAACTAAACCCAAGCCCTGCTCATTGACCTTTGTTGTACAACACCCAGAATAGGAAACCTCCTTCTCTGATGTAGAAGGAATACTGCTTTAACCAGCTAGGCTCAAAAAATACAACAACGTGTAATAAAACATTCAAAAGGAATGATAAAAAACCATTAAGAATGAAATGACAGACTTGCTTAAAATACAATGCTGGTCCTCCTTTGGTACTTAAAATTCTCTCTAGAATCATAATTCTTCATATTTTGTTGAAATAGCTGCCAAGGATGTATGGTGCCACCAAAATTGAATGACTCTAGAAGTAATTTTTGGACCTCAATGTGTGACGTCCATTAAAATATGAGCTATGAAAAGAGATCGTGTTTATACTAGGTAACTAAATATAATACCTAAATACCTAAAATACCTAAATATAAGGGCAGTTCTATGAGTAGTGATAATTGCTGGGGCAGGTAACTAGAGCTGGATTTCAATAGGAAGCCGTTATGTAGAAGGGGAGACAAAAGTCCAGGATATTTCACTAGTGATGAGTTGGCCATGGAAGCAATGAAATGTGGAATAGGTGTTGACCCATGTTGCTAAACTGACAAATTGCTTCGTATCAGAATGAACTTTTTGGGGGGGTGGTGGAAGGGAGGAAGAAAAAAGAAGCTCCTGTTTCAGTTTCTGTTTTGATAACTTCAAATTTATAGAAGCAGTCATAATTGGTAATGTGCATATATACATCACCTGTTCTAAGAAAAATGATATTTATGATGATCTGGCACAATGAAAAAAAAAAAAAAAACCAACAAATAGCTGCACATATATTGACCCATGTGAAAATCAAAGACAAATGTCATGAATGATATTTATTTTGTTTGTAGGAGAAGGAGAAAAATTCTGCAAAGCAGTCCCATCTTTCTAAATTCTTATCTTGATGAAGAACAGATATTGACATTGATATGACTAGATACTGAAATGGTGGCATTAAAGCCAATTTCCCCTATTTGAAGAAAAGGAAAGAAGAGCCAAGAACAGCTCTTATAGATGACAACCACCAAAGTCTCAAAATAGGACTCCCTATAAATATGACTAAGATTTACACGTTAAGATCTCTATTTCAGCTGAAAGAGTGAAAGACGAATATGTAATTTGTCAGAATAAAAGGACACATTTTTATATTAAAACTAATTCTTAGCCCAAAGTTCATCTTTGGATGACTTTTAACAGAAGCATGGGGGCAGAATTCAAATTGATTTTGTGACCTGAACTATTAGTTTTTACTCTCTCACTTAAAAAAATGTATTTTATTTAAAACGGAAAGGAAAAAGCAACAAAGGACCCTGTAATTTTATTTCCTTTCTTTCTCTTGAGTTACTATTATAAATTTTCCTTCTTAAAACTAACCTCCTCTTTCATCATTGTAGTCTCAGAGTACACTGAGAGAAAAAAAAATCACTTTTTAAAAATTTTATTACCAACCTTTCAATTTTATATAGTTCAGTCCTAAAACCCACATTTTATAAACTAGTCAGGCCTTTCTGGCATGGAAAGGGAGAGACAGTCAATTTCTTAGATGGAGGACTGACAAGTGTCAAAGATTAATAGCATTATTGGTTACTGATTTGGCTGACAGCCAGGCAGCACTTTCTTACATTTCATCTCAGTAAAATATTAGTTAGAATAGGTACAAATATCTAGTAGTATGTAATGTACTACAAATATGTAGTACATTAACTCCTGTTTATCTTCTGAGACATGACCCCAGGAAGCAGGGAGACCTCTTGTGTCCTTGGACTCCATTGGAAGTTGAGGAGGTCTCAGCCCCTCAAGAGCCAGGTTCAGGAGGAATATCTTTAACTTTTCACGAGTGAGTGATACAAAAGACTGGGGGAGAGTTGGCATTTCAACACAGGTAGAAAGCAGTCATTCACTCTAGTGGGTTCGCACTATGCTCTCTGGAGTACTTCCAATAGGTGATGCCAAGCTATATGGAAATTATTTGCATCCCCAGAGAAGAAAACAAAAATAATGACTGGAATTAGCTGTCTCTCTTGCAACCAAATCCTGACAACCTTCCGTAGTCATTGACATTATTCTTTTAAGTGGCATTAGCATTTGTCACTAAGTGTATAATTGCCTTTTTTTTTTTTTAAGCTAGTCAAATTGTAAAGTAAAAAATATGGGCACTCCATTTTCATATTTAAGAGTTTACAAATCATTATCAAACCACTTCTATTAGCAACCCTTGGCTCTACATTCTCTACAGTGAAAAAAAAAATTAATAGTAGGTTGCATCTTCTTTTGCATAGCATCAAAATGACCCAAAACAGCAAAGATAGATGAGACCTTTCAATCAACTTCAACTGAAGTTTACAAATCTACAGCAGTAGCATGCAGGTTTTATACTGCGGTCTGGATGATGAATTCCATACAAAAATATACTTGGGATTTTAAGTATCCAAAATAACTGTTTATGGTACATGACAGAAGAACAATACAGAACATTAGATATGACCATATTCCTGGAAATTCATTACAAATGTTCTTGGTCCTTGAAGTCAAGGTCCTACAGCAAAGTATTGACATCCCAAAAAAATGTGTTTTGAAGAATTTGGCACAGGAGCTTCCACAGCCAAGCGAGTCATTTCAACTGGTCTTTCCCAAATGGGTCCTTGATGACCAGTTTTGAAAGTTTCAAAGGTTGGTAGAACTTGTCAAGAGTACATTCACTGTACTATATCCATGAGGGAGCAAAAAGTTCTTTTTCACTTCAGCTACTCATGAAAAAATCTTCCTAAACATGATACTGATACTTTAAAAGATGACAGAGAAAAGTAGGGTAAAGAAGTATGAAGGATCTGCTATACAACAGCAAGTGAATAAAATTCCTCATGAGCTGACATTTTTTTTCCTAACCTACCTGTACCACCAAGATGAATAAACTAATAAGACAGGTTAAGCAAATGCAAATAAGCTTTTTTTCTTCAACCTTAGGATTACCTTGCTGATTATTTGTCAGAACACACACACGCACTCGCACACACACACGCACGCGCACGCACACACACACACACACACACAGAGTGCAACAATTTATTTTAATGTAATGCTGCCCCCTTGTGCTTTTGTATACACGGAAGTTTTTGTCAATAACCAAAGGTCTGTAGCAACCAAAAAAAAAGCAAAAGATCAGCCTTTACCTCAGCTTTGGGCTTTGAGCTTTCTCACAGATTTTTTTCACTTAAGAAGTAATATGATCTTATGCGACAATCAGCATGCTTAGACCCTAAGAAAATATAAATCAAGCATTAACTGAAAAAATTAAAGACTGGGTAAAATAGAAAGTATGCCATATTTGAGTAAAAGAAAAAAATGAATGCAAAGGTCAGATCAAATAAAGTTACAAGAAGCTAATGAAAATAAGTGAAAAGCAAATGTTTAGATTTCATGTATGAAGTCATAGCACATCTACACGAAGAAATGGGATTTACAAAGGAAGGTAGAAAAAAGTAGTAGGACAAAATGAGAGTGGGAACTCTATAGCAGAGGAATTTGGAGTACTCCATACAGAGAATCTATCTCCAGTCAGCTTTGGCTTACAAAATCATGGAAGTGCTTACCATATAAAACTTAAGTATCCTATGTTAAAGGCACTATGAATTTTAGGGAAGTTAATAATAGAAAAGGATTTCCTTGTGAAAAGGAAATCAGAGCCAATTGTCAGAGTCAATTGTCTGCCTTGGCAGATCTGATAACTAGAGATCATCTTTCCTTAAAGATGGTCTCCCATTAAATTGCTAATTGGTAGAGCACTGAGGAAGATGTTTGCTTGATATCATTCCAGAGGATACAATTTATGGGTGAATGTGAGGCTGAATATGATCCTTTTAGCATCTTCCAAGAATACTGAAATTTCAAAAACCTTGTAAGAAAGTGAGATGTAAGCATAAGGGGAAGCCGTGTGAAGACAATGTTGATACTTATGGTTTTGAAATTGAAACAAGCCCTACATCCTGAAGCAACTATTTATTTGAGGACTATTTCCTGTAATTCCATATCAATAATAAGCATGCTTATTTGCATTCACTTAGCTTTTATATAACAGATAATTTTGTTTAAAAACATATCTTTTGATTTTAAGCTTCAGCAAGACCTATTGATGATGGTGAACAAGCACCCTAAAATCAGGGAATACCAATATACCTTGCATGTGTGTGACATCCAGGCTACTGGATACATACATGTGCTTTACTCATCATATTTTGACTTCAAATTTCACATCTGAAAACACTATTGGTATATATAAAGGAAAACAGAAAAATCTTCATTTTGGGTAACAAAGCATGTTAATTTCAAGAAATTGCTTTAGTAAAAGAATGAAAGTTGAAGCATTTTGTTCTGATAGATACTAAATGAAACATTTCCACTTTCATTTACAATTGCTTTTGCTTATAAATTTACTATCTTTGTATTTTAAATATTTTTAAACCTTGACAAAGGCTTAGTAGCAAAATAAAGCCTCTTATTTCAGTATGAACACCTTCAAATTGAACTAAAATAATTTATTTCAGCTTTCCAGAATATTAAAGAAAAAATGTACATTTTAATTAGGATTTTTTTCCTGAAATCATTTTTAATTGTATATTTGAGCATTGGCAGTGACCTAAAAAAAAAAAAAAGCCAACACAGTTACTCAAGCAGGTCTACCGTAACTGAGATTTATCTTCAGAATATATATTCTCTCTCTAGTTTCATGTTTCATTACTTATTACCCTTCTTATTAATTTTTGATATGGAAACTCAACAGATGCCTTGTGTGAATCTAAGAGTCTGTAGTATATTATTAGAATGTGTGAAGTAGTATGTGAAGTGCCATCCACTGATTTTCTCCTATCTCTCATGAATGTAAGATCTAAAAGGTAAGTAATTTAAGAATGTTGGCACTCTGTCTTAAGTTATGCTACTCATTCTTAAACTACGCATTCTCAGTTTTCTTCTCAGTATCTGCCCCTTATGTAGATTAAATTAACTTGGCCAGAATCACAAGTGGAGTACTGACCCTGTCCAACACTCGTGTGGCAAAAAAGGACTGCGAACCAATGCTAAAACCTGTTAAGGAGGGAAATCTGTAATGAATTGCAGAGTCTTATTCTCCATACCTCCCTCCTGCTGCAGGGAGCTACTATGGACAATCCTGAGCACAAAGGGCTGCATAAGAGTGTATAGGGCAGAGGGGTTCATTGGCAGAGGAGCATATGACAGACTGTGGCAAACGCTCTTCACGGTATCATTTCTGGTGCCAGATGTGGGACTTGGGGAGTTACCAATCAGCCATGGCACTGCTGACACACATTCGCATCTGAGCGATGCTCAGCGCTGGCAAGAATCTCACCGGTTCCTTGTTATTTGCCCAATGGCCAAACTAAGAGGGGTGCTAAAATTGTAGTCCTTTTCTCAATAAATTCAACGGGTGAAGAAAGAGGATCCTATTACTTTCAGGAAGGACCTGGCTAAGGCTGAAGAAGCCTTTGGTTAGTGACAAAACAGTCCTCCAGAAACAGCTCATGAATCAAGGAAAACTTTTACTGTACCTCAACGCTTTCTTAGGAATACATAAGCAGTAATATTAATATGCTTTCATTTCTGTTTTGTGAGCTTTAAAGGAAAAATATCATTAACCTGAATATTTCAGAGCATCTCTTTTTCTTTTCTTTTTTTTTTTTTTAGGTGTCCCTAATTGATTTCATTTCAGTTCTTTTCAGATACCAAACAATTCATTTCCACTGTCTTACCTACCTTGTATTTTCCTCACTCTCCTCCATTCCCTTTGTGTTCTCTTTTAATTACATTTTCATGCACATTTCATCTACATTTTCAAATGAATGTTTATTTTTTCAGAAACTTCTGCTATAGTTTATTATTATTACCATCATTATTATTATTTAGGACTTAATGTACATTATTTATCTGTTTCTTCTTTCATCATTTCAAAAAGACACACAGAAAAAAAGGAGATGATAACTCACATTACTATAAACACCTCTCTTGACTGGTCTGAGTCCCTCCTGTTAAGAGTAGAAAAAAAAAGTCCTTTGGGGGCAATACAGAGCAAGAGAAGACAGAGGTTATACTTGAATTGACTTCTGACGCTGTCTTGGACATACTAGCGGTGCTGTGACATTAGGCAGCTAATTTTCAAATAATAATTTGATAATTACGCACAAAAGTGAGATCGTATGAATGCCCCCCAAGACATTACCAATGGCACTAATAAGTATTGTGATACCTAATCAAATATTTTACCTGTCAAAATGGTAAAACAAACAAAAAAAATCCCAAATTTAATGTGTTG
>NW_010589496.1:206602-218176 GCF_000705375.1 Tinamus guttatus
GAGAAACAATTTTAGCCAATCAGTTTATAAACCTCTCCTGAATCTATTTGGCAGACACTGGATCAAAGCCAGAGTCTCCTGGTAGAAGCGAGGAGTCTTGCTGCACTTAGAGAATAGACTCACAGAGAGTCCCGTTTTCACTAAAAGGTCAAATTCGGGACAGAAGTGTGTGTGCTGACCCAGTCACACTGTAAGGAAGCTCTCATGGCGGTAATGGCACTGCTTATGCACAAAGTTTTCCTGCCTGAGTCACTGGCTGACACCGTTCGTACACATGACAGCTTGAATGTCTGTGTTAGCTTTGTAGCCAGAAGTACACAGCATTGGAGACACATCTGGAAATGGGGTTTTATCTCATCTAAGCCTGGAATCTGCAGTATTTCTTAGATTTATCTGGGATGAAAGTAAAACATTTCATAATTGCTTGTGTATTTCTATTTCCAGGCTTTAAAAAAATAGGAAAAAAAAGGAAAAAAAAAAACAGAAATAATATGTGTTCTTTTAAAGGTTTTTTCATCTATCAGGATAAAAATACATTTTGATTAATTCTTATTTGATCTAGACAATTTTACTCACTCCTGGAAAAAAAAAAAAAGTCTTCTACATTCTATTTGTGAGTGAATCCAAGATAAGTGTTGATTGAAAACACGTGTGGCATATCTTGTGAAAGCCAATGGAAAAATAAAATAATATTGCTCACAGTGAAACAGGAAGCTTATGACAAGGATACTGCAACTTAATTCTTGAGAAGGAAAAAAAAATAGGCTAGTTTGCAGACAGCATTTTTTAATGGTGAGATCTGATGAACTACAGCATATTCTCCAAAGACAGGAGTCGTATTGCGTGAGTTTCTTAAAACAATGCAAAGCACTCAAGAACAACAGTCTAAATTGGTCCCTCGGGTAACGACTAGCTGACCTAATTGGTATTTCCCATCTTTAATTTATGTGATCATACAGTATGCTGTTATCTTTTCATTACATTAACCCATAGGGTCAAATGTTCCTCTAGTGGAGTTCCATTGGCACAAGCAGATTTGCACCAGGGCTCAGTTTGGCCTGTGCTGTTTAAATACAAAATGAATTTCAAATACAGCTATAATCAGCCTTATGAAGCAATATCATTCTAAAGCAAGAAGATCATGTGGTTCTGCAGTATGAAAGACATAATTCTGTCAATGCAAACTTTATAAAACATAATACCCATCAAATATTACATGCCAGAACAGCACTAAACTACTTAGAGTGGTAAATAAAACATTAGTTTGGAAAAGTATTTGGATTCTTCCTTACATTATTGCTATGTTTTATTCATATACCTCTTACATATTCTCTTCATTCTGCTAATCTAAGTGACCAGCATATGATCAAGCAATGCAGCTCTATACAGTTCTGCTTTCTTTCAGATTGCACACTACTTCCATCACCTTCAGGGCAACACTGCAGTAATCTCCATTTGCAAACACACACCTTTTCATTCATCTATTAATCCCTTTTCACTAGACTACGTCATTAATATCAAGCAAAACACTAGTTTACTCTAGAGAAATCTTTAAATAATAGTTTCTGCAAAATAACACATTTTAACATTTTAACAAAATGAAATTGTAAGTGTAAAATAATACTCTTAAGAGATTTGTCATTGATGCTGACACATTGCTTTTAAGAACCAGGACTATATGTAATAACTTTTTGTGGCAAAATCTTTCATTTTTGGTCAATCAATTAAGGAAATCAAAATCTCCTAAAATATCATCTGATTTTGCCTCAGAAATGTTAAGTGGCCATGAGCAATTATGTGCCTTTGTTTACTCATCTGTAAAACGACTTTGGCATCTTCCTCACGTTATTGCAAAGCACCCTGTGGTAGCTGTGACACTGGGTTGAATTTACACATTGCTTCAAATTTTAGATATTGAGCAAGCTGCTCAAAAATATTCCACCTAAACTAGTTAATGGTGCATAGGTAGACAAATGGATTCATGCCTTATGTATTGGCTTTGTGGAAACACCACCCAAAGACAGACTCAATGACTAAGAAGGGTAAGATGGGAACATCACAGAAGACATAGCCGATGTCTATTTTACAGTATTCTCAGAGGATGGTCCTGGTTTCCAAGAGAGCATTCATGATGCAGGCTAGAATGGAGAAGCAATAATAACGGTTTGCCACAATCACCTATTAGAATCTACTCCTTTTTGGCCCAGTTTTGCCTTTGAAAAGATGTGCCCAGAAAATTAAATTCTGATCATTACTGCTTGCCTTTAACCAATCTGATGGACTTAAGGCCTTACTGTATGTTGATTTCCATGAGGATGGACTCCTGGGCCTACCAACAGGCCATCAACAGGACAGCATCCATATGGAACTCAGCACAAGATGGAAGTGTTCAAGCTTCCATACGACTGAGGCTGCAATATCTGGCAGCTTTACTATGCTTCGGTAACAGGAAGCTATAACAAGAATTGCATTAATTGCTCCAAAAAGATTTTTTTTTCCTGTTTAAAATTTTGTTTTGCTTTTGTCAAGAGAAAATATTAATATTTTTCTTTGAAAATGAAAATTAATGTTTGAATGTGTTTTTTTCTTGTCATTTTGCTTCCATATACCAAGAAATATGCTACTTTTAATCTTGTAGTAGAGAAAAGAAAAAAAAAAGGAGAAGATTTTGATATGAAGGATGAAATTTCAGTGATAATTACTGTGCATCAAATAAGCATATGAAGCCCAGTACATAAAAAGCTTTCATCATTGAGGGAAAGAAAGCCCCTGAAAAAGCTATGAACTGTCAGAAAGAGGGTAAGGATTGTAAAGCTGTCCTATCTCGCTTACCAAAAGGTTACTTCGCAAAGTAACTTGTAAGTTACCGGCACACATCACTGTTGAGGGAAAAGTAATTTGTTGTAATCATTTTTAATTATAGTTATTCTTAATTATCTTTGCTGTATGTTTAAACATTAAAATACAAACAGTGCTGCCATAGCACAGATGGCTGATGCCTGCTATGCAGACTGTCAAGCTTCATTTGAGCACCACTGTCATATTTTCCTTACAGTTGTAACTTGAAGTAATAATGCACTTTCTCTGAACCGTAATTATTCATGCTTTAAGAAGAATACCTACTATAAGGTATCTAAAAAAAGACATGCTGAAGCAAAAAAAAAATCCATCTTCACATTTCTCTGAAGCATTTGAAAGCTGTGTATGTACCATATATGGGCCACTAAAATCTTAGTCATGATGAAAAACCAAGCAGACTGTTCTAGCTATATGCAGCTGGGATCAGAATGATATGGACTGGGCTGTACTCCCTATAGGAGGGACAGAAGTACGTATTAGATTTTGTTTTCTTTCTCCTTCCAACTGCACTCATTTTTGTCATTGAAAATGTTTTAGGAAAATAGTTTGGGCTGAGGGTTGTTCATATTTTTCTACTTGTACGTGTAAAAATACAGGTCTACTATTATTTACAGGGTTTATTCACAGCAATCATCACCATTTCCCCGAACCAAACTCAAAGATCTCTACAACGAGGCATCACTTTAATACAAAAACATCTTCTGTTAAATCCTCAGATTCAATTCATGTGAATTCTCAACCCAGGAATATCAAAATTAGTTCAAAATGAGATGAAGCAAAAGTCTTATTTCAAGGAGACAATTTTTTTTTCAAAAGAGAACTAAGGAAGATGCAGAACCAAGGTGGGGGGAAACATGAGTTTAGTGCCAATTTCAGTGCCAAAGAAGAAACTGTGACTGGCCAAGAAAGTTCTTCAAGTAAATTTGAAAGGTGTGTCTGACTAAAGACACTTCCAGGGAGCAGTTCGGACTGCTACTTTGGATAATAAAATACATGGAATAATAAAAGATGCACCATAAAAGATACATCAGCAGGTGCGGGAACAGCAGAAGCAGACAGGCTCATATGTTACATGGCATAGTCAACTGTGCAATAAAACGATGCATTGCATACAGTACTTGTACTATTCTGCTATTTACATGACCACCTTTAACCACAACTTTTATCATCCTCTGCTATGAAAATGGTACCTTCTTCTTTCCAACCGTTCTATTGATCTCTTTCTAACAGCTCTGAAAACTTCATATGCCACATATATTAACGACTCCTGCACATTTACAAACAATTATTTTCATTCTTGCATTACATGTTTCTGTGAGTTCCCCAAAACATGGTCCTAATTTGTGGGGAGTGCTGTTCTTTAAGGTGATCTAAAAAGAGGCTTTTTTCCATCTTGTAAGTAAAAATATTTGATAAATATTTGCTAATGATAATGCTAAGTCAAGCAAATAATAAGAAGAAAACTAAAAGCATTTTATTTCAGCAGAGGCTGTTTGAAACATCTATAGTGACAGGAAATCTCGTCCACCGCCCCGAGGATCTGGACCTTCCACTGCAGTCAATGATTCAACACCACAGAGGAAAGCTCATCATGGATAAAGCTGCCATAAAGCTCAATTTAAGTTTTCGATATAGAGCTTAAACAGGCATATAGATTTCATGACACCTCTTCACTTAACAAAACATCTAGCACAACAAAAACAAATTGCTGATTGCATTGAGGCCCTAGTACAATGTCAATGTGAAGTAGAAGAGCACAGTTGTCGTATTAAATGAATGATTAGCAGCAGTAGAAAGTTTCCTGAATGTTTTGAATTTGTATACTTCCATCCATATCACATTTACTTTATTCCTATTATCAGTGCTCACTACATTTCTCCTTCAGGATGCTTTAGTTAAAGCTTACATCAGAAGGAAAAAGACAAGTGTAAAGTCCCTTAATCCATTCTTGGTGTGTCTATCATAGGCATTTTCAGTACTCTGGTGACAAAGTTCTACACAGAAACACAGTTTTCCTAGAAATTGGACTTAATATCTCAATTCTTGTATTTCATCAAGAAGATTTTCTGACCTGATTTGAAAGTCTCCATTTTCCATTATCAATTTTCTCAGCCTGCTACTGCCACATTGTATAGTTTTAATGTTAATTTTTAATATTATTTTCATACATTTTTAAGGCAAGAGGTTTCTTTTTTAACTAGAGTGCAATAATAGCTTCTCAATATTAAATAAATAATGTTACAGTGTTGAGACAATTATGATTTTTTGACAGTGTTGATATATTATTGTTTCAGTTACAGAAATTCACCTGTTTTATGTTTTTATGGGTCCTTTTTTGTTCTCTACCCTTCTTTTTTGATTTTTTTTTTAATTAAATTTGTCAGATTGCCAAGATACTTCCCTCAGGCCAATACTGACTAACACTTCAGGGCTAGTTTTCTTTCTTTTTTTTTCGTTATAAATCAATCCAACACACAATATCCACCTCATTTTGAATGAAAAGATCTATAGCAAAATTCTAGAAAAAAAAAAAAGAAAGAAAAAACGATAGAAGCAATGTTTTATGAATCAGGTTCCTTTTGATGTTTGGTAGTGGGATTAAAACCTTTGTGAAAATTCAGTGTGATATTGTCATAAAATACAAGCCAGTATGAGACCTCATGTGATTTTACAGGTCTTCTGTCTTCCAGAGGATTTATTTTTATTTAAAGGAGACAGCTTATATGTGTGAAATTACCAGATACACCTCCAAGTTCTAATAAATTTCAAAACAAATTCATATGTAGGAAATGGGAGACATTGGGTTTGAGAAGCATTGGGCTTTGAAGCAAGAAATGTACAAGAAAATTACTCTGGAGAAACATATAAATGACTACTATACATAAAAATTGAATTTTCAGTTCAATAAACAACCCCAGCCTCCTCCTATTCTCCCCACTACCATTGCCTCTCTCAGGTTCCTTCTTCCATTTTTTAATGGGAATTTAGATTTTAAGGAGGCCAGTTTTCCTATGCACAGGTTATCAGTTTGAGTGGTAAAAATGAGAGGAAGGTATAGACTAGCAGATATATGAAAGATCTTTAGAGAAACTTTTTTTTTCAACAAAAAATAGAGCCATTTCTACAGACATATGGAGAACAAGAAATTCCATAGCTATATGATAACAGAAGGCCTTAAATATTTAATAATGGTAATGGATTCAGTGCTGTCATACAACATCTTCAAGTTTTTTGGACATAATTTAACAATTCATACATCCAATCCTTGCATAGGCAATGGCACTCGTAACAGTAACGATGAGACTACTTCAATGATAATGGCTGCTATGCACTACTCTGATGCATCAATATGCACTTTCCTTTGCTCATGGTCTCTCTCTCTATCCCTTATTCTCAGCCATGCTGACTTTTAACTTGTGCTGTTAGTGAAAAAGCTGAATTGGGAACATTAGAATCTCCCAACTGATCTTTTTTTAAAATATAAAGTAAAGTTAAAAACCACTTCAACAAAGGGTAAAGCACTCTTGAAAGCCACAGACACCTGCAAAGGTCAGCTTTAAATTAGAAGCCACTGCCATTTGGGGCACAGGGACGAGAACAATGGGATGAGGCCAAGAAAACTGAAAAGAGACAAAAAAGTAGTGAGAAGAAAAAATAAGGACACAAAGTAGTTTAATATTTTCTGAAAAATATAGGAGTCACATCGTTTAGAAGGCTATACATTTCTACATTACAAGAAGTCTATCTAATCATAAAATGTTCTCAGAAGATGAGAAGGCCATAAAAGTTTCAAGGTATAATCTTCAAATGATGGCAGTTGAGTTTGCTAAGTCTTTCCAATTAAAATTCACTACAATTTAGGAGTCTTTCATGGTAACTTCTGCATGCACTAATAAAAACATGTAACAGAAGGGATGATAAAGAAGTTTGCACCTATTGTTTTTCAATCAGAATAATTCCTAGAAGGGAGGCTTTCCTGGTGAAGTGCTGGTAGCAAGAACATACTAGAACAGTTATCAAAATCAGGAATTAAGAATGACTTCACAGATTTGAGATTGCTAAAATATGGCTTAATCTTTGCAGGTATTCATGTAGTCGTTGATCAGTGCTGAGATTTCATTTATTTGCAAATAGCCTTAGACATGGTTCCTACGCCGTCCAGAGCAGTGCACTTATTTAGTCATCATCACCTTCATCATACATAGCAAATGTAGGTAGCGGGGAATGAAACAGCATCAGTTGCAGCAATACATACCATGAACAGGGAGGAAAAATATGTTTTTTGAATCTTGATTTTTCCATCACCTGGAAAGTTAGGTCAAGATAAGTGCTTGAAAATGACAACCTAAATCCATCTTTAGACATATGATAAATAAACTGCTTTTGAAAGTGGTGATTTACCCAGCAGCTCAAACTAGAGTCCAGCCTCAATTTTCAACACTTCTGAAAATTTTTCCATTTCTTTAAGTGCCTCCATATGGATTTGAGAACCTAAGTTCAAGTAATGTTTTAAAATTCAGTTCATATTTATGTACCTTTGAATCTTCCCTGAGTACCAACCATGCTTACTTTTCTCAGTACTTATTAAGGTCCTAGCAAAGCTTATGAAATTGCAAATATTGTACCATAAGAACAAGCTCTAACTGGCCAATCCATTCCTCAGGACTTATTTTCATAGTAGCTTCTCAGAATTAACCCTGACAAATTAACGTCTTACAGGAGTCACAGTAGTCAGATGAAAGATCATGGCCACACATAAGTATCTCTGAAAGCCATAAATGGCTGAGTCTAATTCCTAATAAAAAATTATAGACCTTTTAGATTTCAGGGCCTTCTTTCCTTCGTTCCTTCCTTCGTTCCTTCCTTCCTTGCTTCCTTCCTCCCTCGCTCCTTCCCTCCCTTCACATGGACAACCTCATGACAGTAGTATCACACTATAATTCTAATTTTACAGGTGGGAAAAGTGTTATAGAGAGATTAACCTACTTTTCAAGGTCAAGAGCTTTGTCAGAGCTAGTAGCTATATCTAGATCTCCTTGCTTCCATGCCTAGATTTTATGTGATATCTAAAGAGCTACTAGTATCTGCAAAGCTTAAACAGGCCAAAATGAGATGACTGTGCAAATCTTGGTTCATTTATGTTACTCTTCCATTTTACTTGCTAAGGTTTGACATTGGCAGAGGAAGTTATAGCCCTTCTTGTACAACAATTCCCAAACTAAGGGCCGGAGCACCAGGGTTCAACACGTCCATGCCAGTTTCCATGAGCTGTGGGTTTGGCAAGTGCTGTCTTCTGACACAAAAGGTGCGTAGGTATTCTATGGCAGCTCCAGTCTCTGGACTGATTGCTTAATTGTGCTGTTCCTTTCTCCGCTGGAGTCCCTGTGCCAATTAAGCAGACTCAACTGTGCTTTTCAGAAATTATTAAAAAAATACTTAGCAAAACATCTGTGTGCTTCCTATGTGTTTATTTATTTATTGCATGAATCTCTTTGTTAGATATAGTTTTTGCTAATGGCAGCAGATAAACCTTTTCATTTCCTTTTTATACTTGCAGTTTGATTTGCAGGCAATAGAGGAACAGCATATTTGGATTGAGGGGGTATATCTGAAGCCAAGGAAACAACTTGCACATAGTTCATTTTATTCCTTTGCTTAAAGCAACTCTGTTAGATAAAAAGAGCCATTAAATATGGAGAACTGCACACAACATGTTCAGTACACTGTGCTGAATACAAGAGGCAACACAGTGCCTCCCACAAAGATCCATACTGATTTTTCAGCTCCATTAAAACAGCAAAAGATCAGCACGTCTCAGGATCAATCCAGACAGGACAGTTAAGAACAACCACACTTCTAACTACAAATAAACCGGAGTTGCCTATACTGTTGCTGAACCTGTAGAGGTTCATTGTGGGATTAACCCCATGTCCACTCCACAACCTACCAGATGTGTTGACTGGATACTTAACATGAGTGGTGATATTTTCAGTTTGTAATAAGATGCTGAAGGACTTCGTGTTGTGAGGACTGATTAATATCCAGTTCCATAAACCTCCCATGAACAGTAGAAACAGTAGAGTGTTCAGTAGAAGAGCTTCACAAAGAGCAAGAAGCAGGGAGTACACGAGATGAGGGAAAGTTAAGGTATGACTATTTAGTTGAAGCTCACAGAGCAAAAGTCTACAAGCCAAATGCTTTTTGAGTGGGAGCACAAGGCTACCATCACGTCCTATGATATATGCCATAGCACTGTATCATGCTGACCAATCTCAAATCTGAGGCCAATCTGAGGCCCCTTCCCTGAGTAAATTAAAGCATTGTTTTCCAGGACTTTATTCCATAGTGTTACCTGATTCACATTTAAGACAACTTGAAATACAATCACAGTACAGTATAATCTACCTTGAAAAGATAAATCATACATAACTAATTTGCCCAACGGTCTTTCAGAGTTGCTTCTATTCTAATCTTTTTCTCACCTCACCCCCTCCTCCTGTTTAAAAGATTATTTACACCATTGAGGTCACTAGGAAAAAATGCTCACTTCTTATTTTCAACTGTCTAAGAATATAAATTCCTGAAAAAAAATTAAAGCATTTGCCACTAACAGCCTAGCCCAGAGTTTTTTAGTTTTGCAATTAACACCAGATAACTAAGCCTTGAGTAAAGAAACTGGTTTAACCTTGAAATCCCACTTACAGTCAGTAACACTGTTATAGATTTTACAAACAAAAAATAGTTTTGCCTTTTTTGGCCCTTAATTACTTTTATGATGGCACTCATGGTGCTTTGTTCACTTAGCAACAGGAGGCAAATCTAAGTTCATTTTTAATATTTCATAGACTTTACATTTTACAGAGACAATTTTAGAAAACAGTTGTTTGTCTTAAATAAAGCTATTTTCACACAAAATCAGCCATATCAGATGTGTTCATTTTGCATTTGCTGGCTATAATCACTCATTCTAAATGTGTATTTCATAGAAATTATTCTGGATCATTTAATTGAGGTAAATCTGTTAAATCTTACAATAAACTAATCTAACACAGAAACCGCACTGTATTTTTTAAAGTGTTATCAAGTGCCTGATACTGCTGTAAGAGCTTTTTGGAACAGATGGTTGGTTCTTGCATGTAGTGCTTTTCTTTCCTTATTTTTTCTTTCTTTTTTTTTTTCATTTTTATTAAGCATATATTGTTAACACTTGACCTGATGTGCTCCCTTTGAATAATAACTCTGGCATCCTGAAAGCAAAGAAAAAATCTGAGATTTTTATCCTTATTAATAACCTAAACATAATTTAGTAAACTAAGAAATGTTAAGCATTCTTGCAAATAATGCTAGGTATGTTGAGCTTGATGCTTCCGCACCTCAGTTCTAATTCTGCCTTCTGTGTGTGTTACTTTCTTTAGGTGGGTGCCCTTAGTAATTACAGAACCAAGCCTGTGCAGCACTGAGTGACCTCAATTACCCTAAGCAACCTAAGTCGTTTGAAGAGCTTCTCAGTACATCACGGAACTGAATCTCCTAGTTCTCCTTCAGCTATTGCCCAGTGTGTAATCAATGAGATTGCTTGACTGAGCTACCTAAGCAGGTAAATATGGAAAGGTCTCCACTCTATACAAAGTATTGCTGAACAACGCCACAAGGCTGCAAGCTGCTCCCACCATACTGAAGTGTTTTAGGATTTGGGATTAGTAGGACAGGGAAAGGTCCATCAGGGAAAAATGATGATGTCAGACATATTCACAATATTTGACAAATCTCTTTGCATTTATCTGCTCCCAATTTCAAGCATTTTACTCATTTATTTTCTCCACATATGCTGTACTCAGATTTTAAGGACATATATCACTTTGACCCTTTCCAGACTGTGAGGACCATAATCTCTGACTTTGCAATATGCTGAACTGTTCATTTTACTCGGGGCCAAGCAGAACAACAGGGATCTTTTTGTTATGATCTTAGCCAGAAAAGGCCCAAGCAAAGGCTTATGAAATTCCTTTCAATCTTTCAGATTTGCAGGTAATAAATGCTGCTTACACCTCACTTTATCAGTCTGTTGAGGAGCAGCTTTCATGGGTGCAGCAGAACTCGCTGAAACTTCATGTCATATAAAGCATTAGAAGCGAATGAAAAAAAAAAAGTAAAGATCTTGAAAGGTCTATATGAAGACAAAATGGGTCTACACAGGTGGAATAACTTCACTTTATGAGAATCTTCCAGGCATGAGATTATTCTGAGATTTCAGTCTTGTAGTTAAATAGTGACGTACCTAAAATACAGTGAAAACTGCTCCTATCTGAGAAGTTCTGACATCAGTCTTAGCTCTCAAGAAGAAAAAACAAAATAAAGCCTAAATTGCCTACTCTCTCTAAACTTAGAACTCTTAGCCAAGATGAGCATTTTCAAAAAGAAGCCTCAAAATCTAAGCATCTTCTCTTTGAGATAACCGATTTAAATATTATGTGGATGCCACAGCAAAATGCTTTCTTTCTTTTTCTTTTTCTTTCTTTCTTTCTTTCTTTTTCTTTCTTTCTTTCTTTCTTTTTCTTTCTTTCTTTCTTTCTTTTTCTTTCTTTCTTTCTTTCTTTTTCTTTCTTTCTTTCTTTCTTTTTCTTTCTTTCTTTCTTTCTTTCTTTCTTTCTTTCTTTCTTTCTTTCTTTCTTTCTTTCTTTCTTTCTTTCTTTCTTTCTTGCTTTCTTTCTTTCT
>NW_010589496.1:218473-292525 GCF_000705375.1 Tinamus guttatus
TTCCTTCCTTCCTTCCTTCCTTCCTTCCTTCCTTCCTTCCTTCCTTCTTCCTTCCTTCCTTCCTTCCGTAAGGATCTATAGCACGTGTCCTCAGTTACAGTGCAATGTTAATACTTACCATTTTCTGTCATTTTAGCACGTTCACTTAACCAAAACTGCAAATATTTTGAATCCATGTAAAATTGACGCATCTTTGCTATACTTTTCTTGTATGTCTGTGAGTATATGTACATATAAATATATTTCCCTATATATGGAAAAGTTAACAGAGAATTAAGGTTGCCTACATTCATTTCTTATGTCTAGCTTCCATAAAAAAGTAGTGTGCTAAACCAGTTAGTATTAACCAGAAATCTGGAGTTACAGTCCAGGAATATCAGTAATGCAGTCACTATTAGCAGCCCAAGCAATCTCCATTCATATCTGAGCCCATAAATATTGAGAGTCATTCTCCTTTCTAAAGGTATCTTTTAGCTTTTGTCAACACACACTCTTGGATAACCAAAGAAAAACAGTCCCTTCACCAGGACTACATGTTGAGGAACATGTCCTGCTTCACAGTAAAGCATGTGTGATTTCAAGGGAGTGTCTTCATCTGTCCACAAAACCCCACGCTCAATGACACAGTCAACTCCTTATAATAATACTCAGACACACCACCTTAATTTTAGTCTCAGCTACATTAATATATGTTGCCAACCCTGGCTTTAGAAATATACAGAGCTGATTTATACATAAGTAGAGAAATTAAAGATCAAAAAGATTTATTAGGGTTACTCTACCATCCCCCTTACCAGTGCATAATCATTCCCTATCGTATATTTTTTATGATAATTAGACACTCAGGACTCAGCCCTACAGAATGCTAAGTGTTCTGGCCCAGGCCAGCAATTAGGTGTGTGCTTAACTTCCAGTGTCTGAGAAATCCCTCAAAAGTTAACTTTAAGGAGGTGAGGAATCCTCTCACTTTAAGCACGTACTTAGTTATTTTCCTGGATTAGGTCTGGATGCTTGGCACCTGGTAGAACAGACCTAAATCTTTATGTCACCTTTATATCTCTAAAACATCCCAATAGTTGTAGTATCGGGAGGGAACTCAAGCTATTAGCACCCAGTGTTTTTAGCAGCAAGCTGGTGCTGCTTTTCACTGAACAGGCCTACATTAAACATAATCATACTCTTCAAAGCCAAAAGCGGTGAGACCAAAACTTCAACACAGCTAGAAAAAAACATTTGACTGGAAAAATGCCTGTCTAAAGCAAGCTTTATACTTAATCCACTAAGATGCTCTGGGTAAATTATGCTTGCTCATGAGCCTCCTGCTGCCAGAAGCATAATACATCGCTCCAAAACAGTCCATGTTCTTCCAACTCCACAAGCAAATAAAAGAAACAGAAACAAGGCCAGCCCAGCTGGATGAGGAAAGAAATTCATTACATCAATGTATGGTGCAGGTGCATGAACCTCTGTCCTTTTTTCTCTTCTTTCTCTCCCCTTTGTCCCATTGCCTGCCATGACTTGATAAAATAAATCCATGCCTAGATAAAACATGGTGCATTGTACAAACAGCTGTATAGAGAACAGTTCTACACTCTTTGGTTTTGGGTATGCGATGAAAGAATGTGACTGAATCAATATGTTAAAATTGATTTAAACATATGTTTAAATGTCAAAATGTATTTCAATGCCTTTAGGTTATTTATATTACACACACAGAGGAAACATAGTCTATCTCAACAAGCACCTCCTAATATTTTAAACAAACACATGAAACATATGGCTGACTCTCTACAGATGTGTGTGAAGTTTATAATCTTTAATTTTTATTCCAAACACATTAATGTTTCTTACTTCAAAATGACCTGGGTAAAATGTGAAATTTGCTTAAGCTATTAAGAGTAAATCTGTCACACTGACAATTTCAAGCAGTGTCCTTACTGCTAAAAGGGCATATACTGTATGTTACATACAGGCTTAATGGCTATTGCTTTTTACCCTGATGTGCACAAGTCCTTTACCTTCACATTCATTTATTTCCTGATAAGCAATCGATGTACAAAAATAGAAAAGCCAGATGGATTAAGAAGCTGGTTCTTCACTGATCTTAGCCTAACAAAAAGGGTTTATTGTCATGAGTAGAATCAAATCTACAGTTAGAGGAATTTGTCACTGATGATTGAATAGATCAGTATGAAACAGCTTTAGAACAAGTGCAGCTTGTTTTGTTCCTAAAGGTTAGAGGTCCCACACTCTACTTAAGTCATCGACAGAGACTTATGCAGGGCGCTGGAAATTTATGTACATCTTCTTTCCTATAGAAAGATTTAACTGCCTAGCCCCATAGCTGCCAGCTAAAACTGTCACTTACACGTGAGCTTTACTTTATTCATGAAAACAGAATAACTGTTCGTGAACATAAAGGCAAATGCCCATATGACTATTTGCAGAAGGTGAGCTTTACCCATGCAGTTCTACTGGCAATTGACTTCAATGGGTCACCAAATAACTATGAACCTTTCACTTTTCAAATAGAATACACTAGTGGAAATACAAAATATAACATTGCGTATTGCAAGGAGATCTGGGGTTGCAGAATTATTTCCCTTCAAAGACCCCAGAAGCAACCACCTATTATTGTTGAGACAGAGTATGGAATATTAGGCATCTGTGTCATAAATGTAACTTAAGAGTCATTTCCTTGCCCTGGTCACCAAAGCTGAATCAAGAGAACAAACACGAGTCTCATGACTCTGCAAATGGTCTGTTCCTAAAGACCTCTCTACAGTGATAAACAGTAGGGATTACAGTGAAGTATTTAAAAAGAAAATTAGAGGTGTGATATGCTGCGGAGAGAATAAATGATTAAAGATACATTGCTTACAAAACAGAGCACAGGAGAATTTAGCCCAAAGATCAGGAAATGATTCCTAACAACTAAGTCTTTTAGAGTTTTGGGAGGGAAAGCAGCAGAAGATCTCATCAGCTGCGTCACTTAAAGCTGCACTAAACAAAGTGCTTGTGGTTTACTGTCTAGAGTAATTCTTCATTATCACAGAGAGGGTTAAGCAACTGTTGACCCAACAGCTCTCTTCAGTACTTCTCTGATTCTAAGCATCACATGTTATGTCGGTAGAGAGGTAAGGGTCATTCCTGCAGGAAAAAATTAACACTTCTGGTGATGTGTCAGATGGTACTGAACACACTACGTGCAGCTGAAATCTCTGCGAGGAAAATACATGCAGGGCAGATGTGTGGATGACCTTCTAATTTTATCTGTCATACCAACCATAAAGGGTTTTTACTCAAATAGGTGTTTTACACATTGCGTGAAATCAGCAGCTAGCGGCCTGATCCAGCTCTCGATGCAGCCGCAAATACAAGCCTACATGAACTTCAAGTGGAGAGGGGCACTTTCTCGAAAGGCATTTGTCCCTCCTCAGGCTTCGCAGAGATGCCTTTCACAGAATGGAAGGATTTCAAAAGATAATGCAGAAGAGGTGAAATCATTAATAAATCACGAGGAAGAGAGAGAAACAAAACATGAGACTGAAGAAGAATTAAAAAGGAAACTTGATCGCGATGAGTGGAAACCGTTTTAGAGACAGGCAGCTGATACAGAGGGGTTGCAGCCAGGCTGGAGCATTGCGTACACCTTACTCCCTGCCGCCGCGTTGCCTTGCAGAGACAGGCGTCCTCTGTTGCTGGTTTGGCTGGCTGCTGGGGCCATTGATAACCATATGAAACCGTGGAGTTAAGTTGAGTCGAGTGCTTTCAGAGCAGCTCATAGCGGGCTGGAGTCAGCCTGTCTGTCCATTACAATCCACGTCGCGAGCACCTAGGGTTTAATCTAAACAAGGGACTTATGACTGCAACTATATCACTATATTGGCGGATCATATTGACTTTCTGATAATGTTCTAAGCCAGTCGGGTAAGAAAGAGAAAGTGCCACTGGGTACAAATTGTGGCATCAATTCTCTGCCAGACTGATCAATTGAATTTATATATTACCTCCAGCTACGTACTTAAAATCTATAGTTTCACTCCCTCCAGTGCACAGCTCACAGTTTAAGTAATTGCAAATACAAATGAATTTTAAAAGGATTTAGCAGGCTTTAAATTAAAAATGTGTGAACATTGTTGTTTTAAGCACTCTAAATTATTTACTAATATAACCCAACTGATTTACTTTTCTCTTCTCTTCCGTCTTTGCTTGATTTTTTGATCCCTGAAGCCTCAATGGGGCTTAACATACCTCCAATAAACTGCAAACAGTATAGCAGTATTTTAGCCAATTAAAAAAAAATCTTCAAATTCAGTCTACAGAATAGCTAGCAAATGTCAGCGATACAAGGATTGTTAAATCCTCCATTAGAAACACACCAGTCGGCAAGAGACATAAACGAACCTGTAACTTAAAGCACAATTTAAGTGTTTAAAGTTAAGCAAGTGTTTGGGGGCTCTGTTTTAGGTGGGTATTGTGGTGATATAACAAGACGGGAGGACTAGAGGGAATGCTAAGTGCATTACCTAAATGGACTCCGGTTATAAGACACACTTGCTGATCTGTTTACTTTAATCAAACATTGCAGTTGTTTTCTTTTTGAATCACATATTATGGATTAATCTGTAAAAAAAGCTTGAGTGATAACATAAGCAGCACATCAAAGTAATAAATTAGGTCATTTGAACTGGTATTAAAATACGGAGCACCATTTAGATTTTTCCATATCTTCTGACCTCAGTCTGTTAATTGTAAAAATGATTCATAAGCTTATTCAGAAATGATAAGGGACAGATTCAATGCAGTGAATCGCGTCTTCATACAGAAATAGTGACAAGTGACCTCAGTTGGTCTAGTTAGGGAGCTGGGTCAAGTGCCGGCTCACTGTTTATGCCTCTCTCATATGTCACTATTGATGTATAAACTACAGAATTTTTTAAGAATAATCCTTAAAAGCAGTTAATTCATCTGCAGTACTACATTCTCGATTTAAACGGGTATTATTAGTATTATTATTTCCCTGAACAAGGAAATGTGATAAAATTCTGTTTGTCTTCTTGCACTAAGAAGGGCTAGGTAACTCTATTTCTGTTTGTCCTCACTATTCTTCTATTCAATTTGTTGAATGAGAGAGAGAAAAAGAAGCTAATGTATAAGGATTATAGCATAGTGCATAAAAACATAATATTGGGAAATTTGAAAATAATTGAAGAAAGGATATTATTGGCTTGAAGAAAATAAAGTTATATTCTCATTATGGGGATAAATACACATCACAAAAGAAATGTTCATCCTCATTAGTATTGCTTCTTTATTGTCAAGTTATGATTTGAGGTAATTTGAGATTACTTCCTCCTTGAGTAGTCCTGTAGTTTTTATTCAGGTGTATCTTCCATCAAAGTCAACACTATTGTAACCAAAACCTGTCAAAAGCGTTCTTAGAGTCAGTATCAGTCCTGTTTTAAAACTGCTCTGATTGTGGTATTCTTGGAAAGCCTAAAGCAGAGGGGATTTGCATGTACATCCAACATATGTCTTTATTTGGAAGCTAACTGCAGGTCCGGCCTGCATATAATACAGGAAAACATTTTTGCAACACTGACACTGAATCACTGAATTAATCGCTATGGAAAGGAGTTCCTTAATCAAGATTTCAGTAAGAGTTAACCTTACCAAGTATCATATGAGATGCTGGTAATTTGGGTGTCCAGTATCAAATGCTTTTTAAAAGCATATACAGTACTACTTTCTCACAGAATTCTTGTATTCTTTTTATGTGGACAATGGATCTGAGGCTGAAAGACAGAGAAATCCTGTTGTTTCACTTGGGTTCCTATATTCTACCCTATATCACCATGAGAAAGCTTATAACCCTTCCAGCCTGCTGTCACCGGCTTTTACTCTTTGCTGTGTGTGCTCCCGGCTCTCTCCTGAATACTTCAAGCTGCTGCACAGCCATTAGTGGTAGTGATGGCAGTAACCTAAACAGTAAGTAGTGAAAGGGATAGAAATCAGTGAAAGGGATAGAAATACTACTCAGACACTGCAAGCTTGGGAGGAGGGCTTGGCTGAAAGAAATGCTTTTCAGTACTTGAAGCTTCACATTTAGAGCACACTTTTGCTTACCTGGGTGAATCTACCAGCTCTTTAGGCCTAATGAGATTTTGCAAATAATAAGAATGACTTGGTAATGGTTCGAGGAAGTTTTTGCACTACAAATGAATGTGAATTTACAAAGAATTAGCTATCCTGCAATAGCTTGCTCTTTCTGCAATGACGCAACACTTTCAAGCCGGGAGTGATGTCCCCATAGGAAAATTATTTACATGGGAAAATACTGTAGAGAATCTGTGTGCTCTGGATTTACACCCTAGCTTACTTCCCAGGAGGCTTCCCTTTTATGGGCTAGATTTCAACGTTTGTGAAATCAGCACTGTAATCATGGAGCAATTTCTCTTGGTTTGATTTGCAATAAGAAGTCACATAATATTTACAGATATGATTCTGTAAATATTGATTTAAATAACAACTGAGACAGCTGAATTTAAAAGATTCTACTGAAATAACAAGTACTAGGATGTTTTTTATTAAACTTTTTCTTTTCCAAAAATCTGGGATTGAATAGAAGGTGATATTTTTGCAATTAACACATTTTAAAGTCTTTCCTGAACACTTTTTTGAAGAGTTTTCAATTTGACTGTGTTTCTTTAAAAATGGTAAGGCAGCCCAATGTTTCAGAAGGGAACTGCAATTATTGATGATTTTTTTTCCTATTATCAAAGCAAAAGCATAAATCCAAACCCCCAAGTCAGAGGTATTGCATCAAGAGGCAATAAGCAACAGAACTGGATATTGTTGCCCTGCTCCTGGTTGCTTTGCACTGTGGCAGAACCAGTCTCCATAATATACGGGAGATATAAAGAGGATATATGTAGTGCTAGAAGCTTTCGTGAAAGAAACCACAGCCTTTTTAACCACTTTGTCCTCTGTAGGTGAATCCCTCCCTGAGCTATGCAAAACATAATATAGCTTAAAAGTGATGACTCCATACAGCTAATGTCCTGATACAGAAAAAAATCACAGCACTTTAAAGAGATTACAATTTTCTTCTTCCTTCTCTAAAAGAACCCTATCAGTATCACTAATTTAGAGATTACTAATATTACCAGCATTATGTTATTACTATTTGGATATAAAATAATTCATCTTTGTTTTCCTTAGACAAAAAATCTGTTCAAAGAAAATCTTGAGGAAGCAGCCTGACCTGTCTGGTATTAAAGGCTTGTTTGACAAAACAAAATTGTAATAAACACACAGGAAACAGGAGACATGCCAGTTGGAATGATAGAAAATCATGTCGAAGAGATAAATGGATCATTAAAGAGAAGATACTTGAATTTTCATTACAGATCGCTACACAATCACTAAAGGTTTCTGAACTTGTCTGGCTTGTTGATCTTGTGTGCTCCTCCTACCTCTAACTGTTATGCCTAATATCCATATTTTCGCATACCTTTTTGAAACCTATATATTTCATCTTCTGAAGGTATCATTAAAAGCTCTTTGTAGCCATCAGAATTCATGAATTTTGATATGCATTGGCCTGAACGGTATAAGAAACTATTTAGTGAGTAATAATGTGAACATCATACCTAATGATTCAGAACCTGCATGACATAAGTGATGGTATTTTGGTGAACATATGGATTTTAACTAGAGCTTGGCATCACAGGACCCTTGTTCAGTTCAGCTTGTTGGGCTGCTGGGGAAACTAAATCAGAGGGATGACTGAATTATTAGTCAGGATTTTTCCCTTTCCATTGACTTGTAAGCAAAATGATACTGGAAGCCAAGAGATCTGGATTTTAGTTATAAATAGGAGCCTGGCTTTCAGTTTCTTGTTTTTTACTGCTGTAAAAGAAGAAGAATAATTTTTGGTAGGCACCTAACACCTGCAGCACATTGAGGGCTTAAATACTCTGAAGCCAGCTGTCATTTACTGCTAGGGCCCATAAAAGCTGGTCTGAACAAATCAAATGAAGGCTGGTTTTCCTGTGTTTCAGATACAAGATGAAACACGGATTTGTTCCTAGGAAGTGCAGAACCGGTATTATTTAGTCTTGTAGCAAATGGACAAGAAAGGAGCTCATTAAGGGGTAGATCAAGAAGTACTTTGGATTTCTACTGATTATAAGTTGCACCAAAATTTGCATCAGCAGAGTGCCTAGATTTAACAGAGCAAATTTTGACCCAAACCGGTGTCTCCCATCATCAGCATGAAAGCACCAGGATAAGCCATGTTCTGCAGTTATTAGGAAACTTCCAGCCCAGAAGAGAATCAGCACCCCTGCCTGTTAACCCTGAACTCATGGCTCAACTTAAGAAACAGAACAAATTACCAGAAGGTAATAGGAAACAAATTGACTCCCCAGACCAAAACAAACTGTAGTCTCTAGACACAGCTTGCAGACTTGCTGCTTCCAGCTTTTAAAAGGGATGGTCCCTCCTTCTATCCCGCAGTTCTTTTATTCTGTGCTCTCCTGTGACAGTTAAGCCACAAAGAGGAGAAAAAAAAATGGTTTATCACCAAATCTGGCAGCTACAGCTACACTTATGAACCCTTCATGTATAAACCAGTATGAGTTGCAAAATCACTCAGAGGAATATTACAGGTACCATCAAAATTGCATTAAATCACAACACATTCTGTTTTCCTTTCCTTTCAGAGGAGGGAAAAGATTTTTTTTCCCTGAATACAGCTGTCTTAAATAGTTTGAGAAGATACAGCAAATCAATGGCACTAGCACTAGTCCTCTAGAAACAGAAATATCCTATTAGAAAATAGTTGATTCAGATAAAATACACACATCCCAGTAAATAGTAACATACCCAAAACACAGGACAGAAGAGCTATGCCTACTAAAGCATTAGACTTTGGTTACCTCGTAATTTTCCATTTCCTGTTGTTTAGTGATTATATTCAGAATTACTATTTGCTGTTAATATTTTATCCCAGAAATGGCTGCCTGGCACTGGTGGATGGTGTAGTCTCTCTATATATACAGAACATACTGATTTATATTTCAGAATGCCCTAGAATAAACAATACACTGCTATTACTTACTATGATAATGTTATGTTATTACTTATTATGATAAAAGAATCTCATGTATATATAGGCAATGATTAAAAACAACAACAAAAAAACCACCTCCAGCTTTTTGCATACAGCTTTTTTGGTCATTTTTAAAAACAAGACAACACAAATTGGACTTAAATTTCCTCTCATATTCTGGCTGCTGCCAACGCTCAGTGTCACAATTGCCAGGCAGATTTCTTTCTCTTCTTCCAAATACACCTTGCACAGCTGCAGCTACTACTGCAAATCTGATAGACCTATCTAGTGTCACCCTTGGGATAGTCACTCCTATTGATAGACATTTGAAAAGTAAGAGCAGATTAAAGCCTTTAAAATTGATAAGGAGTCAAGCAAACAAACAGAACTCTAGCAAACAAAAGAATAAAGAAAAACAAGAAGTTTACCTTACTATAAAGTTAGCTCTAGAGCACTTTTTTTTTTTCATCTGCTTTAGGGACTCAAGGAAGACTAGATGGACATGGCCTTGCATGTCTTAACTAGAGGAAAAAAGGAGGTATTGTTGCTCAGCACTTTTATGTACTTTTCAGCTATAGAGACCAAAGTGTTTATAAAGCTTCGGAAATATAATTATCTCCATTTCATAGCTGAGGAAATTGAAAGGCAAAATTAAGTGGTTTGCTGAGGGCCACACAGTGAATCATTTGAAGAGCCAAATTGTTACTGTAAATCTCCGCACCTAGGCTATGATTATGCTGCTATGACTCAGACAAGATATTATTCTGGAACATCAATTGCTACTGAATAACCAGTGTCAACGACTGGCTCCTACACACTCTTTATTACATAGTTATCTGGACTTCTTGTCTCCATTTTGCTCAACAAGAAAGTAGGTGCTCTTCAGAATTAAAACAAACAAACAAAAGTCATTCAAAGAGGCTGCCCACTTACAGATCTGGAATCCTCTTTCTAAAAGAGTAGAAGTACTGCTTAAATTTCTAAACACATGTGCACTTAATTTGCATCCAGACTCAACAATCCTCTAAACATGACATTAAGTGATTTTTTTTTTCCCTCACACTGTCTCAAGGATGAAGTTCTGGATGATTCTACCATGACTGTATTGGCATCTGTATTCTGAAAAACAAAGGAATAAAGTGATTTTTTTTCATAACGGCCCAGCAAATCAGTTTGGGGAAGTACTTTGAATTCACTTAGAAATTTAAAGTATGAGCAGATCCCACCATTTGCAATCTGTTTTCTCTAAGCTATAACACTGTTGTGCTTATATAATCTTAAAATAAGATGTGAGCAAGCTCTCTTTGTAGTTCAAGCCAGCCAGAAACAGTGGTTTATAGATAGCACCAAGTCTGAGATATACTGTCCTATATTTGATCAACATTTACACACTTAAGCTGATTGCTGCACTTTCTAGCTAGCCAAGCTGGACGTGAGACCAGCTGCAGAAAACTGGAGGCCTATGAAAGTTTGTATCGAAAACAGATGACTCCCTGACGATGCTGAAGAATGTGCTGGTTAGGTGCACAAACAGGAGCAGAGCACTCCTGAAATTCATCTGCTGTTGCAGGTCCTGAACGTCTGCTCTTTTTGACATGGGAACATGGGCTACATGTACATGTATGTCAAGTAACTTGTCAAGAATGCTGCTGTGTTCTGCTAACATCAGATGCTGAAATATGTACATGCTCTCATGAGTCTTCTGCTAACAGGAATGTCTGCACAAAATATCTTTCATGCTAACAAACAAGCATATGTCTTTCAGCCACACAGCTTATGTCGTTTAAACAATTTAACAATGACTTCTCACTCAATGCACTGAATAACCTCAAACAGGTATACTAAATATTTGAGAAATGGTTTTCATACCACTGAAATGCAGCTCAACCTGTTAAATGAAACTAGGTATGTCTATACAATATATTTGGATAAGACTTCATGGAGGATACAATAGCCAGGTAATATGTGAGTTAAATCAAATGGCACTGCTCAGGAGGTATTTTGTAGCAGTTTTGTCCCAGCAAGGAGCTGTCAGGTTGAGAATTTCTTCTTCAGGATGAGATTCATAGCTAAAATCTTTATAACAACTTTTACTATTTCAAACCCTCATGGCAATTTTACTAAGATTATCTCATGTCCTACCCATATGTCAACCATGCCCATTCTGTTGTCTCATATTCCCTTTCGGTTTAAGATGGATGTATCATTCGCAACTTCCAATTTCAGGACTGCTGCAGAGTCCACAGCTGCTGCATTTCACCACAGAAGTGGTACATTTTAGCAGTAAAAACAGATCCTTTTGACAGCACTGCAGAAAATTCCTCTAAATATTTTCTCAAACACAAACTGAATGCTTTTTCTTGCTCTTTTGGTCCACAAATATTTTTCACAAACATTTTTAAAAGGAATTTTTGTCTTCATAGGTTTATAGACTCCCCCACCCAAAAAATCCTCACTGTGACAATCAGTTTAGACCATAGCTGTGCATTGATAATGGAGCCTTTTTTTCCATACGACCTAAAGATGCCAAGCTACAGTGAGTTTAACACCTCTTTCAAAATTTCTTCTGATGTTTTATTATCCTTTCTATAGCAAACTATATATGTTTCACAAGGTAGAATTTCTTTAACCTCCTGAATACTTTTGCAAAGCAAAAAGCCTCCAACCGTCAGGTGCCGCTCCATCTGTTCACATAAATATGTATATAAAGCTATGAAGTAAATCACACTATAGGGCTCATTTCCCAGTTTCTTGAATAATTCTGGGGCCCTCCTTTCAGCTTTGTCCTAATACTAACTTCAACATTCTTCTTAAAGTGAAGGTCCAATGTAGGACATGGTCTTTCCTCTGCGGGGCATAGACGTGAGGCCTGTCTCCCCTTTTATGCTTCCAAGCTCCCATTTTATTCACCTAAGGATGAACTACAGGGAGAACTCATCTTGAGTAATCATCTTTGAGGACTCAAAGTCCTTTTCTGAGCCACTCTTCTTAGCTACTGTTTCTCTAAATGTACCTCCTGAATGTATTGCTCGACTTTTGGGTGCATTTAAATATATTTCCTTTGCTTTTGACCATTAGCCAGGCAATTAAAATCAGTCTACAACAGTATCTTGTCTTTCTTGTTGCTATATGTTATCCACTTTTGTGTTCACTGAAATCTTATCTAAATGTTTAGCAAAAACATTGAATAGTATTGGATCAAGCTATAATCCATGGGTGGCATCACTAGCAGGGATGTAACTCACTGATGTTTCTTCATTAGCAACTGCACTTTAAGGTCTGTCACAAAGGCAGTTTTTAATCCACTCAATGTGCCTTTTTAATCCCATATAGTGTGTGTTGCTATAGATTGCTTGGGGCTTTTGTTTGCTTGCTTGCTTTTAAACAAGATAGTATATACTTGTAAAGAAAGCAATTGGGAGAAATCCTTATACACAATAAAGGCCAGAGACAGCGCTGTGTTTGTACCAACCAAATGAGTACTCTACAACATCAGCCGAGACCAAAAAAATGTATATTGTTCAGCCAGACCTGTTTTACATGACCTGGGGAGAGAAGTATGTTCACTACGATCCTAAATCTCAGAAGTCAGGTGCCTACAGGACGGTAGATGAGGATTGATACCTCCCTTTCCTACATTTGAGCTGCTGCCTATATTTAGCTGCTTGGCTAGTTTCTTTGAGACTGTTTGGTATAAAATAATCTAAGCCTGTTGATATGAAAATGTTTAATTTTAGCAGTTTCTGCCTTACCTCTCTCTTTGTTGCAGATGGCAAACTTTCATTTCCATCCACAACATCATATGGGATGGATACATCCTCCTGCTTCATTCCAAGTGCAGAACAGAAATATTTATTAAACATTTCTGCCTTTTCTGCGTCATTATTTATGATTTCCACCATCTGCATCTTCAGAGGAACTGTATCTGACCTAAGATTCTTTCTGATGCTAAAATGTTTTTAAATTGCCTTCGTGTTGATTTAACCATATTGAATATTGATGTTTAACTGAGTCTTTAGTTTCTTGTATCAGTTACTTACATATTTCAGTATATAACTTATCCTCTCTCCTTTTCCATTCTTGATATATCATTATGTTTTTGCATCCCTTCTAAGTCTTTTAATCAGGGTATTTTGACTAGTGAGCTTTTTTTTTTTTTGAAATCGGTTTAAGTCCTTGAACTGTTTTTCATTAATACTTCACAATTAAAAATTACATCCCTGCTCAGCTAGGCTACCTGATTCAAGCTTTGACAAATTGGCTGTCTAAAATATCCAAGCATAGCCATGCCTACTTTGTGTTTTATATAGCTCATATTCATAAAGTAAATGCAACCAGATTGTGATCATAAGTCCTCAGCTGCTCTTGTTTGGTGGTCATGGTTGGGCATAATTATCTCTTTGGCCATCACAGTGATGTTCAGTTTTGATTTTCACCATGAATCATGAAGCGGTTTCTGTGTTCTGAGATTATCTCCTATTATTTCCAGAAGCCCTACGGAATCCTAGTACTGGCAAAACAAAATCTCAGCAGACATCCCTCACTTTAAACTTCCCTATGATACCTAAACATCTTTCCCCATACTTATGGAGAGACACTTAAAGAACAGGCCATCTCATTATCAGCAATGCTTTTTTTCCTCTATAACATACACAAACAGTCACACACACTATCCTATCTGTAGTCACAATTTAACTCAGAAGTATCAGGTTCCTGTTATTCGACTATTTTTGACTCTTTAAGATACAACAGTCTATTTGATGTAACAGCCTCCGATGCCTTCTCCTAATTTATTCTTACAACTAAAAAATAATCATAATAATATTCAAGTGCTCAAGTTTCAGAAATGCAAGCTATATGGTATTTCTTCTCATATATGAATGCTTCTGCCTCTGCCGACTTGTAACCTAGATGAGTAACATTAGCTTAGATTTTTTTTCACGGTGTTTTTCATTTTTTATATGCCCCTTCTAATACTTGTTTCTGTCACATTTCTGATATCCTGGTTGTAAATTACACATACACACACACGCACACACACACTTACCACAACTTCCCTTTACCATTACTACATGCTTAGTTTAATGCCCTTCTGGCTATGTTAGCTCATTTTTCATTGATCGGCATAGCTCCTACTGAGATGGTCAACAGAATCCAATAGTTTCCCATCCCTCTGGTAAATGTCTTCCCAGAAAAATTTTCAACAACCTGTCAAGTGATGCCTGACAGGATACTGGTACCAGCCTGGATCATGCTAAGTGAAATCTCATCTAATCTTGACTTTAATTCCTTCATCTTTGCTCTAGAAAACCAGAAAATTGTTATCCTCCTACTTTCTTGACATGTCCTTGCCGCTCTTCTTAGTATGGTATCAACAAATCTGTCAACATTGCAACATCCTGCAAAAGATACTTTCATGGGCTTTTCTGTCTGGTCTGTTTTTTTGTTTGTTTGTTTTTTACAATAGGTGATTATCTAAAATAATCAACAGTGGATAGATAATGTGTAAATAATAGCCATGTAAAACAGTTCGCAGTCAATCCATCGGCTGAAATCTTTGTCTAAACTATTAATCAAATAACTTCAAATGATGAACAAAAGAATCCAAGTCTGCACTTGGATAATTTGCAAACAGGAAAAAAAGGAATAGATTTGTCAAATTAATTATTCATTATAAGTAGTTCAATCAGACCTATCCCTTTTTATCATTTACATAGGTTTTAAATTCTTAAACTGGTTTGGGAATCTTAAGGAGTAAAACTTGCTATAAATGCTTAATGCACTGATCATTTATATATGCCACAGTAAATGTACAAATATACTTTACTTTGCATTGAATTAGGCAGTGGAAACCATGAAAGCATGGTTACAATACCTTTAGTTCTAGTTCTAGTTTGGATCTAATTTAGTTCTAGTTCTAGTTTAGAAAAAGGTAGATATTTCTAATATTTTTCTAATATTTTCTGTACAGCCTGAAATACAAATTGGGTATGTGCAGTTGGAAGATTCCTGCTGCAAGCAAGCAGCACACAGCTTCAAGACCCACTGGCACTGTGTTCGTAGCAGGGCAGCATGCCAGCGCTGAGAGAGATGCTACTGCCACGCTGCAGTGCACGAGCTACAGTGGGGGACTAACGTCGAGAAACGCTCAACAGCAGCTCCAAGCTGAATGAGTTTTTAGGAACTTTTAAAGTTACGATCCTGTCCCACCATACTTAGCTTGAGAGGTCAAGTAGAATCAAGGTCAAGCTTGGTTCACCTTATCTAGCACTAGACTCCACATACAGTCCTACCAAAGCCATCAAAAGGCTTACACTATGGACTTTATGGGCTATTATCAATCAGAACTATTTACTAAATTCACAAGATTTAATGTAATTAGTGACATTGGTAACAGACATGATTTTGAAGTCTGACCATGACCTAAAAGACAGAAGCAACACAACAGAACTTTCATTTTTAGATCTTTCATAGCACTGGCACTTAGCCATGTCTACAATCACTTTTTTGTCATGTTTACAATCACTTTTTTTTTTTTTTTGAAAAAAAAAAAAAAAAACCTCTGGCTGCATTAAGTATGCCACATCTCTGCATCACTTGTGCTACAGTAAAGCAAAGCAGTATTAAAATGACTTTTATTGAAAAAAAAGACCCCTATTTTGGGGTTGAACATCTGTTATCAGTTCAGGCAGTGAGTACTCAATTCAATATTTGGGTAGATAATTTGCAAATTCAATGCATAGAAAATTCTGTTCCAGAGTTGAGGTTAATTCATTCTTCCTGGCATGTTTTGTAGTCAAATGGAATCAAAATGTCCTCACGCATTACTTCACATCCTCTTACTTCTCTAAGAAACTAAACAGCTTTTTGGACAGTGCTGAAGGATATGAAGTCAACATGGGATAAAAACAAGAGGTATGAATAAAGCAGGAAAGAGAAACGTGCTTTAGAGTCTTGTCTACAAAACACACTTTTCAGCTCTGTGTAGCATAAACATAACGCAGTAAAAAAATCTACAAAGGAACCATAATGAGAGATACCACAGTTTGAAATTATTTATTGTTGTAACAGTAGCTAGTAGCCCTATTTCACGAAGAAGAGAAGGCTGCAATGTCTTACATGTGGTGCTGGAAGAAAGCTTTCAAAAGCCTTTAAAACAGGAAGAAACACCTTTCATTGTCAAATATTTAATGTGCAGCATGCGGTTTCACGTTTGTTGCTGTTCTTGTAATTGTTTTCAACACAGAAGTACATCCAGAAGTTTCATACCTCTAATAACAATACTCTATGATTTGTCTAATGGGATGGTATCAGGGTAACTAACCCATTTGTATTATTAAAGGAAAGTACCCTCTGAAATAATCTAGCGGTATCTAGCAATGCTCGGTATTTGAAAGATAATGGGAAGTCAGTTGCTGCCTTGTTTGGGTGGCCCCTTTGCTCCTTGACTTTAGTAATTTGGCTGTGGCAAATGGGATTATTTTGGAGGACTATGACTATGGAAGAAAAAACACATTTCCACTATAAGTTTGATAGTAAAATATCAATAATAGCACTTTCAAGTAGAGCCCTGTTGAAGTTCTTCAGTGGCCTTTGAATGAGGCCTAAAGAATTTGCCATCTACAGAGTTCAAAGCCTATTAGTAGCAAAAATGCAAGCGAGATGGAAAATAGTAGAGGAATCCAAGGACTGATCAAGTTATCACCTCCCCTGTTCTACAAAACACAATAAGTTAGCAGAAAACTCAAGAACAAAATCCAAGTAGTTGAACTCCCATCCCTGGCCTGTTCTTTAACCCTATTAACCTGTGCCTACCTCATTAACAGCTAACAACTCTCCACAGCAAAAGTCGGGACAGTGAGAGAAGGGGGTTGGAGAAGGCCAGAGTGCTTTGCACCTTGCCTGCAAAGGCTGCAAGGCTCATTCATTAAGTGAAAAAGTCCCATTCTTTAGCAGGCTACCTAAAGTTTCCTACTTTCCTGAACATTTTTTTCTTTTTTTTTTTCCCTTTTTATTGGACCTCACACTCCAAGGAATCTCCCACTTTTCTCTGGAATGGTGTGTCACACGACAGACTGTCACTGATGATTAAAAACTATGTCATCATTGACCTTATGTACAGCATCATTATTCACCGCTAACTGATTCCCCAAGTACAGAGAAGCCTTTTGTGCCTATAGAAAAATGATATTTTAACATTTTATCTAGAAGTTTAGTCTATTGATGCCTCATCATGGTTGGAGCAATACTTGATTTCAACATGTAAAAGAAATAATAACTCCCATGTATACTTCCTGTACACATACTAAATTTCCATTATTATAAAGTTGCCAGGTTTCAGGTTCATTCACTAGCTTAGGAACAATGAAGTACAATTAACTCTTGCAACTTCTGTTCTAGGTAAAGCCTTCATCTCTTTAATGAGGTTGAATATGGAACAAAATAGGTGCATTTTGGCAGCACCACTTTCGAAGTGGTGAAGCTGATTTTTGGCTCTTTCTCTGTTTTTTTTTTGTGTGTGTGTGTGCGTGTGTTTTTTTTGTTTTTGTTTTTGTTTTTAATTGAGAGCGTTTTATTTAAAAAATCCATGTGGGAGTTTTGTGATTCTTTTGTGCAAAATAACAAATGGTATCAAATATTGCTCTGCATGTTTCTCTTAAAGCCTACTCAAAGTTTTCAGCCCTTCTGGTCCATGTCAGTACAAACTCCTGACAGCTTTTCTAATATGAGCTCATTCATACAGATTTCATATACCCAGACCTGCTGTCCATAAAGGAAACAAGACAAATGTCCTGTTTCAGTCCACAGCTATTTTAACACACTCTACCCATCTTTCTAATATAACGACAGAGAGGTAATGGCAGAATTATGCAACAATAGTATGTCTGGTATAAGCCATCTTCTAATACTTAGTAATCTCTTCCAAAAATTACAAAACTTAAAAGCAATAAGAGTATAATTTCTCTCTCTAAATGAAGAGAACATCTGAGAAACTTTCTTGGACAATATAATTCGGGTGTTTTCAACATCGCTTATTTTATTTCACAACAAACTTACATTTTATCACATGATTGCTTTCCCAATTATAGTGCAAAATAAAAGGCATCATCAAATAGTTTAATAGGTGCAGAGGAAAATGTAGTTTTGTTCATCAAATGATGCAGAAAATAATGTGACAACAGAAAAATCTGTGTGTTGGGATGGGAAATTATTAGTATGGAGTTATTTATCCTATATCTCCTCACTGGAAGCAAGGGATAGAGGGCCCCCGGGTTTGATTATTATTATTTTTTTGATAAAGTGTACGCTGGGACAGAGGGAAGATTTCCTCTTCCAGGCAGGGTCTGAAGTCCTCTCAGTAAGTGTGCAATCTCAACAGTTAAAAGACAAACCTCATTTATCCATCAAACAAAAGTCCACGTTTAGGCCGCAGGGTAGGAGATTCAGGGGAAAGAAAAAAAAAAAGAGAGAGAAAAAAAAAAAAAACCTGAAGCTTTTCTTGAGAGAACTATATTTTTTTACCACAGTCCACTCGGACATATACTAATATAATTTTAAAAGGTCTGTATGCATCTATCAGCACCTTAGATGCTGCGCTGATAACTACTTTGCAGTGATTTTTAGATTCCCTTCTCACGTGTTGGCCAGCGATTGCTCTTAGTCCATTACTACAAAAATAAATAAATAAATAAAATAAAAGCACTAATCTGTTTTAAAACAAAGGCCTGGAAGAAGGCATGCTGCGAGGAGCGGTAGACCGCCGCCAAATGCTGCAGTATGCTCATAAGGGCCGGAGCCCAGACAGCGCGGGGCAGGTATATATTATTTATGTCTGCCTCTCTCTATGGTTACCTCCAGTTAACTCAAAGCCTCTTTTAAAACAAAGGTTGCTTTCGCCTTGCTCGCCATTGGAGGAAGGCCCTGCGCGCTCCCATGCCTGCCCCACCGCTGTAAACACACATAGCAGCCCCTCGGTCTAATTAGCTGTCTTTAAGGCTGGGCTAAGTGGGCTCAGTGGGGGGAAAGAGGCTTCCGCGGGCCCCTCCAAGCTTCTCCTCAGCACTCACAGGCCAAGCGCGCCCCGGCCTCTGAGAGGCACCGCCAAGGCGCTGACATTATGGCCACGGGTTATCATTATCATCTTTTTTTTAAAAAAAAAAAAAAAGAAAAAAAAAAAGAAAAACTGATCGATCGCTGCCGACTGCAATGATGCTCCGGGGCATCTCTCTCTCTGCTGGGGAGCGCTTGACCGTCGGGTATCATTAAAGAGGGGCGGCAAGGAGGAACGGGAGGAGGGGAAGGGAGGGCAAAGAGGCAGCGGAGGAGCAGGGAGTGAGCGACAGCCCCAGCTCCACCTCTCCAGCTCCTCTCCCTCCCGGACTCCGCTGACCTTTTGCTCAGAAGCCAGCTGAAGCCGGGAGAGATTTAATTGAACGGCTTCCTCGGATGTGTTTAGGGTTTGGGTGATGGAGGAGGAGGATGCAGCACTGGAAAGGCAGAAGCAGGGGGATAGGAGGGAGAAAGAGGAGGAAAAAAAAAAAAAGAAAAAGAAAGAAACAAACACATGTAACTTTAGATGACCTTCAAAAGCTAACTGCCCCACTGTCCGCAGGCCAGTGCCAGTCTCCAGAGCGCAGGCAGCTTGGGGGGGAGCCGTAGCCTATTCCCCACAGCGGTGGTCGCCGCCGTCCTTCCCTACTGCCAGTGATGGCAGCTGAGTCAAGATGGCCACTGGCCCTCTCAGGTGCCAACAGCGGCCGCCATGACCGTACCACGAGGCTTGTCCACATTTCTTCCCTCGTCAGCCAGAGTAGAGGGATTTTGGGAGGGAGCGGGCAGGGAAAGGCATACAAATGTTTTCCCCTGTCTTTCTAAAACCCACAATTTGCCTCCGCTGGCGGATGATAATGGCGGGTAAATAAAGCCAGAGGAGGCCCCTGCCCGCGACAGCCACTCCTAGTACTCGTTTCATCCAGCATTTCGGCTTTTTCCCTTCCTTTGTTTGCTCCTGCAAACAAGTCGGCAACCACCATAGCAAACGCAAAGCGTGAGCCCCCCTCGCTGCCTCCTTCGCTACCCGCCTCCCCCATCCCCGCGCTCCTTCCCCCTCGCGATTTTAACATAAGTAAAAAGGCACGCGTGAATCTCGGCTGAGTTAAATGGGTGACAAGGGAGATGGAAAGGAGGAAATTCATCCCTTCTTGTCTTTGAGAGCAATTTAATTAGGCCCAGGCCCCTGGTGAGCGGGTAAGGGGAAGGCTGAGGATTGGCTTGTCTGGGCTTCCTCTGAAGGCAAAAGCGGCCTTGGACACACATACAGAGAGAGGATTTTTAAAGGATCATGTAAGAAGATCAACAGATAAGCAGCTAATTTTGTGTACTTAGGGAGCAAATGAGTGCGCACGCTCCCGCTGGAATAGCCAGAGTGATGGGATGAGAGGAAGGAAAATAAGGAGGAAGCAAAGGAAAGATCTTAAAAGTATTTCACTATTACTGCTGATCGCCAAAATTAAAGATTTATACTGCTTGATAGGGTACTCTAGCTGTGGCTCTCACAGCAACTGTGCATGTGTACATATATCTATATACATACATATATAGATATAGATTTTTTCTTTATACAGCTCAGTTATTTCAAGAATTTTCATCAGAAAACCACTTTTAAACTAATTGGAGTCTGTGGAGAGGAAACCTCATTTTTGGTTCAAATGAATTTTCTGAAAATGTCATTTGATTCGGGAAATATGACTGATCTGCCCGATTTCTTGATAAGAAATGAAATGAGCCGTTGTCCTTCAGGATATCATAGACTTGAAATGGGGGATTTTATGGTTAATGCCATCAGATAGAAGTGTCCTACTTTGAAAGGAGAAGTCCATCAGCCCCAGGGAAAGGCTGAAGCCTGAATTTCCTTTCTAAATCTGCAGCTGCAGTTAGAGCTGGCACACAGCAGTGATAGATTTTTTTTCACAAGCAATAATTACGAAGTAAATGGCAATAAATAATCTGATGATTAATAACAAGATCAACAAAAAAAAGTGAATATTTTTCTATCTTTTCATTTTAATTCATGTTTTTCCTTTCAGTGATGTGGTCAGTGCTGATCACAAAGGCTAAAATTAACCGACAGCATTACAATATCTTAGGGTTTAATTATCTTACATAGAGGAAGCCTGTTTTTGGAGATGGCTGACTTCTTAGTGCAACACATAAAGGATCTCTTGGATGTCAGTATACAGTGTTACCTCCATTTTTCATATGGGAAAAATGAGAAAGACAAGATAAGTGACTTTCCCAAGGCCAAAAAAGGAATTAGTCAGAAACAAGCAAGTCCCTCAAAGTCCTTGCTGGAGGGCTGGAGACATTAGTTAGTTTATCTTCTTCACAGCAGCATATAAGCAAATAGAAATGGAATCATATGGATGAAAAATATCAGATTGGGAACAACAAAAAAGGCAGAGAGAGAAGGCTAAATAAGTATAAACAGAGACTCAAGCTGATTCGAGCTAATATTGAAGGAGAGGTTTTTAAAACAAGTATTAAGAAGGAAGCAAATTGAATGAGACTTCTGATAGACCTGGTCAACAATTTTTTTGCAGAGCTTTCCAAATCTGCAAAGTCTGAATCCATGCTTCCAGGCCTTGAACCTTAGACTTTCTGTTCTAGTCCGGTCTCCTGCCCAGTCTGTGAGTGTACAGGCCTTAGATACTCAGCTTTGTCCCCACAAACTTGATCGCCTAAATCCTGTTGACTTTGATAGGAGCATAAGCAGGTTTTTCACAGAACAACAAATATTTTATGGTACGATCTGTGAAAATCTGTGATTTGATTAGATCTGTGAAAGAAGGTTGGAAGTTACTGAAAGGGAGCAGAGGCTCAACTTTAGGATGCCATACAAAAAGCCAACAGAAGGAAAGAGAAACAAGGAAAACACAGGTGTTCATATTTCACAGTCAAGAAATCTTTAAGAAGCAGACAATATGTTTCCATTTGATACGGGTTTTTACCGTTGCAGTATCTCTTGTTAGTGGTGGAAAAATTACCAATTCTTTTACTGACACTACTAAACGGATTTCTCTGTATACAAATTCACTTCTCAATTAGTGGCTGGACAGGCCGCTTCTTAAATGCACAGAATGGAAGCAGCAAGATGATGTACTGCTCTAACCTTTTCCCTGTTAAATGGAAACAAATGGGCCTTTCTGTGATGCATCACTGATTATTCTTAATGCCTCTTTGTATTTCAAAATCCTGTCATGTTACCGCTTTGCCAGAGCTCTTACAAGGAAAAGAAATCTAAAATGTGCTAGAAATATTTTACTCCTTCTGAAGCTACAGGGCAATGCACACTTTGTGTTTTGCACCTTCTTATGCCTCCTTGACAACATCTGTAAGCATAGATGAGACAGGGCTGAACAGTGATCAATAGGAAGACAAATCCTGGGACTCTTGGTTACAGAGTTTACAGAGTCCTGTAAAACTCTCCAGCTCCAAAGCCAGGAAACCTTCATCTGCCCTGCCTAGGGTGAGGCCTGGACTGCTCCATGCTGTTGTTCAAGCTAATGCTTCTTGCAGCCACCCTGAGATAGCAGGGGCAAAAAGAGTGGGGTAGCTTCTTGCCTGATCGGTGGTTTAAGAATTCTCCATGCATAAGCCTGCCCCTGCTTTCTTTCCCTCTGCCGTTTTCAGTGGGCAAGACAATTCTGGATAGTATGTGTGAAAAAAATCCTGCATGAAAGAAAAATATTTCAGTCCCTCTCAGTCAGGTTGAAATCACATTGCAATATATAACTCAGGAGTTCAGGCACAAGTATTACAGATGGAAAAGTGTTATTAGGTCATCTAGACTAGCGCAGGATTGTTCCCTACAGTATATTCCCTAGTTCTAAAACTAGTCTAGTTTTAATTGACACGGGCAATGGGCTTTCCATCATGTTCCTTGGGAGACTGTTCCACTGCCTGAGCTCAGTATTAAAAAATATTTCCTCATACTCATCCGAAATTCCCTTTGCTTAATTTCAGCCTGTAACACTTGTATACTATGCTCTATACTGCATTCTGCGAGGCACAAGCTACCGTAGCTTCCCCCAAGAAGACATTTTTGCTTATGCACGCTGAATGCATTCCTTTCACTGGGTGGATAAATGTATATGATACACAGTATTCTCTGAGCACAACATACATTTGTTTTGTATAGCAACTGCTGAATAAAGAGCAGGCTGAAAAGAATTACAATGGTGGAGACTTTGATGTACGAACAGTTAGAAGAGCAGAAGAGGAGAACACATAACTCAGCCCCAGATTGCACCCTCAAGAAATCACGTTGAGATTCCCAACAGGTAAACACCTTGACAAATCCTTACTAGCTTGATGAAAGCAGTTTGCAAAAATATCATAAGAGTACAGAGTGGATAACACAGCAGATACATCAATTTCTTTTCCTAGACTTTTACAGTACCTTATTTAGCCAGAGATAGAATAATGTTCTACTGCAAATAGTATCAATTATACAGATTAAAATATGTCTAGGAATCTCAAAAGAAAAAATATATATAATTACATAAGAAATGTAATGTAGCAAATAGCACTTACAATCATAGCACAGCTTTTTTATCTTCAAAGTGCTGTACAAACACTGGGTAAATGAGTAATCAGTTTACTTTTACAGATCCCTGTGGAGCAGGTAAGCATTATTCCCAGATGGAGACATGGGGGCTCATCCTGAGAAGTGCTGAGTAGATTGCTTCCCAGGACTTCAGAGGAAACTGAAATGTTTTTTAAGGCCACAGTGTGACAATATGGTACATTCAGCTATAGGTCAAAGCTGCAGCACGCCAAAAACACTGAAGCTACACAACACAAAACACTGACCTTGTATAAGCTTTCACTGCCATAATAAATGCAATGAAAATGTTTGATCGGGTTAATTTTGTACTTGTGATCTTCTACCAGATAAGGCAACATCTGTCCTCACCCCTCTAACTTCATGATGGACTAGGTATCATCTCTCCTATGACATGAAATGACATAACGTCTGTAAAATTATAAAGCCAAAATAAACTGTAGATCAGCTGTCTCATTCAGCTCATGTTCATAAATGACATTATTCACACCTGTCCTGTAAGCACGAGATCCAGTGGTGCACCCCACAGTCCTATTAGTGATCACAAAACCAAAGCCTTAATATCATGTAAGGCAATGCTCAGAAAAACCAAAGCAGTGTGATGTGACATTTAGGGATGTGGCCACAGCTGTGGTTGACTGTGATACAAGTGTTGCATGACAAAAAAATCCTGCACTTAAGATTACACGTTGTCTCCTTTCAAGCACAAAAACACATGAAAGATAGCAAATTCATTTTGGGTGCTACTAAACAACGGCAAGTTTTGCTACTTACTGTTGCAGCACCACTGTTGTCTACCACTCCTCTAACCTTCAGCTAACCATCCAACCGCTGGTTGAGTAAGTGTGAGGGAGCACAGAGTCAGCTCCCATCATACTATTCCTGTACTCTTCATCTTACAACGCAAGGGACAAGCTGCCACCAGCAAAAAAGACATTTCTGTAGATGTGCCTCCTGGCTGAAGAGGTGGACCACAGACCAAACAATAAATAGCAAAACTTGAGGGTGCTTTTTTAACAATTCATAAAGGGTCAATTGTCATTGTCTTTGCAGAGCCATAAGTGAGCATATTACTGCTAATTTTAAGCGAGCCACCAAAGTGGCATTTAAAATTCTAGATTCACTGTTTTTTTTTTTTAATAGCTAAGTAGTCACTGAACTACTTGTGAAGCTACAGTTGAGCAGAAGATTGAAAACTGTATATTGTCCAAAGGTGGGAAAGCATTAATAATAGGAAGTATTGTTGGAAGGGAAGAGAAATTTCTAAGCTACACCAGTTTGTAAGAATCTGAACTAAGGTATATGTGAAATAAAACAGGTTATAAGTAGTCCTTTCTAGAGTTGTGCAGTAAGTACAGATTGGCTCTCCCAGCCCAAAGAGTGTGAGGGTTTAGGCCTTCACCAGTTAAGAGTTTAAGCATTAAGTCTGAGCAGAACAAACGCTATGAGTGAATGGTATTTGTAATAAATTTCAGAACTCACTCTCCTTAGCGGGTTCTTAGACAAAAACTAGACAGCCTCATGCCTTCTGCTGTGAAAACTAGGTCGGTGATCTCCTGCCCTTATCACCCAGCTCTGTTATTCCATCCACCCCTATGCATCTTCTCAAGCTTGCCTCAAACTCTTGTTCTCATGACCCTCAGTGAGCCAGTCGATCTCATTCACCTGAAACAAGAGCTGTCACAGAGCCACTGGTTTCACACACCAGAGCCAGCACAAGGGAGGGAACAAACCACATGCTAAGGGCTGATGAGGAGTAGGAGGAACGGTGGAAATGAGAGCAACAACAGGCTGTTGGCACTCGCACATTCTTAGATAGATTCAGCTACCTCATATAATTTCAACTTTAGTATATTCTCCACTTTCTTTTTTTTTCCTCTCCAGTACTGATTTTACCCTTTTATGTCCTACTTCAGTGAAAGGCCAATTAATAATATTGAGACATTAGAACTATGCGTTATGTTAGATGCTGTTCATCAACTGTACATCAGTGCTCCCTACAGACACTGGATACAGTCCTGAATCTCGTGTATTAATTTGTAAAGGGCTTTAAGATCTTTCTGTAAGGAAGTACAGGAACCCTGTTTTATTTCATAGAATACACCTGTGTACAATAAATAAAAGCACCAAGCCAAAAAATTCTGGAGTAATACACCAACTCATGGAGACTAGGTCATAGTTAGTAGCAAAACAGTGAACAATATGGATATTATGTCAAGGTACATATCTTCTATGGGGATAAAATATTCATTTTTACAAAAACAGAAGGAAGTATTCCCAAGATACAACATAAATCCAAATGTGAAAGAATGATTTTTGCCACTTATTCAAAAACTTAAATTGAAGAGTTACAGCAGAATTCTAAATTGTTGGTATGAGCAAGAGCTGACCAAGTCTAAGAACTCAGTGCAGTCAGAAGCTAGAAATGACAGCTGGATCATTTATTCCTTTTATGTAGCAGAACCCCAAAATACCTAGAAAGAAAAGCTCACAAAAAAACACTTTCACTCTGCTCCTATCCCTGTGTCCATGAGTGACACAGGAAGAACATTGCCTGGTCTTGCAGCTAATTTTCCACTTCTGAGGTGTTCTCTTAACCATCCACAACCACCACCTCTGGAAGGTCTCTGCAGTACCACTGCAAACTTGAGTATAGCCCACTTTGATAATAGTGAAATAAGCAGAGAGAAGGTTGAGATTGAAAGGGTGAGGTATTGAACCCAGAATGAATGACAACCTCAGTACCTCTCTTTCTCCTGGCTGGACTTGTTAAATCATCAGTTAGTGACTGCCTCAGGGAGGCTAGGGCACCTTAGCATGTGTCCTTGTCAGGATCAATAGAGCAAGGGATTGAGTACCCCCATTTGGATGCCTTGGGCAACCCGTGACCAAACCAGGGGAAAAAATAAGGGAAAGAATGTATTTAACTTATCTTATAAAGGACATATTTTCAAAAAACTAATCTTCTAAGGATCTGACTAGCTTCGGGGTTTTGTTTATATTTTTCATTTAGGAGTCTCCCTTGGGTCTTTTCTTTGCCAGGAGCACAGTGGGCAAAATCAGGTTCTTTGGCTTCCCCAATGTGTTCAAGAACTCTATGGATAATTTAAGTTTTCCTACTGCAGTAAAACAGAAAGTTCATAAAAATAAATAGAGTAATACTTCGCACTCATTCCACAGGAGGCTTGTGCTTCACAAAAGCTATTCGCCGAAACATCTATTAGAAGCAGGTAAGTGTTGTTTTCCCATTCCACAGACAAGAAATGGAGATACAGGAAGTGTCAAGACCACCTGAGTCACTGGGGACCATTCTTCAAAGTAACAATTTTGTTTTTCTGGAAGTCATGACTAACTCACCTTTATGAGACATGTCACCTTGGCCTTCAAATGCCAAAAAACAATGCTTAAATGCTTTAAAAATATGGATAATAAGTGCATAAAGGCTTTAAGCTGCATTCCTCCTGAAGCAATTTATTACTGTTAACATCAGCTCCCTATGGTACATACCACATTCACAGCAGAAACAGACATTTGCCTGTCTTTCAGTCCAGATACAGTATCCCAGAATATTATTTGAAACTAGTAGAGAGTATATACCAGAACGAAGTACCTCACAGCAACAAATGTTTGTCTAAACCCAAATCACTTCTGAAATGGAACATGGATGCTCTAAAGCATAGTACCCACTGTGTCTTTTCTGGTTTCTTCCTCTGAGACTTTAATCAAATATACAGTCCCAATCTTCTGATTCATCAGTCTCTCAGTTAACCAAAAGCAATGGTATGAGTAGAAAGTCTCTGGGATCATTAGTGTAATCGTAGCCATCATTGCACCAGCAGCAGAAAAAAGATATATCAATATTTCTCTAATTGTGAACTGCAAAGAGCTACTGGTCATGCAGGTCTCTCTTTTCTCCTCTTCCAGATACTAATTTACATTAAAACTAAAAATATATTAGATACTTTTGTCTGATTACATTTCCATATGAGCAACTGCTGCACAGTCAGGACTTATCATCTTGGTGGTGGCTAGTGAAGAAGGAAATGGTCTACATCATCTGAAAGAAAGATCTAGACAGAAGAATATTCTTTGTACAAATTTGATTCAATATGCATTCAAAGCATAAGCAATAAGAAAGGCCTGAGACAGTTCCTCCCATTCTCCATATTTATTCACCCCTCTCTCCATTCTCCAATCTCTGCAATTGGCAAAAACATAAAGGATGTAAAAAAGAAAAAAAAGTTTAAAAGAAGTTCAAGATATACCAATAATCAAGTTTGTTTACTTTGTTTTACAGGGATATTCTTCCTCATGATGACTACTTCATGGCCCCCTCTCCAACGAAGTTAATTTTACCTGAATAAAGTCCATAGGCCTTTGCCTAATGGACTGATTTTCATTACTGGGGATATGGTGACATAAATATTATCTAAACTTGTTTCAAACAAGTTTAGAACATTGGCTAGAGTCTATTCTCTTATTTTAATCAACGTTATCAAATGTTCAAGGACAAAAGATGTGAACTGAGTATTTCTTCCTAGAGACAAACTATCCCAGGTTACTTCAACTGTACATCTAACCCATGATCCAATTTATCAAGACATAATTCGTCTGTCTTCATTTTGAATAGCTGAATGTTAGATTCTTAGTCTGTTACTTCTCTGCACTTTTTCTCTAGTCAAATGAGACAAACAACTCAAGAAAACAATATATGACATCATTAGGTGAATGGACTGTTTAGAATATGAGGGATTAACTGCACATTGCAAGTTCTTCTCTCTGCATTCATTATAGAGGGATCCCAGAAGAATTTCTTAAATAAGAGAACCCCTTAAAAGATAGTTAAAATTAGTTGGAATTAATCTTTCTCCTAGAGTTGCCAAGACAAGATTCTTTCCATGATGACTAAAGATCACAGAAGATGGGGAAAAAAAACATCCAGGTTCTCTAACTCCTGTTCATTTGTCTTCATCTTTTCTATTTTTATTGAGTACAGGGGTTTACATAGTGTAAAGTCTATTTTAAATAATTGCATCTCTTGATAAAATAATCTGAGTTTAATGGTCTACCTTTAAACTCCTTCTCTTAGTGGTTTTTGTGGCTGCTCTGCTTAGCTCAGTTTTCAGTTATTGTTCTTCAAGATCACTTTCCTTGTTAGCACTAAGTCTTTGTTTTTTCCCTTCCAGCATGCTCTCCAGATCCTTCCTCTTGTTTCTTTTCATGCCACTTCCTGAATAACGCTCCGTTTGCTTCTCTGACCACTGTAAATACATCAGTCTGCCTGCTGAATGCCATTTAGTTCTACATCCATGGTTGAACTAACATCTAGATTTAAGACACATAAGTGTTATTCTGTCAATTGTTTGGTGGAACCAAGAAGGTTGCATTTGATCAAAATAATCCAGAAACACAAAGTTCAGAGGAGGAAGTATTCTGTCCATTGTTATGACTTATTAAAGCAGACTCTATTGCACTGTAATTAAGAAGGGGAAGAAATGTCAAATTATTAAAGAAACACCCCTTTTAAAATTCAAAGCACTGGGAAGATCAATGACAGTTAAATGCCCATTAGATGCAGGCATCTAATGTATCTTTTAAGTATTTCTTCCCTACCTTCCAAGTAATTCAGTTTGACGTCAGCTCTAAAGTAGTATCTTCAAGGAAAAAAAGATAATACAACAACATCGGAACTACTTTTGCTTTATTACTTTTTTATGCTACCCCACAGCCACAAAACTCAAGGTGTCTGCCTGTAAATTAGTTCCATACAGTTCCACCATTTTGCTAGAAAGCATGGTGGAAACCTCCAGAGTAAAGAAATACTAAGCTCTCAACTCATTGCAAAACCCGACTTCTGTTGTTCTGAGGCCAGCAAAGACATAACTGAGATCTAGATAGCTCAAGGATTCAGGCCATGGAACTTCAGATCATAAAATATTAATTTTTATTTGTTCTTTCTTCTTTACTTTTCTTTCGCTTGAATATTTTATTCCTACTCCCAAGGTCAAATGCCATCAGTAACATCCACCTGCTGACCAGGCCGTATCTAACACCTTTCAGAGTTCCAATAATGCTGGCCTTTAAAGATAATCTGACATTTGTATTGAATAAAACAGGCTTGTCACATCACCTCAATCACACATTCCACTTATTTCAAAGTGACTTGGGTAGACAGAAAAAGCTAGATTCAATGCTATAACATCACTTTAAACCTTAAATTGTTCTTCTGACCTTAATAAAATCTCACAAGACTAACAGCTACAAAACAAAGAGCTAAGACTAGCCTAGTCATATTTCAAACCTGAAAATATACTTTAGTATATCACTTGGCTGGCACTCATCAAATATGTGGGATTTCTGAGCCCACACAAAAAATCTGAAGGCACATTACCACACAAACCACAAAAACTAAAGGCTATACCACAAGCTCTATCATGTGAAATATATGGCAGTATTTAATTGCCTGTGTGTTTGTAATCAGTGGGAAGTCTGTAACAGGGGGGAAAAAAGGAAAAAGGAAAAAAAAAAGGGGAAAAATAACCCTCAACCTCTAAATTTCAGAAGCTTTAATTGTGCAGCACCATGGTAAAGAAAAATATCATAGGCATCATCTCCACTAGTTACAATCTTCAGATTGAATCTACACAGCACACTTTAACAAAGCATGCATTTATGTATAAGATTTAAATACAAAACTGACTACCAGATGGACAAACTGGATCCACAAGGATACCCATCTAGGTAACCAAGATTGTATCCTGTATTTATCTACCATTACACTGTTGTCATTTTTTTTCTAATCTATTTTATCATTGTGAAACAAGTAAAATTTATACCAAATTTAAGATGACAGCCATGATACGTCATAACTGTAGGTTACAGTATGGACTAGAAATTCATATAGTTCAGTTCCTGTTTCAATTGAAAGAGTATTTTATTGGTGTTTCTGAGGCATATGGTAGGAATTTTTCCCTTTCTGAGGGGAAAATGGAGGGATCTAGGTGATTTTTAGGGAGGTTATATGTTAACTTTTTCTAAATCTTGACTAGTGTTTATGAAAGACATTGGAGGGTCAACCCTAGAATAAGCATTGCAGTCTTCCATGCGAAACTGTTCAGTGCTTTGATAATTATCTAAGGAATAATTTCTGGGATTATTGTGCTAATTCACAAAACGATCAAGATTATATTCACCCTTCTATGCTTGGGATATTGAAATAAAGTTTGGCATAAAGCTTTAGACATCTATAGCACATATATTTACGCTGGAAACAGTTGTTTGGACTTTCTGTAGATCAAGAGAGAAGTATAGGCTCTTCTGTGGCATAACTGGATACATCATAGAGGTCATACTAGTATGAGCTGAGCACTGTTTCCTGTACAGTCTCCATAGTAGGAGACTGTTCAGCTACCTCCAAGACATCTCCAGTTAGCTGAAAGAAATCTCCTCCAAAGTGCTACTCCGCTCGTGGTGGTTTGTGATAGGAACACAATGATGTCCTCTGAAAGTTAAACTAAGAGGAGTTACCCGTCTCACATATGCCAAACAAGTCAGGTCTGAACAAGCAATGTGAATCTCTGTCCTATAAATCCGTCAAGTGTTATAGAGGTGTAGTAACAGTGTATAGAAGTTAGGGAAAATTTTTGCTCTTCCTGGCTTTGCAACTCTGCAGCTGCTATGTGACTTAAAAGTCATTTAATTCTCCCTGCACTTCTGTTCATTTTCCCACATTTTGCATCTGTACCACGGAGAGGGAGGGAGAAGGCCATTCTTTAACATCCCTTTAGAAGCTTTTCTTCTGAAGAAAAATGTATAGCAGCCAAAACATGTGCTAAAGAATGGCCAGAAAAAGCATCAGCACTGAAATCACTGCAGCTTGCATGTATGTGTGCATTCTAGCTTTTGTAACCATTATTTCAAACACTGATATCTCAGACCAGGCTAAAGTTAACTAACCACCAGACTTTGAAAAAGATTTTGTAGAGATTTGTACAGACATACAGAGAGCCTACATGTCACAAAACAAAAACAAAACAAAACCATGCCTGTAAGTTGCTGAGGATGCATTTTTCCCCCCTTAGTTTCTACGATACATGCACAACGTGGTGTTTCATTGCTATCAGTGCAATATTGTACACTCTGTGGAATTCAGAATGACAGGGAAATAGTTTGTATTGAGAAAATGCCAGCTGAACTGTACTGCAGAGTATATATATATATGTATATATATATATATATATTCTCATTGCTAGATCTCTTTATAAATGCCTGGTATATCTTTTCCTTCAAAAAAAAAAAAAAGAAAAAAAAGATATATTATGTAACTGTGGTTATTTTTTGTCAAATAATGAGGCTGTCATTTGGTAGAACTATTGAGAGGGGAGGGAAGGTAAACATCCAACCAATATTAGCTCTGAAGTGCTGGGTAATTGTAAAGGGCCCTGGGCAAAAACAAAACATAGATGTGCAGTAGTCATAGCACATCTTGTCTTAACTTGTCTTTGTTAGTGTAAGTGAAAAGGTTAATGCTGTTCAATTCCGTCAACACAGAATGAGGCACTGTGGCACCTTTTAAATCTAAACTTACCCACAGTGCAACTGATGTGATTCCTGAGAGAATCACATTATTTACAAGTTAGTTCAGGAATATGAATGCCAATTAACCACGTGCTGACGTATTATATATTAAAAAAAAAAAAAAAAACAACACGCACATGCACACACACCAGATTGCTTTTAGTATGCTTATCACAGGGAAAAGCTTTGCTGCTGTCTACCAGCAGCATATGGTAAGGTCTCAGCCACCTACTAGCCATAAGGGCTTAATCCTACTAGCCAAGACAGATATCAGGGATGGATCCCTACAAGACTCTTGAATAGCATGCATGGCAGTTCTAAAGAATAAAGCTGCCTTTAAAGCAGAATAATTGATGATGACTTAAATTCAATGCCAATTAAAAATGTCAGAGGCTGCTCTTGACTGCCTTGCACTTTGCACAGTCAGTTAAATTCAGAGCAAAGTCGATGTAAGAAAGCTGCCAAACTGCCCACATTTGACATGGATCTGGCAAAAAAATAGGCATGGTGACAAGCATGTAAGTCAGGGAAGAAGCAAATCCTCAGTTTTTAGGGCCACATTCTTCAAACAAAATGCCATCCAGATCACCTCAAATTTGTGCAATTACCAGAGGTGTAAATTGAGCCTCACAATAAACGTGAAATAAATAATAATTTATTCACTATCTGCTATTTCCTTATGATTAATTATACTTCCTTTTCAGTCTTTCCTTTGTTACTAAAAGTGTTGCAGATCAATCTTTTGGTGTGGACAAAGGAACTCTTTATATCATGGATGCACTGATGTAAACAAATATGGCTGTGACCATTCTTGTATTCAACTTGCCCTGTATTCAACTAATAGACACAGAATGTCACGGCTTATTATTTCTAAAGCAGACAGCCTAACGGGTCAGGTATGGCTATCTTAGCACTGCCAGGATGTCAGACCTTTGTAGAACTGCCAACTTAAAACCCTGAACTTGAGCAATAACATACATTTTTACCAATCAATCAAGCCCTAGACACAGACAGTTGCCCTTTTCCTTAGATTTTCTGTTAACTTCTCTGACCCAACAAGTAGCCCTCACATGGGTAATGTGAATAAGAGGTCACTATGAAAATATACCCTGATACCAGTATTGCCAACTTTGGAGCTGGAACGGCAGCAGCAGCCACAGGCATACCTGGCTTGCACAGGATAATTATGACACTGAATCTGCATAATGCCTCTGGCTCCATTCCCAAAACTACCCTCTGCGCTAGCTCACGCAGGGCTGGCAGAGGATTACTCCATGAGGCACAGACAATAGAGAGGGCCCCCTGTTCTCCTGCTCCCATGGCGATGCCTCCCTCAATGCATCATGAAGTCATGCGGACTCCGGATTGAATTTTACCCCAAAACATCTATGATTCAAAATCTCTTGTTCTTGTCATTCCCCCTCTGAGCTTGACTTCAGAGGATTAGGGTTCTCTACAGCTGAAAACCTAAGTATGCCAAGAAGTAGACCCAAAGCTGCAGGCATCTTTCCTATATTGCTAAGGATTAAAAGGGATTAAAGACTCTGTCATAAACTAGCAATGCACCTATTCTACCTTCATACACCCCCAAAATATGATCCACTGTTTCAAAATGTGATCCACTGGCTGTATTTTATTTCAAAACCTTTTACTCCTAGCACAATAATGAGTCACAAACATACTTTTTAAATCAAAAAGCAAGAAGTCCACATAATACACCTCTCTCAGAAAGTGAAAGATAGATCAAGTCTCTTCCACAGCAATGCTTCTATCTCCCTATTTTGATGGGTTTTGTTCCCTCTTTCATGGCCAAAGTATTTTCTTCTGACCTGGCTACAACCCAACCCTGCACACCCACCTAAATCACTCCTAGGACTGCTATGTATTTCCATAGTATAAGACAGAATATGAATCAATTCGCTAGGAAAGGACATGACATATTCGTAATAGCTGTGAGCCAAATCCTTGTTTTCACTTGTATAAGTAGACAAAAAAAAAAAGCATGCCACATATGTCACACATATTCATAGGCAGAGGTGTGGCTTGGCCCATCATTTTTATATATGATGATGAAAATGTGAGGAAATAGATTATCACTTAACAAGAGAAAGAAAGTGCTGCATTATATTCGCATTCAATGCCAAAATGAAGATTGAAGCAAACGATGAAGCATCTGCAAACAGGAACACGTTGGAAGCACCTTTTTCGGCTTCCACCTTCCTTGCTCAGAGATCAGTCCTTCTGTTTGCTGTTGACGTCTTTCCAAAACAACTTTAATTTCTCTTGCTATTTAATACATGTCAGAGCACTTGACAACACTCACAATCTCTATTAATCAAAGCCTGGGTAGTTGCAGCAGCCTGAACGGGAGTATAATCCTTAAGATTCAGTCCCCCCTCAAAAGGGAAAAAAAAATGGTGGTAGTTTGCCTGACAACAGGGTAAACAGATTATTGTGTTATTGCTGGCTGATTGCCGGAGTTATTTTGGAGCTCCATAATTCGTTTAAAGAGATTTTTGACATTTATGAAATGACTTCTATAATCAACTGACAGTGCAATATCCTATAATTGTTCAATTAAAAATGACTACTAGTGCATTCATTTATTAGTAGAATCAGATAATTGTCTTGCCACTAAAGAGTACTTCACACTTTGCGCATCAAATGAAAATGTTTGAGTATAAATCTGCGGCAGAGAAGCCAAAGTCCTGGGGATTTTTCAAGTGAAGGTGTAATTATTAGAGGCCTCTGAAGTAAATATGGTTTCATGTGATAATCTTTAAATGGATTGCATGTGTCTTACAAGACATACTTCTGCATAAACTGTCACATCTGGTGAGATGGACATGAACAGGTTTCCCATGGCAGGTGTGATTCGTGTCATTTCAAACAGGGTCCATGTGAAAAACTGTCATCCAAGTCACAAAGCTGACTTAGCTCCCCATTCTGCTTCCATCCCTTCCCACGTTCTGATCCTGGGAAGGTGGTACCTTAGCTAAGGAAGGTGTCAGAGGATGGTCGCAGAGGTAAAACAGTTTTGCCTGGGAAATTTGACTGGCATACGAGTCCAAAAGCTGCAGGTCCCAGTCCCAAGTGCACATGAGCACACACGCTCACCTGCAGTATATCAATATTCTCACAAATATCGAGTGATTTTTAGGTGTTCTTGAAGCCCACTTGAGGTCACTCAGCACCTTGAAACAGTTTTGGAATAGAGACTTTCTCTTTAAAATTGAACATTTTAACTCACATTATCCAAACCATCTGCTAAGCAAAATCACAGATCAATTTTTCATTAAATAATAAAAAACCTCCATGCATCAAGTAGGTAGAGATCATATGGAAAACTGTGTAAGCAAATCACTGAAAAGCAAGCAACAGCAGCAACCCCTTCACAAATATAATGATTTTTTTTTAATTATCTCTCTGTTTCTAAGGACAACCTTCCAGAATTCTTGGCTAAAACTCACAATTTACATTCAGATAATAATAATTAAAGGAATCCAGTGCATAGTCACCAGATGGAAGATAATACTTAATTTGCGGCTGCTACAGTATACTATTTAGTAATGTCATTTTGGAGTCTCAGCTGAGCTTAAGCCCGGCTCCCCCCGCTGCTTCCCTCCCCCAGCGCACACCAATTTGATAACAGAACATAATGCTGCTTCACCTCGCACTTGAGCTTTCCTATATTGCTTTGCATCCAATGATCTTCAAATACTTTAATGAACCAATAATTAGGAAATTATTTCTTACACCGCGACTTAGCCAAGTGTTACTTTCTCCGTTTAGCGCGGGGAGAGAGAGAGATGCAAAAACGGGGGAATCACTGCCAGATTTTTTCACTAGCAGGCCCAGGATGAGGGGCAGAGCGCAGAAATGGGGGAGCATCTGGAGAGCACCTCGTGTTACAGGGCAGTGCGAGGTAGCAGCAAGCACTGGGTGTAGCTGCATGGACACGACCAGCAGAGCCCGAACGCTGCCTGGTGCTCCCTGCCTCTGCAGACCTTTTACAGAGCCCCCGTCAGCCCTAGCCCTCCCACCCCGCACCGTAATCATGAGCCCATCCTTGCTCCTACTTAGTGGAAAGAGAAGAAATAAATAAAAATCAATGCGTCCTCCTATCGGATCAGCTTTGCAAACTACCCGTCAAGGTTACGCCACCTCAGTGCCTGCATTTTTCCCCCATTTTTTCCCCCCACTGCTCCCTTTCTTGCTGTTATTTGTTGTTGCTTTAACCCCGCTTTTCCCCACGTTGTTTGGATTCTCAGAAAGACTTTTGATAAAGGCGGCCCTGGCAGCCGGATGATAAATACTATTTTCTTAACCTGCCTAGCTCTGTCAGCCACCTGCAACCGCAGCCTGCCACGCGTTGGAAGCAGCTCATTAACTTTCCCCCAGCTTCCCGGGAGTTTTCCTTGTTTTCTTTCACCTTGGGTGTGTGCTGCCTTCTCGGCGAACGGTTAACTACATGAGTAGGCCGAGTGGGCTTTGGCACCGCGAGCGTAGCACGCTTCAGGCAGCCTCCCCGCTAAGGCTCAAAATCTCTCTTAAACACATTAAGCAGCCCATTTTGGATTGATAGTGCAGTAATTATTCTGCTTCACCCTAAAAACCATCCTGGGGTAATTGGCGCCGAGGAAAATTACCCAGAGTCCTCTGCCACCTGGTAGTTAAGGAACGAATCCAGGGAAAGATAAGTGAAGCAGGGAAAAAATCGGCACTTATTTGATTTTAATCTCACCACTTTGCAAGCATTTAAATTGCCTTAATCAGGTGGCTGGCTCCCAGCCTAGCTGGTAATCTGTTATCAAATTTGAAACTAGATTTTTTAAAATGTCAGTGTAGGCTGAGAATTGAAGTCTATTAACAGTTATGAGCCTCCCTCCTAAACTTCCATAATCTATGTATTAATGATCCCTTTTACAAAGCTGTCAAATATTACTTTATTATAACTATATATTAGTAACGTCAGTGTAAAAGCAGGATTTAATTATTTATTTTTTTAAAGATAGGGGAAAAAAAAACCCACACACATACACAATGCCAACATTCTTAACACGGAAACCCGATTTTTCTGAGGCAATAACTTGAGTGTATGGAATAACCTTGATAAATGTAATTGAATTTTTCTCTGATAAGATTAACTAGTGGTAATTGTGAATGGGGAAGGTCTGACCCACTACAAATGAGATGTATGACGAGCTGAAAATAATCAATTTTTTTCTTTCTCTCTCTCTCTTTTTTTTCCCCACACACAGATAAAAAAAAACTGAAATAGTAATTTTGGGCCTGGCAGGATGAAGCATTTATGTCTGAAATGTTTTTGTATGTGCTGATTATCTCCTATCTTCTCAGTGTGTCTAATTGTGCTGAGCTCAGTTTAAAATGAGATCAACACATTTAAACCCCAGAAGGCTTAATTAAGGGAGGGACTTAATGCTTTACAAAAAAAGGGGAAATTGTGTCTTTTGACAAATGCAGTATAAATTTTACCTGCAACTTTCCTGACTAGAGATCTCTAAAATTTTGTAGTTCACTATAGCAAATTGTTTTTAAAAACAAACAAAAAAGAGAGAACTTTGAAAACTTATAATAGCTAGTAGGGGTTAAGAGCTGTGCTTTTTTTCATGCTTCTTAGTTCTCACATTTTGTTTCCACATGCTCTTGTTCAGGCTGTCCTCATCAAGCAGACAAGGATACGATATATAAAACAGACTCGAAAACTCCAGTGTTTCAACTCTTCTAAAGCCCATAGCAACTATGTGCTTTTCAGAGTTGCAGATGCCTCTCGTGTTGCATAGAGAAACACACATGCAAATGCAGACAAACCATCCCCTTACCTTGCATTTGTTTCCATTAAGCAGACAAACTATTGCCCTGGAAATTAAAAAGAGACGATGTGGGGGGGACCGGCTGTTAATTCTTTTTGGTTATGTGATAAAAGTCAATCAAATATTCTTTGAAAATAATGCCCCAGTTCATTTTTTTCTTCCTCCCTCATTATCCTGTAACTCTGACCATTGAACTTCAGTGCTGTAGATCAGTCTAAAACAACTGGGTATTCATATTCTCTTCATTGAATCCTGTGTAGGTTCTGTGAAAGACTCTTCAGAAACATAAAATCTACCGACAATGAAATTAATCACAAAGTACAAAAGAAAAGCAGCTGGCATGCAACTACTGAATAATGCAAAACGTGCAGATTTAAATTACATGTCACCGTTAATGTATACAATATATCTATATCTACACACACACACACAGTTGTGCTATAATCAGTAAATAATTTTTCACTGTCTACAAAATAAGTATTTTAATTCAGAAATAGTATATACTGAAATTGCATCAAAATTAAATACCAGATGAGTTCATCATGATTAATGTTACTGCTGCAAATACCAGAAGGAATTAACCCCAATAGGAAATGGTTGCACTTTAAAAGCAGAGTTTAAAAAAGAAGCTCGTGCATGGGAGAAAGCTATAAGGGAAATCAGGAAAAAATTGTATCAATAGCTCTGTCTATATATTCCAAGTCTCTAATTAGTCATTAGGATCAAACATAATAAGAAAAGAAAGTTAAGTTTTCTTCATTTATGTTCTCATTAGAACATGGATAATATAAAAAGGAGCTACCTGTGAAAAATCTAGAAAAAAATCACCAGCAAGATCCTTATTTTCATGCAATGTTGTGGGCAAATTCTAATCCCAGTTAGTGTTATTATTTTTCTTTTAAACAAAAAAAAAGAATAAAATAGAAACCTGAGGATCCATAACTACTTGCCTTAGAATTCTGAAGTTTGCTAGTTCTGTGCTGCACAGCCATATATATCCTTGAGCGCAAACAACAATCCAGTGTACTTTATTTCTCAGCTTTTGACAACCTTTATTATTTCGTTTATCTGCTATTCATAGTGAGATGTAAACATCTTACTTCCCAGTGTGATCCTCATATCAACAGTGGGTCAGTTTAAAATATTGGGAATCAATAGGTTATAAAATATCAGCCAGTACTAAAAAGACAGAGCTAGAGCAAATTCATTGAATGTCAAATAAAAAATAAACAAACATCAACAGTTAAAAAAGTACTAAGACTGTAAATAAAAAGATTAAAAATAAATATTTCTAAAACAATGATTCAACAAGGATAATATCCTTATGTTAAATACTAAGCCATTTACAGCAAAAGACATGATGAATTTCATGTAGACACTCACACAATATTTCTAAATCAATCTTTAAATTTAATAGAGAATATGCATGGAAACAGTGCTCATTGCTATTGTAGCAATGCTGAAAAGGGTAATATGGGTAGAGAAAACTTGGTTCAGATTCAGTTTGTTGCTTTGTTTTAATTCACTGGGTGAGACATTTCAGACTGAGTGGTTAGTGGCGGGGGACAGCATTGACATCTTAGACAAACAAACAGACTTCATGGACATCTTGTAACACAAGCTTGACGCAAAGGAACCAGGCCTCCTGCTGCTCTTTTCCCTCCACAGGCCTCAGAATCTCGTCAGTGATAAGCCTATAAGCAGAGCTGGACAAAAAAAAATCTTGACAATGGATTTCCAGTGCAAAAATGCAATTTCATTAAAAAAAAATTAGAACATCTTTCAAGAAATTGCTAAGTTAGAGTCAATTTTCAACTGGAAGAAATCCAAACAAAACTTTTCAAAATTCAGTAATTTCAGTGAGATAAAAAAAAAAGTTTAGATTTTGTTATGATTGCATAATAAGAGATTTGTATTTTGTCAAGTACAATGATGTAGCTTCAGATACTGTACCTCCGTCCATTTTCTGACCAACCATGCTTATGAGTATACTGTATGGTTTTAGTCATTCTCAAATAATTGTCAAATTTAAAAACATATAGTCAAAATAGACTAAACAAAAAAAATGGATCTTGAAGCTTGTAACATGGTGGGTGGTGCAGAAAAGAAGTTGGAAAGGAAGGAGTTTGAATCCAAGATTTCTGTTCAGATCTTTGGCTACTTTACAGAGTAAAAAACAGCATTTTTCTTATGACCTTACTTGTCCAGCTGGCTCCACACATCAACATAGCTCTAATAAAGCAACATATCAAAGCAGAGTTCACATTGTGGTGTTTCATTTATTTTTGAAACTTCCTTGAAAGACTGTTCTTGCTTCACTTTGTTTAACCTTAGAGATTTCAGTTTAACCTGTCACAAGATTTCAATAAACTTTAGGCTTACTTGGTTTCTAAGAGATTTCTGTCATTCATTTGAAGGCAATTTTTTAAGTGCCACCTTGAAATAAGAAGCTTTTTTTTTTCTTTTAATGAAAGAGCACATCCTTTCTAAAATCAGATGGTTCATCAAAAGAATTAAACAAAGCCTTTTCAGGTCTCCCTTATTTTTTCCTCCAGTTTTAATTTCTCAGTTTGCTAGAATTTAATCAAATTTGCAAATAGGTTTGCAGCATTCATCTCTCCACCTGTAATGACTTCCATGCCCATTTTGGCAAATACACTATTAATCACACATACACTGTCCAGGGCTCCTAACACCTGTCCTGGGTTTTCATAGGAACCCAGGTGCTGGGAATTTATCATTAACTGCTGCTCTTGGCCTTTCTCGCCATATACTACCTCACAGGAGGAAAGACAGGCCAGAGCTGAAGGAGTGGTAACTTGTAAGCTGAAAATACAGGGATGCAATGGTGACAAACTAACCGCGGTAGCGAGGCAAGGGCAGATGATCCTTCATTGCGATTGGTCTCCTACTGCTCCTCTTCTGTTCATCGGGAATCTGCGGAAAATGCCAGCTCAGTAATGGGGTCGCTTCAGGACCCTCATTTATTTGGCTGCCTTCTGCTTCTATTACTTGCTCCAAACCTATTGCTCTGCTCTGAAGTCTTAGTCTTAGCTCTGAAGTCTAGAGCCAAAGCCAGTAAACAAGAGCCAATTAAACACGCAGTCTACAAAAAGAAGTTCACAGAAGTCAAGAATGGGATGGAAATTCTTGGGATGGGATGGAAATGGATTAGGTCGTGCTTTCCATGGCTTCTTGCACTGTTTCAAGGTCATGTAGCCCTTGTGACTCCAGCCTTCAGATTGCCATCCTACCTCTGGCCCACACAGTAATGAATCAACCTTCTGCAGATTGTCCTCTTCCCACCTCCTTCGCAGCACTACAGAGCAGAGAAGAAATGGTCACTCCAGGCTCTAGTTCATTCTGTGCAACAAAATCAGCCAGGAAACATCTCATGTTTCCTCAGTACAAGTAGGAGACCTGTTCTTCATTGTTTGATTCCTTCCCTCTTCCATATTGACAAGTTGGGGCTTAGGCTCTTTCCAGAAGAGAAGAGCAGGGGTGTTGAATGCAGCGGGTCTGTTTACAGATTGTTGACTAAAACACTACAATATCATTACAGTTCTGTGTTTTTATAGCATGCCCACTGTGCATTGATGTCCCCTAAAGTCCTCCCTCTCATTTATAGCCAGTCTTAATATGGCAGCTTTCCTACATGGGAGATTTAGTTCTGATACCAAATGGCTTTTTAATCACCCAAACACAGTATAGACCCATGTTAACTTGTTTTTTCTCAGTTGCAAGGAGTGTTTTAAATGGTATCTTCAAAAACCATTTAATAGGCTGGTGTTTATCTTTAGGTCCCCAAAGTTTCGTGGGTAGAGGTATGTAACTTGTAGTCTTCGTGTGAAGACTTACCCTCTCTGAGGCACCAGCCCTGCTGAGGTCTGACCTGACAAGTCACAGATTGCAAAGCAGCAGCTCCACCACTTGAAATAGGGAAGAATCTTCCTTGATAGACAGAAATGATAAAAATGAGATCATCTTTCAGGTTTCCTGACACTAGAGGGCAAGCCCATTTTAAGTTACACTGTATTTGATGAAGAGTCTTAAAAGATGTTTCTGTAACAGTGAATAAACTATTTCTACTCTTAGTCACTTGCGTTTCCTGACATACTCTGCTGGTTGCTGAAGTCCAACAGGTCTGTTCAAGCCAGTGAAAATAACAGGGCTGCAGAGAACAGTCATCACACCCTATGCCACAAGTAGTTACCCTCAATTCCTTTAAGAAAGGAGCACTGACATTGGCGATGGATGATGATCAGTTCCTATCTCCAGGCCATTTTCCTTATCTGTACAGACTTTTTAAAATTTTTTTTGTTAATATCCTAGATTTCAGGTACTTGGTATAAAAATATTGATTGCCTAGTGGTCAGCAAGGAAAGGTTGAGGTGAGGAAATGGTTGAGGAAGTACCTCAAATTAGCACCTTTCTAAGCATTCCTACCCACTAATAGGACAAAAAGGAAAACAGAGTTTAACTCGCATCTTTGTAGACTGCCCCTTTGTAGAGTCCTCCATAGTGCCTTTTTTCCTTTACTGAAAATCAGACACCACAGCTCATTAAGCCAGACTTTGAAAGATAATAAGGCTCCTTCACTTCTCTGAGGTTAACCTTTCCTTAATAGGAGGAGATGGTCTTGTGGTTAAGCCACAAACTCCCTGTCAGGGGACCTTGGTTACAATCCATTACACATACACACTTCGGCAAACCATGTTACTTATCTGTGCTTTAGCTACATTTCAAAGATTCCCCTGTTCTGGGGCAGTGTGAGGACACTAAATACAAAGAATACATATAGGCTGCCATGGAAGGCAGCTTCCTTCAAATGAATCGTCAGAGCCAAACTCAGGCACTAACCAAAGGAGAAGGGTGGAAGGAATCGCTGTAAAGTGGCTTTCATTCGGGTGAGATTGTAAACCCATACAAAAGCAGAAATTGAAAGGATTAAGAACAAACATATAAAACTATACACCCATGCCTTTACTTAGAAACTAAGTGACATCAATTTTCAAAATACCCAGTGCCCAGGCATGCAGTTATTTAATCACTTAGAAGAACCTAGGATTCAGCAGTTCACCTTCAAGATGCCTACTCTGAAAAACACAACCAGAAATGTAGGGTTGGATTCAACTGCCTAAGTATGAATTTAACATTTTAGTCACCTATGTTGTCCTACATACCACCCATCTGTCCTTCATGTCTGCAGTATGTCCTAGGGGACATACATCTCCTGTACATACTACAGCAATTGACAGTTGTATACAAGCATCTTTCATGACAGATGGTCTAAAATAGCATTAGATATTTACATTTAGACACCTGAACCTCCATCTTTATGTATCCAAGTAGAAATATTTGGAAAATGGGTAAAAGCTTTCAAAAAGCTTCATAACAGTTATAATACATTCTTTAAATCTCAGACAAAATTCACTCCTCATGTTTTGATGACTGACTTTAACTAACTTTCCCAGGATTAAATTTTATACACTAATAAGTATTTCCTATTTCACGTCTTCTAAAAATTATCAGCATGAACGACAGCTTTGCTAACAATAACATTTGTAAACCTTGCCTTCTTTGGATTACAACAGACTCTGTTTCCATGTTGTTAGTTTTTATATCACATGGTTGGAATATGAAAATTTAACAGCGGAGTGTTGTAGTCACTAAGACATTACAGACAAAAATGCATAGAAAAAATGAGTGAAAGTATAACTGAGAACAGTAGAAGGCAATTCTACTATATCACTTATGAATTTTGCAAACTACATCGAAGAATGTTCAATAGGGTTGCATAATATTTTATCATAAATAATTACAGCTTAAGGGTACACGTGGCAAATTAACATACAAAGCATTTGTTATAGAACAAAACATTATCTTTTGAAATTTTGCTTATTTAGTGGCTAATTCAAAAACTCCAGTAATTTGCCATGCCATTAATTGTTGTAAAACAATGTGATTCTTTTGTAACACCAAGGCTGAAAGTGCATGAAGTGTAACACTAAGAATTGTTGAAGTTCTTTCATTTGGAAATAGCTTGACTTACAACAGACTTTTTTTAAAACAAATATAAAGTATTTGGAATCTGGAGATACATTTGGCAGAGCAGGTTTCAGACTGATACAGTTTAAACAGTAGCAGTGCTGTCATAGCCGTGACAAGCTTTATAGGGAGAGTTGATCGATTTTATCAACAGATTTTGTTGGGAAAATATTTTTTCTAGTTCAGTATGATTTCTTCCGAATTTGTCAATCAGTTCAAGAAAAGATACTGCCATTGCTTGCAAACTGTGTGGAGTTAAAAAAGAATATCAAACTCTTACAAAGACATGAAGAGTAAAGCTTCCATATAATAGTAGTTATGGGATGTCATGATAATTTGTGCATCCCAGCCTAATGGTGATATTTTCCATCTCTCTTATTTAGCGTATAATGCCTCTCTTTTATCATTCTATGTATTGCTGCTGCTTAGAAGTATTAATTCACCATAACATTTCATTCAAAAAGCCATTTTATTTTCAGCAAGCAATTCCTACTCCCTGTATTCAGTCACTGTGAAGTCAATGTGATGTTTCTGGACTCTTAAAGGCCTTTCACTGAAGTAGAGCATTAGTATATAGTCCATGATAGTTGTGGCATGATGTTAAAATTAGAAAACCAAACCAAAAAAAAAAAAGCATGATTTTTAGTGACTGTGCTATTTTTGTGTTGTTCTGTTGTATCCTTTTATGTGGAAAATAATTCCTCCAAGGTAAACTGTACATTAATTTAAAGAACTGGTATTCATTTGCTGCTAACTAAATCATCAAAATGCATGAGAAAAAATGTACCTAAGAAGCACTACAAAGAGAAGAAATCTGTGTATAGACCAATACAGAACCAATAAAATGTGAAGAAAATTAGAAATACCCAGATTTAGGTTTCCTATGACTTGTTTTGGGGAGTGGTGGGGGGATGAATGTGTCAGAAATCTGTATCTTTCCTAGAAAACAATACCTGAGCTAATTCTGATCGCTTTCCCTCACATGTTATCTGTCTGACTTTCCATGATGGCAGCTCAGGCTTCTCTCAGCAATATATGGCAGCACAGTGCTGTGAAGTAGATCAGCATTCTCCCTTCAATCTGCTAACATCAATGCTCCCCTTCTGCACCTGCAAATGAAGAGATTGGTGCTTCTCTTTCCATTCCTTCTCACAGAGACAGACCTTCCTGACCCTCTTCATCTTCACCTATGTCTTTGAGCAATGTAGATTGCCTAGCAAGGAAATACTGTTGTGGGCTTTATTGTTTTGGAAAATGAATTTGACCGGATAATATGAGGGGATTTGAACTTTGACCTCCATATCTCCTTGTGGGTATATGGGAAAAGTACCACCCAATGTTGAACTTAAGGGATTTTGATGGGTAAATAAATGAAAGTATTACCATATTGGGGATAAGTAATTGCTTTAGTTCAATCAAAAAATGACAAAAAAAAAGAGACAGTATTCCCCAGTCAGCTCTATTTTAGAATTTCTGATCTAAAGAATCAAAGAAATGTGAAAATATTGTACTGTTGAAGAAATTCTGCATTTCCCATAGAAATGGAAAGTTTAGACTATCTATGGCAACTTCATTCTTGTGCTTAATAGACAGAAATTGCATTAAAATCTCCTTGAGTCAAATTCCATTTTCAGCATAAGGCTGATTACATGTACACATTCAAATACAGTTTTCAGATTTCAAGTATTTCTTTAAAATCAACCCCATAGATTACACTTGATGTGCTCTAGATGGTCTAGGTAACCTGTAAACAAAGATAAAAGGAGCTTTCCTATCTCCTTAAAAAAAAAATTGTTTGTGCTACTATTTGTTTATACTTAAAACTCTGTTTTTTGCCTTCATTAGCAATTTAACTTATTGCGAATCAAAGGTTCTTTATGTTAACTCTTTAGATACCAACTCAATGTAGCTATAGTAGTTTTAGGTGCAGGAAGTTCAAAGCAATATACATTAAACGTTATGACTATACATTTAATGTATATTAATATACATTATTAATATAATGTATATATACATTATTATACATAATGTATATTAATATGTGTTTAACATATATTAATGCATCAGTTAAAATAGAGCATCAATTCAGAATCATGGTCGTCAGAATCATGTTATCTGTTTGCGACCCATCTACTCAGAAGTGATTTAATCTAATATCACACTAGACCATATCCTCAAACTCAAACTGTATGTAGTACCACCTCTGATAAAACAAGACAAGCACTTTAGTGTTGGGGTGTGTATTAGCTTGGTGAGAGCAAGCACACAACTTCATTCTCCTTTACAGAATATTTGCAAAACTGTTCAGAAACTACTGATCAACTGTAATACCAATGGGCTGGCCTTCAGGGAAACAATGAGGAAAACCTGAGAGGCATTTCAGTTACTTGTGAAGCAGGTCACTGTATATGTTCCATGTATATGCTTCATTCCCTTACTGTATAAGTATTTCCTTTTAAGTGAAACCAGACTTCATTTAACAGTGAATTTAGTGTCAGATGGACTGGCCATGATTGTTCCTTGGTCAGTCTCGGTCAGCTCCCAGTGCAATAATAATTGGAAGATAGATGCACGTATGCCTGCGAACTTGTCAAAATTCAGGCAACCAGAGAAAGAATTACAAATTACAAAAGCATGTACCATTTGTTAAAATGACGAATCATTTCTATTTCATAGTGAGCAGACACACTGTAAAGACAACAACAAAAGCATGCACTGGCGACAAAAATTACATGAAATTTCTATGCCTGGATGAGCTGCTCATGCCATGAATGAGAGGAAAGGTTTAAAGTTCTTAGAACTACTTTTCCCTTGTACCTGTAGTCATCCACTTTTAACGAAATAAGACCTATGTTAAAACTAGTGATTCAACCACATTTTACACTACAATTTTATTCTACCTATTCCTACTTTAAACGCATGTGCTTATGCTGAGCTTTCAAGATGCATTCAGCATCTACAGGTATCTAAAGAAGAGGTGCATGTCTCTCCTGAAAAGGTGGTCTCCTCTTCAACTATCTATATATGGATATGTCTGTCTGCTTCTCAGCACAAATGTATCCCAAAAACACCCTTGGTGCTTACACAGGTGTTTTTTTAGATGGATTTGGATGGAGCAAATTCCAGATACATGTAATTCATTAAGCATTAATGAAGCACATGAATGCCTTTGCCCAACCCACATTCTGAAGAAGGTGTTTAGCAATAGGATCATGACATTTTTTCATCAGTAGAGGCACAAGTACTAGATTCTTTGAAAATTTGTCTCAGAACTCAAAGTTTTCTAATATCCCATGTGTAAAAAATTGTCATTCTCATTTTGGGATTGGGGAACATGCACCTTCCTTAATTACAGTCATATCAGAAGCATGTAAAAGAGATATTTGAGCAGATCAGAGTTTCTAGCCTTGAACCAATATTCTACTTATTCCTTTAAAGCGTTACCAGAAGGAAGTATTAATATCATCACTTCTATAAAAGGGGTCAGAGAATTCTTCGATTTTATTCCATATACAGAGGTGGTGGGTAATTCTTTTCTGATGCAACAGAAAGGGGAAAATGAAACTTTATATATTAAAAGGACATAATGCTATACATAATAATAAAAAGGTATTGTCAAGTAAATATTAGGCCCTAACTGCAGAACCAGCTTGTGCAATTCCTCAACATTGTAATTGCCAGCTTTATTTTTTTTTATGTTTGAGCAAAAGACTGCATCTTTGGGAAATTTACAATTTGCACTATTTATTGAGACAGCTCCAATTCCTTTTTTATTTGTTTTCCAAAAGTACCTATTTTTTACCTCTGCTGACCAGTGCAAAATCAGACCCACTAATGTTTATAAAATACCACATTATTGTTAGATATTGAATCCAAATGCAAGCACTGCAGCTTCTAACAGATAGGAGCTTGATGGAATCTGTCTCGAGATTGCTAGTGTCCAGATTGTCTCAGCACCTATTCTAGTAATAGCCCCTGACATAGAAGACAGAAAGAGCTCAGCATTTTCTAAAACTTTCTAAAGCTTTGACATTTTATCAAGAATATAAAAACATCTCCCTTGCTTTTAATTTTTCAGTGTTATTATGAGCTTGATTATCATAAACTCAGAGGAAATTCAGGCAGGTTACCTATCAACATTTTAAAGTACTGATCTGCTACACAGATTGCACGAGAGAGAAGGGAGAGTGACAATACAATTCTTTAACAGCACTTTGATCTAATGCTTAATCTAATGTTTTAATAGGATGCCCTAAGTGATCAAGAAGGCTGAAGTGACTCTGGAGCACAAAGAATTGGCATAAGATCCTTTGTGGTACTTAAGCAATGTATGCCTTGCTCTTACATAAAACTTTTTATCAGTAAGTCTCAACACGCTTCATTAACGAGGTAAGGATTAGTATTCCTGTGTTGCACAGACACCCACAGCTGAAGCAGTTTGTTCAAATTCAGAGGATTAGTGGCAGACCTAGGAGCACAACAGAGGTCCCCTGAACCCCAGAGCGGTACCTTCCCCTTGGTAATGCTGCCTCCAAGTAAACTAGCAGCCCCAAGGCAGGCAAGCCAAGCTAAGCCAGACTCAGAAAACCTCCCACACCTCCAAAGCCCGGTGCAAAAAGGAAAAGGCCAGCAGGCGCAGGGAGGTGGGTGCCAGCCCCTGAGGCAAAGGTGCTCCAAGCCTGTGCACCATCTCCTGGCCTGGCTGGGATGCACGTGGGGACTTTCGCTCCACAACTGCCTGGGGAAAGAGGAGGATTCCTTCCCGCAGCCTCCCCTCCGCTCAGCTCCATTATTGCCGCATGGTGTGAGCAAGGCGGGGGGAATCTCTCTCTCATCGCTTAGCTGAAAGCAATTGCTCTTCTGACTATGTTAAAAAATAAATTTTCTTCTTACTTAAAGATTCATAACCCTAAGAGGAAGTTGCTGTGCATGCGCTTTTCTGCTCTCTGTAAATACCACAAACAGGCTTCTGTGTAAAACAGGACTCTACATTTGGTCAAGGTCAGAAAGGTAGGTGCCATACCCTAACTTTCTTCTTTAACAGATATATTATTCTATTAGATGAAAATAGTACTAGGGCAATTCACCCCCTCCTGGCTTTTCTATCTATCTGTAAGAATCTCTGAGAAGTGGGATTAGAGAGAAACCTGCAGGCATATTAATAAATAAACTTCACATGCTGTTAGATATTAAGTAAACATACTGCTAAATATTTCTCGAGGGGGTTGTGATCTCATAACCCATGGACTTCTAATTTGGTTACCTGTGACATGTGGTTCTTACCCCAGGGTTAAGCAATAAATTAATTTTAAAATGTTTTTAAAAGCTTAACATATTAAGATAAGATAAAATAATCAAACATGTATGTTCTTAAAATTTTTGACTCACTTTGCTTATAGGTAATATGAGGTACTACTATATATATATATGTATATACACACATATAAATAGACATATACACACACACGTGCACACATATGTATAAAGCCTCGAGGCCTACGTGGGGAGCCTCGGTCAGGGTGACACATTTTCTCCTGTTATAAGCCCAGATGATAAAATCCATTCTAGGATAAAAATCTGCCTCTATCTACATCAGGAAAGCTTCCTCTCCCAGCAGCACCATGTCCTCTGTTTTTACAACAGAAAATGTCTCAGTTTTACCACAGAAAGTGTTTCAGCTCAGGAAATTACTTTTTGGCCATACATCCCTATTCTCTACATCCTTTCCACCATTTTGATTCTTTATTACTTAAACTAACGGATGACAAATTTTAATGGAAAAATGCTTTTAATATTTGTTTTTTTGTTTGTTTGGCCTTTTGTTTGTTTTTTAAATTAATCTTGATTCTTCAAGGGTGATGTCTGCTCAATACTGGGCATTATCCAATCCAGGCTCAGTCACAAATACTGCTTCCCTTAATGTGCAGTGTTTAGGAACAACCATGATTTAAGACTTTTCCTCAACACAAGACATTGTGGAGCAACACAGCAAGTGCAATTCACCTGGGTTATCAGGAATAATTGAACATGAGACACCTGACTGAAGATGTATAGGTGAACCATGACGACATTGGAAAATCCAAGGTTTCTGCTTTTTTCCCCCGCAGAGATTTTTCCTCAAAAGCAGAAATAATCATTTCCCTGTTTTCTTCAAGTTGTTTAATCATTTCCAAATTCCTTTTCTCAGTCTCATTCTCCAGTAGTGTCTTTCTCTAGTTGAGCAGAAAAGTATCTCTACATACTCTACGTTAAATGTAATAGAGATATAGGTGAAAAATAAAACATACATTTTTGCCTCAGTTTTCAATAATGATCATGATCAGGGGCAGGGTGGGGTACATGCAGAATGATGGAAAATAAAATTTTAAGTCAGAGGGAACTGCTGCATTGAGCATGCTGCATTTAAATAGCAAAACGCAGGGTCATTGATATGCAAGGCTGAAAAACACACAGGAATAGCAAAATTATAGATCCAGTAATAAGATTTTTTTAACAATCCTTTTCAATTATAAGTGCTAAAGAATAGCAAATATTGTCAGGCAAGGAATGTTTACAACTAAGATTGTTACAACTCTAGGCTTTTTATGCTGATAAAGACAATATGCGAAAGCCAATTTTAAATATATATATATAAAAAAAAGAGTTTCCAAAGAGTTGCAAACCAGGGACCTTTATCAGATAGCACCTTTTATATCTCACCAAAATTGATTTTTAAATTGATTTCATACTAAATCTGAGCTAAAATCACCGCATCAAATAGGTGTTCAGTTTCATTTGCAAAATGATATTTAGTGGGTTTTGGTGCCACAAAATATTTGATTTTGACACATCTGTAAAAACACTTACTTCCAGAAAGTAAGAAACTTTTCATCCGAAATATTTTATTTAGTACAATTAATTTTCCCATTTTTTATACAGAAAATTTGTCAATGTCCAACATCCCATGAATAATAGTTGCTTTGGCTTGAAAAGCATTTCTCTAAGAAAAACTTCTAACAATTCTTTTGACCCTCAGGGATGCTCTGACCAGCTGCAAGATGCTCAGACACCGAATTATATGCACATCCAGCATCAACACTTTTTACTTTCTATATCATTCTGTTGAGGAAAAGTAACTATTATCGCAGCTTTTCAGATTGGAAGCTGAGGACACAGATGCTAATTCAAATGTCCAACATCAGACAGGACTGTCCAGGAACAGAAGCCAGATAGCCTGATTAGCCCAGTGATTTAACCAAAAGACTCTCTCTTGCTCCTTGAGAAAATATACAACTATCTCATGATAATAGACTTTTTAATATCAAATGGATTAAAATTTCATTTCACTGTTTGTGAAGTAGTTTTTAAAAATTCAGTATTCAGAAAATAAGCTACTCTAAACTCTTGACGTATGTGCATCTAGTTCCCTAGCACTTCCTTTTTCACCTATCCTACAACTGCAATTCGGTTTGATTCTTTCAAAGGAAAACCCTCTTAGAGCTCCAAGCTTTATTCAGCTTTGCCTTTGAATTTCCAGTTCCTCAAGATGGACAGTCTTCCTAAGATGGGAAAATCATGTCATATATGTCAGTATTTTATTATTTCCTACCTTAGTCTTGTAAGAAGAGTTAAAAATTTCCTTGAAAAAAAAATGGATGAGATATAAATGTATACATGACAGAATCAATTTTTCTTTTAGCTAAAGGGCATAATATACAGCAGTGTGTCTCCTGCTGCTGAAGGGAAATTATTGGAACATCATTCTACTGCCCTATGAATGGAAAGTATCAAAGAGCTTAAAGAAAGAGATAGTTACTAAGAAGAAAGGGAGAGGAGAGAGGAAAAGCTGAATTGTTAGACTTAGCCTTTTGCTTTCCTACACAGGAAATTTCCTTTCTGAAAAAATATACATATAATCTGTGCAGATTCCTGTTTCCTTGACTCCAGCGGAAAAACAGAGCTATGTTCATCGAGAATTTGATGTCAAACCTGAATGCTTCTCAGCCCTGAGCACAGCCCCATAGCTGGGAGCCAAAGCACAGCTTCTTTTCCATCACACACCTCGTCTGCAAGGCCTGCCCATGGCTACACTTGTGCCGTGCTACTTGTTTCCAGGAATGTGCAGAAGTAACTGGATTGGGGATGAATGTACAACTGATACAGGAGAAGGTGCTTCTGTCTCATTCTGTGCTCTACTAGCCCTGCAGCATGACAAGAGCAGAAAGGTGCTAAAGATTTGGTTTGGCACCGGGTGGCAGCTACCATACTCTAAGCACACATAGGAAGAAAATGTTTTGCACAGGATGATGCTACTTTAACACAGTCATCTTCCAGAGAACAACCCAGCTCCAAGACTTCGATGAGGATAACGAAACAAGGAAAGGGAGAAGAAAAGCAGAACTTCCTATTTTCCTAAGAGCATAAAAACACTATATTATTAAGCTAAAATGCTAAAGCTAGCCTACATGACACTACATTTTGGTCACTGTGTCTTGTTAGCTTTTCTGTAAAAGGCACCATTTTTTCTTCTGAGGTAATTGGCACTATGCTATTTTGTACATATTAGTGTAAATCATACTATATTTGTTTCAGTGAACTTACATCTGCCTAATGGAGATCTAGGAACCTCCAGAAGCTGACAATGACTGCAAGACACTCTCAAGTTAAAAAAGAATATAGGCAATAGCTACCACTTAAGCCTACCAACAAGAGGTTGTCCAATTTATCTCAAAATCAGACTGCATGCATGAGAGCCTAGTGTTAATTGATAGTTCAGGTTGGTGGACACCATAAACTGTGTATAGACAATATAATGTGAAAAACACTTTCCTAGGGGCAGACAACTGGGCAGACTGGTAACAGTTCACTCAGTAAGTGGCAGAAACCACCATTAAGATTTATAGCCTCATCCGAGTGGAGGTTGCTGCCAACAAAATAATGGCTAGCAATCAAATAGTGGTTTCTGTATCACAAGCGTTTTTCAAACAGTCTCCATCAGCCTTCGCCACCACTCTAATATAGGTTAAGTTTATGAGCCTATCTTCTCTGTAAATAAAATAAATGAAAACCTTCAACAGATAACTTCAGTTCAAGTATTTTTTTTTTCCTTAATAGGGAATAAAAGCAGATTATATGAATCATTTTCTTTGTTCTGTTTTTATCCTCCCCAAAGAGCTTGACAAAAATCACTACTGTAATTGGGAGGACAATAACAATTTTGCATTCTTTTTTTTTTTTGTCACATTGTTCAATCCCTTCCAATACAGAGTGCAGGTAAATTCATATTTCCACCAAGTTGGCAGGCTTGAATTTTACTTCTGTCATTTGAAAAAAAAAGACAAAAATAAAAAAGAAATGCAGATATTGACACACTATTTTGAAGGGGAATTTGATCACAATACTTTGCAATAAGCCCCCATTCCCACAAGATGTTAAATAAAAAAACAGTATTTTAGTGAAATTCAAAGCCAAAATAAACTTTAAGCTTTCGGGCCATCTATAAAAAAAAAAAAAAGGTCTAATAATAATTACCTTTTAGTATTGTACTTATTTCCTAGTTTTTCAGAGACAATTCATAAGAAATAATGTTCAATGAATCTCCAAAGCTGCATTTTTTTGCCTTATTACATTAGCAAGGCCTCTCATCTGATTGGAAATTTTGCGAGAATCACGGAATTCATTAAAGCAATTTACTGTATAATGGTAGATGGCTAAGATAGATTCCTACTAATGAGATAAACATTAATTAAATAAACTGTAGAATAGAAGTGAACTGTTTAGCTGAGTTAAGAAGTCTGGCAAACAAGCCCCTCTCATTCCACAAATCTGAATTCTATTCACCCAGTAAGCACCCTAGTTTAATTTTTTATGGGAAGACAGCAGGTCTGGCAATGGTGACAAGTCTAAATTTTAAAAAGCCACCAATCAGCTTTTCCAAACACAAGTCCATTTTTTTATTGTTGAATTACATATTAGAAACAGAGCTTAGAAGGTAATCATCTTTAATATTAGCAAATATCCAGTGTAACTATAAAGTGAGATGACCCTCACGAAACAATCAAAATGCAAACTCTATCTGGTATTGTGTCTACAGGTGGATTTTCTGTTCCAAATAACTAGCTGTGCAACATCACAGAAGAAAGAACAAAGGAAAGACTGGCACCCAACTTTCAAAGCATATCTTAGCTTTATATCATTGTTTTCTATTTCCAGTACCTTTTATCTATTACCTAAACATTATCTATTTCTTTGCTACTGCACAAAACAAAAGGGAGAGACAAGAGTAAATCATTATTCACTTAGTTTTTGGTTTAGGTTTAACAAGATGCCTTCAGAGAACCTTAATATAGTGCTGACTAGAAGCTGATTAAATTTTTAATTTTGTTTACTCCAGCCTGTTCCTGGTTTTGGATAATATACAAAAAAAAAAAATCAAGCTTTTTGTTCCATAAGGTCAATTTTATCCTAAGCACTTGAAGGTGAAAAGAACACACATCTGTTTGAATGAGATTATGGTACTCAAAGATTTTTCCATAGATAGGCACCAGCATAGGGTTAAAAAATAAATCACATACAATCCAATGATAGAAGGATTTAAATGAGACAAAAAGGTGTCATTACTGAAGGAACAAAGGAGACAAAGAAGAGCAGGAGAGTCAAAGTCCTGAGGTGAAGCTAAGCAGTATGACATGTGAACGATAACATGTGAGAAACAGCTTGTTCAGTTGCTTGAAAGCAATTCATGATCTAACGATCATGATCTAATTAGCAAGCCAGGAAGTTACATTTAGCCACTACACCTTAGCTGGATTAAAGGGCGATGATGCAGACTTAAGAGAGACCAAGAAAGACCCTGCAATAGAGGGACATTTTAGATTTGCAGGAATGATAGAGAAGGGGAATTTTCAAGAAGCTGTGGAGTAGAAAACATCAAGATCCGAAAACAGTAGGATAGCGAAAGGAATAGAAGAAAGAGGACTCAAAGGTCTCTCCTGCTCTAGAGATATGAGTAACCGCTGTTCTCCAAAGTAATGGAGCAGAAAAGAGGAGGAATCTTTGAAGGGGAAAGGGAAATCTATTTGAATCTTACCCTGCTCTTGAATGCTGGCAACCAGCCATCCAGGATCAGGGAGAACTACAGACCTTCATTGCTGAATAAAGAGCAGGTGGAGCAAGGCAGATCTGCAAGTCATCATCACGGAAATGGCAGATAAACTGAAAATCGATTAAAGAAACCCAAATGTATCCTCTCATTTAACACCACAAACTATTAAATTATTATTTCTTCCAGACTTCTAGCATATCTATTTTAGATGCCCCTGCAGACGTGTTCAACAAAAAATAATTCCTTGGAAGCAGGATTCAAATTTACTTTTGAAGCCCAGGATATTTTAAAACATGGAATCCAGCCGGACTATGCTACATCACCAATAAGGGACTGACTTTCAGTGAATTGATGGTAATATGTATACTCTGACTCCACCTACCCCAAGGTGTCTTCTCTAAGAAAGGCCCTCTCTTCTAGACCGATAGAGAAAAAGCAGTAATAATAAAGAGTTTCTAAATTAAGTATAACCACTGCATTGCAAGTTTCTGTAAAACAATTAACAACAGCACTGCCGCCTGGAAGACAGCCATTTAAACTGCATGTGGTGATGTGTGTTTTCTATAGATAGCAATAAAGATGCCCTGGAAGATGTATAATACTAGCCAGGTAGCAAGACACCATCCAGAGCCCTGCTGAGAAGGTGCATCTAAGAACAAAGCAATATGGTGTAACTCTGCTAATTGTTAGGTGTGAGGCTTTTTTTTTTTTTCCTTTCCCTTTTCTTTTCAAGCGCAGGTGAGCCTCTTTGTTTAATAGAAATAACCTCCTAGGTGAAAATCAACTGCATCATTTTCCTGGCAAAACTCAAACAGAAGGCAATATATAGAATGTGGAAAAAAAGGATAAGACCCTTGGGAGGAATATAGGAACGTTGTCAGGGAATGCAGGGATGCAACAAGAAAGGCTATGGTGCATTTGGAATTAAATCTGGCAAGGGATGTTAAATCTAACAAGAAGAGCTTCTTCAAATATATCAGTAGCAAAAGGAAAATTAGGGAAAATGCTGGTCCACCCCAGTTGGGTGCCCTGGTTACAAAAGACACAGAAAAAGCACAGTTACTGAATACCTTCTTTGCTTCAGTGTTTACCAAGGGCAGTCCTCTGGAATCCCAGACCTAGAGACAAGAAAAGATGCGCAAAGAGAGAAAGACTTGCCCTGGGTAGAGGAAGATTGGGTCAGAGAGCACTTAGGGAAATTTGATCCCCACAAAGCCATGTGGGTAAGTAAGTGCTGTGTGACCTGGTGGATGTTATTGCTCAGCCACTCTCTGTCAGCTTTGAAAGGTCCTGGAGAACTGGGGAGGTACCAAAGGACTGGAGGAAGGCCAGTGTCACATCCATCTTCAAAAATGGCAAGGAGGAGGACCCAGGCAACTACAGGCCAGTCAGTCTCTCCTCCATCCCTGGAAAAATGATGGAACAACTCATCCTGGATGCTGTCTCTAAGCATGTGGAGCACAAGAAGGTGCTCAGGAGTAGTGAGCATGGATACAGCAAGAGGAAGTTATGGTTAACCAACCTGATAGACTTCTATGATGGAATCTCTCCGTAGATGAGGGGAGAGCAGTGGATGTCATCTATCTGGACTTCAGCAGGGCTTCTGACACCGTCCCTCACAGCATCCTCCTGGGTAAGCTCCGGAAGTGTGGGATAGATGAGTGGTGAGGTGGACTGAGAACTGGCTGGATGGCAGAGCTCAAAGGCTTGTGATCAATGGCACAGAGTCTAGTTGGAGGCCTGTAGTTAGCAGTGTCCCCCAGGGTCAGTCCTTGGTCCAGTCCTGTTCAATTTATTCATCAGTGACCTGGATGAAGGGACGGAGTCCTGCCTCAGCAAGTTTGCAGATGATATGAAACCGGGAGGAGTAGCTGATAGCCCAGAGAGCTGCACTGCCATCCAGAGGGACCTGGACAGACTGGACAACTGGGTGGTGAGAAACCTAGTGAAATTCAACAAGGGCAAGTTCAAGGTCTTGCACCTGGGGAGAAACAACCCCAGACACAAGTACAGGCTGGGGACTGACCTTCTGGAGGGCAGACTGTGTCCAGTTCTGGGCTCCACAGTACAAGATGGCTGTACAAGATGGAAGGCTACAGGGATGATCAGGGGCCTGGAACATCTGCCCTATGAGGAGAGGCTGAGAGCTGGGCCTGCTCAGTCTGAAGAAGAGAAGGCTGAGAAGGGACCTGATCAGTGTATATAAATACCTCAAGGGAGGGAGTGAGGAGGAAGGGGCGGGCTCTTTTCAGTGGTGGCCAGTGATAGGACAAGAGGAAACAGCCACAAACCGAAGCATCAAAAGTTCCACAGAAACTTAAGGAAAAAATTCTTAACAGTGAGGGTGACAGAGCACTGGAACAGGTTGCCAAGAGAAGTTGTGGAATCTCCTTCTCTGGAGATCTTCAAAACCCATTTGGACACAGTCCTGTGCCACGTGCTCTAGGTGACCCTGCGTGTGCAAGTGGGTTGGACTAGATGACCTCTAAATGTCCCTCCCAATCTTAATGATTCTATGATTCTATAGTGTGAAAAAAATGGGGAAATAGAAGAGTTTTCCCTAAAAAGGCAAGTCAACTCACGTTTTTCCTTGTGATGAAATCCCAAAATATTCACCAAAAAATACGACTTTATCATGCTGAGTCACAACTACTTATGTCAAACTAATTTTGTCGCATAATCAAAATAAAATAATATTGTATTGAACCAGTCAAAATGACCTTGCTTTTTCAAAATAAAATTTTGAATTTAACATGTTTCTTCAAGACATCTAATTTTCAACAGAATGGCATTTTCTGATCAGTATATGCCCACGTACCCATATCAGAAGTCACTTTACAGAATTAGTATTCTTAAATAATAATGAAAAACAAAGCATGCATATGACATTGCCAATAAAATCCAATACTGCTATGTCACCTACATCAAGTGACACTGCTTGGAAGCAAGAGTGGACTTAAATGACTTAGTTCAGCAACGCCCACTTAAGTGTTGCTCTCTTGTTTTGTTTCCAAGCTGGTAAACCTTGGGACAGGTTCTCCTCCCTGAAGTAGGCTGGTCTGAAGAATTTATAGACAGCCCTGCAGGGATCTGGACCATTTCAGGGATTTGAAAGAGGTTATTAGAGCTTTTCATGCTCTTAGCACTTGTTCAAACCCAGCCTGCGTTTAGAGTGTCTGAGTTGCTATATATCTTGAGTGAAACATGGGAAATACTGGCTCCATTGCTGCTGTACAGGTGCCCAACCCACCAAATCTGTGTCTGTGGAGGCAAGCTCAGAAGAGGTGCTAGTGCCTGGCTGTCCTTCAAAGGTCCCTCCACTACAGAACTGAGAAGCCAGCCCATGCAAGGAAACTTATTCTGACACTGCCTGTTCTGTGGATAAATAGAGGGCTCCAGAGTTGTCAATACAGCACTTTTGCTACCACTGGATTCAGTGCAAAATAAATGAGGATATTTTCCTCTTGCAGCATGTATTAAATCCCATTAGCATTAATGAGAGTTCCACGTGAGTTTGGCAGGGAGCATATACAAAGTGCAGAGCAGACAGTTTCCAAATTCTCAGCCCTCCCTTATATCTTTCAGCCATCTTTCCTCCATGAAAACATTCCCATACAAAGTCCAAAATAAAAATAGTAAATCAAATTACTGCACCTACAATATGTTAGGATGACAGGTTGAGGTGGGGAATCCAAGAGGCTAATGTGCAAATGATTACTCTGCTTACATTTAGCAAAGCACTATGAGTTGAATGCCCAGACAGTGCTAATACTGTAGAAAAGCTTTGAGTTGTGTAAGTAACTTTTTCACAGCACACTGGTAAAATAATAAATTGTGCTATGACCGATAACATTCAATAATTTCTCTGATATATTGCTACAGCCACTTTTTCTGCAGAATAAAGCTCATATTTCTCTGTCATATTAGTAATTTCCATATTGCATTTCAGGCTCCGTCTTGGAGTTAGTAGGGAAAAGTACGTCACAGCAGTAACAAAAGGAAGCTGACTGTTCTTTAAAAAAATAGAGAGAGACAGAAAGAGAAAGAAGGAAATGTCAGGATTTTTTTTTCTTTTTCTTTTTTTTTTTTTTACTTTTACAATACACCAACGGATGCCTACTGGAGAAAAGAAAAAAAAATAAGACAGCAGCTGCTACAACACTGCTTCATTACAGACCCAGCAGAGTAAAAGCCGTGGATCCATTTTGCCTTTTTCTTCCTTGATGATATCACTAAAGCATTAATGGAATCCTTACATTCTATTGGTACAGTATGAATTTATCTACAGCTCTACTATTGGTTTGAGTACAGATATGCTATTTTTGTGCATGGGGAGATGGGGTAAAGGGGGTTTTAAAGCAAATGTGTTCCTCATTAACAGAAATGTGAAAAAAATAGTTTAGTACAAAAATAAGACAATGTTGATATGCAGGTTAGGTTATGAGCATGAGTAAGAAGTGAACTAGAAACTTAACTATTCTACCAACTTTTTTGACTTGTCCCTAAATTATCCATGCAGCCTCTATTAAAGCTGACATTATAAGACAGGCACTGCTGTTGTTAGGACTGGCAGTTCATGTTGAATCATATAATTCAAAAGGAAACAATACCTGTGCTTTAAAGGACATCTACTTTGGAACTAATTATTACATAGAATTGTGTGATGCTACTGTCCTTATGCATTTACAGGACTGAAAACATTTTGTTAATTATTACCATTGTGAGGCTTCCACTAATAATTCACTTAGAGACATATAACAATACTTGTTGAGTAGAGAGTAGGATAACACTTTCTACAATACTATTAAGTATGATTTTTAACATATAGAAATAAGTGCATTTTTTAAAACAGCTAGAAAACATTATGATTCTATATTGTGTTACTGGGAAGTCCATGTGAAAAGAACCTCTGTTATAAAGCACCAGATAGATAGCATCTGCCTGAGTGGAATTTTCCACCCACAATTTTATTCTGAACTTGGCAACCAGGTTCCCAATTATAATTCCCTAAATCCCTCCGCTCATCAGTACCATTTGGTTTTCAAGCACAGGGAATGACAACACTCAGCATCCCTTTACACATCCAAGAAACAGTATAAACTTTAAGCCCTAGACAAGATTCTGCCCTGATGTTGTATTATGAACAAAGGAGAAAGGAGAAGTGGGAGCCAAAACCCAGCCAGCAAGCCTGTGCATCTAGCTGACAGCGAGACTAGCTGAACCAAAAGGGATGAGGTTCACAGTAGATCTCGCCAACAGAGGAGAGAGCAAAGCAGTAAGACTGGTACAAGAATCTTGTTCGTGCTTCCTACCAGAGTTTGCTAATGGCTCCTCAGGAGAATAAACAAAGTAAGTGGCTCAGACCAACTTGTCTAGGCTGAGAAGAAGAGACGTAAGGACTGAGGCTGGTAGAGCAACTCCAGAGACCCTGATCTGTTATAAAAGAGGACAAAAGTTTTTTCTACCAAGCCTTCTGTTCATCGTTGTCATCTTACAATGCCTTTGCTGGTTTAGCAGATGAAGCAACCAGCCTCCCCAGCACTCTAGAATGCACAAAAATCAACAAGAAAAGGATGTTTATTTTACTTCCCTCAACTGCCTCTTAAACTGTGCTTAAGGGTGGCTCTGTGTTTAGCCAGGCAGCTCTGAGATGTATTGACCGGATGGTTGCTGAGGGGCACAAGAGCTTAAATATATTTCAGTGCTTCAAGAATCTCCAGTTTCCAATAAACAGGAGAAATTTTGTGACAGGAAAATATTCATTTTCTATCATATAGTCTGCAGCAGCTTTCAGGGTCCTAAGTAAATTATAGGGAAACCTATCTATGCTATTGCCTAAGGAAACAGCTGGATTCAGTGTCAGAGCAGAGCTCAGAATGCACAGAAACAAGACGGTGCATGTATATGATCATTTCAGAGGGTTGCCTACTGAATGAAATCCTTAGGGCCCGTGAATAATGCCTCAAATGTCATTGCAATTAATTGTGAAAACCACAGGTTGAAATAGAAGAGGTTGATTTATTTATCCCAGGGCTTGTCTATATCAGGAGATTTACTATGAGGCTTTGTTGTAACTGCTTCATATTAAATGGCCTGTCCCGATGAACAGCTGCGTTTACTTCACTAAGCGTCATTCAGTGAGAAGATGCAAAGAGTGTGGAGCTGGAGAAGGAAAATGTTCTCTGAAGTGCATGCACAGCTACATGTCCAGGTATTCTGCTTTCCTCTGTATTACTGTCTGCCTAAGGCATTTCTAGGATTGTTCTTATAATGGACATAATAAGAGAAATTAAACAGAACTGCTTACTTGTAATTTCTAGAGATCAACATCTAAAAATATCATCATCTCTCATGCCATTCCACCAAGTACATGCTATTATTTCCAGACTCTCAACAGACTGGTATGAATGCCACCTCGGTCAAAGAGCAGTTTGGGCACTTGATTAGATGTACATATTTTATCTGACACGTTAATACCAAACAGCAGCAGCTTTTAGACCAATCGCTATGATGCCAACAAGCAATTTTGGATGTAGTATTTATGAGAACAGGCATAGAAGCTACTACTGCTTCTCTCTGCTTGCATTTTGGATTACTTTTGGTGCTTGTGGAAACCATGAAGTGGATAGCTGATTCAAGAGCAGCAGTCTTCTGGAGCACTTTCTCCCCACAAAGCCATTTCTGGGCTCATGAAACAAGCACCAGCTGGCACTGGAGAGTGGTGCTGCAGAGATAAGACACCCAGGAACAGCTGCAGAACTTCACTCTGATAAAAATATTTTCCTTGATGTTAAAGAAAGTCTGTAACTTCGTCTTGAGCTGCAGCAACAGGGTATGAGCACTTTGTGATTCGTGAGAGCCAGGAGAAATGCACAGCTGTGACTAGCCAATTGCTAGCCTTGCTTACTAGACACAGATCTCAACAGTTGGGACACTTAGAATGGACCAGGTTGCATACCTTATTGCTACCTCACTGGTCCTCAGCAATCAGTGAGGATATTATACTTGTGTTTCAGCAAGTTTCTTTGCAGAAGGTCTTCAAGTTTTTTAGTAGAACAAGTACTTCTACACAAAAAAAGACCACCTTCTACACAATATTGATGTACACTTGTGCAAAATACTAAGAAAGGGTAGACCACAGTAAGCTTAAAGTGGTCAAGTGATGCATTACCACTTGCCCTACCACTGCATACCTTTTTCTGCTGAAAGTCTACAAGGAGAACAGACTTAAACTGATCATCAGCCAGAGGCAGCTTAAAAAACATCCGTGAATGAATCAAGCAGCCTATAGAATACCCCATCTAAACAAAATTTCTGCAGGGGTGACCTGAGCATATTCTTTGAGGAAATAGCATAATACATAAGAGGTATCTGCTTTCGATAGCAGTTTCTGTTGCCTGTTGTGGCTTACCACCTGTGGCAGAACTGTCACAGGATCCTCAGTCTCATGGGCCAGAGGAATTGTTTCGTTTTGTCTATTCTGTGAGGCTTTCTTAAGGTTAAGCAGAATGAAGGATGTTAATTTGTGGTGGAAGATTTTTCAACATTTATTTAACATGCACTATTATGCAGAAAGGCAGATATGATTTGCATTAGGGTGGCAATACAGAGCCTTGGCTTAAGGGACGTTAAGTGTTCTGATCTCATTCTGTAATTCTCATATGTGTTACTTGCTCTCCTGAGTTTCTAAACACAAAGTATTCATGCTTTTACTGCCACAGTGTCAGTGCCACAGCCAGAGAGCCAATGTGCCAATGACAGTCACTCATGCTCTGTAGACCTGCCAGAATCTGTGAAAGATAAGTGGAAGATAAGATTTTATTGAATTGCAACTTGTTGACTTACCTAGATTTAAGCAACAGTCTTTATTTCTTAAAAGTAGGTGCAAGGAGCAAACTGTACAGATTTGAATTGAAAGATAGGGGACAGTTCAGTTTAGACACTTCGGGTTTTTTTCTTTGTTTGCTTCTTTCCCACAGCATTTGGAAAAAAAAGGGATCTTATTGTCATTTCTAGACACAGATCTTTCCTTCCCATGTCTGGTCAGGTGAAAAGGCTAAGGAGAGATCAAAAGATATCTCTTATTTTCATTTGCCAGGCCTGTGAAACCTCTTGTCAGAAGCAGTTGAAAGAACATAGCCACATTTTCAGGACCTTCCTAATTTTTCAAAATTAGAACTGTCAAATACCATTTTTATATCTAAAATTTTATATCTTACACAGGCATGTTAAAAATTTGCTGTACCATTAATTCTATTTTTCAATGAATTTGAGGCATATTGGGAGTTAATGGTGTTAATAATGCTGCGCAATGTTTCCTATCTATTACTTCAATTGCTTTTTTTTTTGTAAAATACATTTGCAGTGATAAAAATCACCATTCAGAGATTTATACTGATAAAAATGCCTTGCACTGATAACATACTTGCACAGACAAAATGAATTAATTGTTTGTTTGATTAAAAAGTGCCGTGTATATGATAACTATGAGATCTTATGGTCATACTGTGGTTCTCAAGAACCCAGATGCGATAAGGTGCTTATTTTCAATCTAGCATGGTTAGGATGTACGCTAATATCATGATGGGGGAGGGCATATGTAGGTGTCTATAAAATGCATCAGTCTGCTTTAAGACACAGATGCGATAAGGTGCTCATTTTCAATCTAGCATAGTTAGGATGTACACTAATATCATGAGGGCATATGTAGGTATCTATAAAATGCATCAGTCTGCTTTAAGACCTCTAGTATCAACAGGAACTGATGGATGGTGCTCAAGTGGAGGGATGAGAGAATACTGAGGAAAGAGATGTACTGTTATTGGGAATCTGTCTCTTACATTGTCCCAGACAACATCCTTGCCATAGGTAGCAATCTTGAAGAAAAACGACAGCTCAGAAAGTTGCATGAGGTTTACATCCACCCTTCTTCAGGAAAAAAAAAAATTAAGCTACCATGTATGTATCATGCTATCTTTAAAGGTTAAGGTAGTGATTCCTATAGTCTTCTCTGCTGCAAGCATAGTTTTCAAGGCAGGATGCAACCTGACAGAACCAGGATGCCTGATGCCATTTCCACCTTCATGCTTTAGCCAGTATCCAGTCTATCTAAAAACTCATGGCTCTCAGGCACCACATCATAGGACAGTTGACAAAGTCACCCTTATCACCACAGTCACCATGCCTTAGATAAGCACTATTTGGTGATGACGTCCTGTAGCAAAGTTCCTTTTGATTCATTTCTGAATAGGAGGGTAGATGAAGCACTCCCATAAGATCTTTTCTCTCTCTCTCTCTCTCATTTATTAATTTTGTGCGTGTGTGTGTGTGTGTGTGTATCATTAGCCTGAATCCAACACTGCATGGCATCGTGGTTATAACCTTTCTTGACTGTCACCTTGGCACTGCCTGCATAAGCCTTCTGGGTTGCTAAATCCAGATCTGCACCTCTCCAGAAAGGAAAAGCTCCAGAACGTTAAGTACAGCTTAATATGGAAACAAAATAAAGACAGAATTTAGAGGTAAAGCCTGAAATAAAAACAAAAATATAATGTTTGCTAGGTATGCAAACTCCTAGAGCAAAGGCAAAGTCTGGCTGTTGGCCAGAATTTTAACTAAGAAGTGATATCAAGACTTGAGAGCAGCAGAGGACCTACAGGAAAACAAAGCAGTCAGAATATTCTGGATACACGCAGAGATTCAACAATATGAATAAAACAGCACATATGCACATAATTAAAGACTATATTGTGCATATGCAAAAGGGAACCAAATTAAGGCTCTACTAGCATCTTTAATTCTAGCATTTCCATTAAATATATTAGTTAAATCAATCACTATAATTACTGAAAATATAGCAACTTAGCACATTTTTGTAATCAAAAGCTGACATTCAGGGAGAAAAGACTTGCATCGTACAGGATTGTCAATAAAATACCCCACAGCTATGCAACTTCGGGGGGGATGGGGGATGGAGTAATGCTGTTTATCTTCTCCAAGGAGTTACGCAAAGAACTTTTTCATGAAATTCTTCTGCCTAAGAGTAAGCTCAAGGCTACGAGGAGCACATCCTGTACATAAGGGAGTGCTAGCGTTGCTGGTGGTACTGAAAACCACCATGTATACACATCTCTGGATTGAAAGCACAGTCACAACTTGCACATCCAACTGTATTTAACAAAACACAATCTTTCTCCTACAGCCGTCACAATGGTATCTAGCAATTGTATTCTCTGTCATCAAGCTAGATGTAATATATTTTATAGAGATTCCTTCACTCATGTCCTGGGCTTGGAAGTCATCATTTATTCACCTGATTTTACACAAGCAATATTTAGTCATAACCAAAACGTAGTGTCCATAGTAATATTGTATGTAGAACTGCTATATACCTGTAACTTCTTCCATAAAATCACTAATTCTAAGACACAGCCCAGCAACAGTTTCTTTATAAACAGCTGAGTTGTAGGGTCTTTCTAGCAAGATTTCTTGTAGAACAGTACTTGGTCAGCAATGCTAGCTCTGTTCTGTACCCTTTATTGAGAACAACATGAGAAAAATACATTTTCCTATAACACGTCTTACACATTTGTAAATTTACCTGACCTGGTACTGAATAGCACAATATATTTTACTCTTTACTTACTTCTAGATTAAAATTATTTCTCTGGATGTCTCTTAGTAATTACAAAAACAAACTGTCATATAATCCTGGGACAACTTTAATCTCATATACTAAGATATCAAACTTCTGACTATCTCCTAAGATATCTTCAGTTATACCAGGTGAAATAAGTGCAGCACATCCTGAAAAACTGGTAAACCTAGGCAATTTCGGCACCAATGAGGAAGGACATGCCAGAAGCAAGCACAACATTACCCTTTAGTCCTCACCTTATTACCCCACCAGCCACTCTCATTTATTCAGAATGTAATAGCCTTCTTTTCCCTTTAGAAACGATCAACAAGTGAAGAGATATAAAACAGCCCCTCCTGTTGGCCTTTTCTGGTCCAGTCTATAAAGAGCGTTTCCTGACAACTGCTCCCCTGCTTTTCTTACACAGAAGTCCATGTGCACTATGGTGCCATCAGGAATGATAAAAACAACACAGAAAGAGGGCATAAACTTTTGGTCACAGAGTCTTTGAGCATTAACAGAATTCAGTGCTGCATTTTCAACTTCTACTCAGAATATTTTTAACAGCTTTCAAGTTAAAAGTAGAAGAAATAGAATGGTTTTCATTTGCCTACCCCACAGCAGCTTAAAAAAAAGAAAGAGAGAAAGGAAGAGAGAAAGGAAGAGAGAAAGGAAGAGAGAAAGGAAGAGAGAAAGGAAGAGAGAAAGGAAGAGAGAAAGGAAGAGAGAAAGGAAGAGAGAAAGGAAGAGAGAAAGGAAGAGAGAAAGGAAGAGAGAAAGGAAGAGAGAAAGGAAGAGAGAAAGGAAGAGAGAAAGGAAGAGAGAAAGGAAGAGAGAAAGGAAGAGAGAAAGGAAGAGAGAGAAAGAAAGAAAGAAAGAAAGAAAGAAAGAAAGAAAGAAAGAAAGAAAGAAAGAAAGAAAGAAAGAAAGAAAGAAGTGAAAACAGAGACCAGTCAAACAAGATATTTTTCAAGAGGATGAGAGAGAGATTTCTTTAGGGCTAAATCTGTAATTTGGACAAATTTATCTCTCTGCATCTTTCCCTGTTCATCACAGAAAAGAGAGGTAGCCAAGAGGAGCTTGAAACAGGGATTCCTGTTAGCTAATAGATGTTATTCAGATGACAAACTACTCATATGATTAAGTTCTTACAAGGTTTTCAAGAAGCCTATATCAATTCCAAGTGACTTCAGTTTTGTAGGTATCTAAAAAGATACTTAACCTGACAAGTTGGCACCAAGTATTCTGGAATACCACTGTAACAGGTAAGACCTGGGTTCAGCTGCATAATGTATGTTATGTGGTAACTGCATGCTAGCATAATATACCTAATATCTATACCTAATAATAATACCAAATGACCTAATAAGTCATTTGTTGTTCAACTACCACTAACTTATTTTTGCAAACAAACTTAAGATGCCAGAACATCAGTGACTGGAGGAAGCATTATTTCTGAAGATGAAATAATCAAAAAATAGGAAAGAAGAAAAGCTAGTATTTACTGAAAAAGCAAAAGGTTAGGAGCTAAGTAGCTTTGTGATGCTTTTACCTTAAAGATCAGAATTGGAGTTATTCTTTAGGTCTTAGGTGAAATGAGTTTGACGGATTAGGTGCAGTTACTAGCTGTCAGTGAACTACATCAAAACACAGCACACACATACACAGCTCACTACAAGTAGCTGCTCGGTGCTTGAAACAATTTCCCTCTGGAGCTAACATGAAGATAAATGAACTTGTACCCCAGGGAGAAGTGTCCCTCAATGAGGCAAAACAATATCCACTCATAAACATGCTACACTGCTGCTGCTCTTCTTGGCTTGCATAAATAGACCAGAAGTCTTTGTTTCCCGGTAGTAAGGCTTGGATGCTACATGAACCAGGGCAATATTAGAGTGGGGACTTGCAGGAAAAAACAAAACAAAACAAAAAATTTCAAATCAGTTTCACATTTATCTCAGTTGGAAGGATTCTTCTCTCTCGTGTCTATTGCTGTGTCCTGATGCCTGGCTGTTCTTTAACAGAGGTAGCATTTCTTGTGAATGACTGGCATAAGGCACTGTTCCTACAAAGATAGTTTATCTCACTTTCTTTGCTGTTCTTTCTATTGTTTTGTCTTCTCTTCTCTATCTTTTTGCCTCACCCACTTTCTACTCCTTTTGCCACTATTTTCTTAACTGAAGCCAAGCTTATGCCATTCTACTGATACTCGCCCTCACTATCACTTGCTAGATCACTACAGGATGTCAGTAGCACAATTCCTTTCCCTAAAATTGGTTCCATTAGGAATAATGCTCTGAGAAGTTTGTTTTTGAACACACTTTCTAGTGCTTATCTTAAAATAGCAACCACTTTAAAAATATACAGAACTGATGGTTTTTTTGTTTAAACATGTCTCATCTGAATGACACTCCTTTGCACCAGATGCCCCTTTGCATCAGAAATCTTAATCTATCTTCAAGGGAAGTCAAAAGCCACAGTGATCAGGTTAAAAAAAAGGAACCCTAGTTAAAATAAAGTACCATCTACTCTAACCCATCTGAGAACTCCTCCAACGAATCCCTAAGATCACTGAAGTGTTTCTTGAACAAACAGTGTCTTTCAACTAACAAACATTCAAGGTGGATAAAACTAGAAATCATTTATGGGGAAAGAAATACTAGCCTCCAGAGAAATGCAACACGTATCGATACCCATGTTTGCATCTATAAGTGCAAAAATGCTAGCAGAGTCTTAGTAATGCTGTCCCTTGTCCAAAGTGACCCTCACATCAGTGCCTCCTTTTCCCCAGCAAGAGAGCATCACTTATTTACACAATTCTGGAGACAAGAAATTTATTCAATCTATATATAGACCTTAGAAAAGTGCTACTCAGTCTTGACTACTTGCCTACACATAACCAAGTTACTGTGACTTAAGCTGTCAGCAGTGGCAAAGGCTGGACAGGCTTCAGCCCTGCTCTACAGTTTCCTCAGAGAAACCTCTCTGCAAGTTTCTGTATGTCTGGGAGAAAGGTTGTGGAAGAAGGAAACTTCAGTGGGGAGAAAAAAAAAAAAAAAAACTCATTGTATTGTATAGGACCCTAAGCTCTGTCACTATCACGGACGCAGCATCTCTGACAGTTTCTTACCATTTTCCCTCCCCTTCCAGCTAATTTCCTAAACACCACAATTTCAGAGGTAGTTATGGAGATATACAAAATGATACTTGAGAAATGATGGCTAGATATGTGATACCAATGAAAGTTTCTCTGTAGCTCAGTTCATTTCCCTTTACCAACAGATAAAGGCAGTGAGCTCTCCCAGCTCCAGTGTCTCTGCCTTTCTCCAGTGCTGGATAAATCAGGATATAGAGAGCTCTGGGGCTATGATTTACCCTTTTCACTAACAGAAGGAAGCAGAGGACTTGCATTGGATTGCATGACTTGAGAAGCAGGCAACATTCATTCCTATCACCCCAAGAATGGGTATTTTGGCATTACATTTGATGGATCCATTTTAATGAGAAAAAGATGCACCATTGATTAGGATAATGGTATTGTTTAAAATAGGATACAATGCAACAGTATGGCTAAACCCCTTCTTTTCTGGGGAATCACCCAAGTCTTAGTTCCCAAGAAACTTCTCTTGCAACTGATTTTTTATGCAATAAGGAGTATACTGAAATGAGCTTGAATCCTCATATTTAAAACTATACCTGTACTTTCTCATTTATACAGTGCAATGACTTTCATCTCACAGCTGATGACAATTTTTAGCCTTTTTTTAGTTTGGTATAAGCTTCGGCCGTCTCTTTTTGCATACTACATATCATCACTCCCATTCTGCTTTTCATAATTTTTATCACAGTGGACTCAGATCTGGACACAGAAATATTCAGATCCAGAATGTTTGGACCCAACATTTTCATTGCCTTATTGCAAGTAATATTCATGTCTAGATTCAGGTTTGATTTTGACTTTCATCCACATGACAAAATTCAGGGCAGGTTCATTGCTAATGTTTCAATTTGGGCCTGTTAATTTAAACAGGTGCAAGCGAATAACTTAATCAGCAGCAGTATAAAGTTGACCTCAAATTAATAATGAAGGCCAGAATTCTGAATGAGATGAGAGAAGGAGAGTTTGAGGTTAGCGGTTTATGAAAAAGTACCAGCAGACCAAGTGCCCTGCTAGTGGCAGGGTTCAGAAGGACTGATCCAAGTAGTTTCTCACCAGTGACATAAGAAGTTATTCTAACCAGTAATGCTATTATCCAAAAGAACTACATATCACAGACATATCTAAGGTAGGGTTATTGATATACACAGCATGTTCTTCCATGATGGACATGATGTTCTTCCATGATGTTCCAAGATGGACACGGTTCTTTGACCAAATAAAACATGGCTGAAATGGTTCTGTAGTGGTGATAGTTTTAATTCTCTAAATTCAGCACCTCTGGAAAAGCAAGGATAGGGTTAACATCTTTGCACTTTCTCAAAACATCAGACCACATGCTGTTTGAGCCAGGTTATACAACATCCTGCCCATCTCATGGATGAACTGCTTGCTCCAGTCCAAGTCTGAAGAATCCACACGACTAGGACAAAAGGAGAGTGCCAAGTATTCCACACACTCACACCTAAATTATTGAGTGATTCCATTCAAAGCCATCTCTCTGGGCACAGAATTTACAAGGATAGGCTGGCAAACCTATGTGACGTACACAGAACTGCTGACCCAGAAAGCCAGACCCGCTTCATGACAGTCAGTGGCAACAGTCTGAGAAGGAACCTTTGAAAAATTCCATTTGAGGACAACAGGACCTGGCAGCTGTCAGCCCTGGTAGCGAGGTCAGCGGGCAGACAGGCTTGGCTGGCCATGTCAGACCCTTGCCAAGCTGTACTGGCCGAAGGTATATTGGCCAAAGCCAAATCTTTCAGCACACTGGACATAATTAATGCAGAAAAGGTCCTTTGCCCTGCAGCAGCCTGAAAAGAGCTGGTAGGGAAAGCATGGATACTACCCTGATTTTCTTCATAGATTGCACTATGCACTCGTGAAATTACATACTTGCAAGAGTTCAAAACAAAAAATAAATTATTTTAGTTTCTGTAGGCACCCTAGAAGAGGCAAATATGTTGCTCTGAAGTTGTGTGATGGTTTGATAATGACTCATGTAAAAGCCCATGTAATCATCACCAAGCATTTTCTTTAAGAGCACAAGGATGCTGAAGCCAGGATATAGATCATTATCTGCTGGAGAGTGATGTGAAAGCCATTATCAATAGGAGGCTAGAAATAGGTGTTCAGGAGCTATAGGAATATGCAGCCAGTTATATATTGCACTGTCAGTAGGTATTCAGGTTTTGCCTTAGGAAACCTAGTTAGGAATGTAGACACCTTACACAGGTAAAGGAATAGTGGGTTTTTGTTTGTTTGTTTGTTTTTTCAGGGAGGAGTTTTGAATAGGAGCCTAGTTTGAGTGGTCCAAATTATTCTTAGAAGAAACCATTCCCTTTCAATTGAATACGCAGAGACCTGATCTCCTATGCACCTGCAGTGCCCATATTAATCTCAGCTAACTTCATTTCATCTATCTCTGCATATAGATATCTTCACAAAGATATCTATCAGTTAGTTATCCTTGCAGGCACCTACCTCCCTTACAGTGCATCTACTCACCCCTCAAAAAAGGCTAAAGAAGAAATTTGGGCATTTAACATAAACTAGACACTCAACTCACAAACGTCAGAAGTCAGGCAAAATTAATCCCGTGCTTAAAGGAGATTGTCTGACTAACTCCTCACCTCCCTCTGAACATAACTTTTCTTGGCTAATCATACAGGCATATTGTGTAACCACTTAGATCCCACTTGTTGCAAACAATGCGAGTGCTTTTTGTCCCTTTCAGATATGCTGTCAAAATTCACCACCACCCTGTGCACCCAGGGTCTGCAGCTTGGCACACTTTGCTCATTCCAGTAAGAAGCTTGCTGGGGCTGCTGACGATAGTGCAGCGCCCCACCGGCATATTTTCTGTCAAACAGCCCTCTTGCTGCTTTGTGGTCTTGATGGAAGGATTTGGCCTTTCTCCTGCATTCTTTCTAGGCATCCATACTAAGTAAGATACTTAGAAGGAATGCTGAGGACTAAGTATACGTAATACCTCTGGAAGGACTGGACAGAAAAGAACAGATTAATGCAATAACCACATCTCACCACTGTAGGCAGAATATATTCACCCCAGTAGACAAAACTGGGAGCAGCAGAGTGTGTGTGATTCATAGCTAAGCAGCCACACAGGGTAAGTGTCAGGACTACGGTTTAGAGGTTCTTGATGCCTAATCTTACACCTTGTATTGAGCACATTACAGTGTGACTCTAAACATCCAATTCAGTATTAGCTATAGCTGTACTTATTAACTCCTCCACAACATTGCTTCTGCTTTCATGCTGCCAAGCTTCATATCCCCCTCCTAATACAACATTAGGCAGGACTTAAGAAAAAAAAAAAAAAAAGAAATCACAGGTCAGATGCAACAGCCTCCTAAATCAAGAAAATCTGTTTAAAAAAGCAATAGATTTTGAGCCTCTAGAGTACTTCGGGGTCACGTTTTCAAGCTTTCCTGCACAACAATGAAGACTACAAATGTACTTTAAAAGGAGGAAAAAAAAAAGAGCAAGAGAAAGAAAATTAGAGTGGAATCACTTGCCTCCAGCATCTGGCTCTTGAAGAGAAACATACGTGACTACCAGTTTTTCATTATCCTTCACTCATGTGATTCTTTCCATCATCTGTTAGATGGAGATCCTCACCAAATTATTCACTAAGCTCTTTTTTCTGCCAAGAAAAAGAAAATTTGGGACCGTCTAATTTTACCATTTGATCATAAATATTGCTGTTATGTAAGGAAGTGGGCACATTTAACAGGTCATCATTTCTTCTGGGAGGCAGCAGCTCTGAGCTGCTAGCTGTAGTCAGCAACAAACTTTGCCTGATGTTCTGCTAGTTAAGGAATGCTTAAATAAGAATGATATCGAAGTGATAAATACAAGCCTTTTTCCTTTGCTCTTTTCATGGCCTCAGTCTACTTTTTAATGTCAAAAAGTACTGTGAAGTATTGTAGATGTAGCTGATAATAAAAACAAAAGTTCTGGTTGCTTAACATTCTCAATTATAACCTCTAATTTTCAGTCACTTATAACTTTGCCAAAAACAATGCCTTGAGCTAGTTTAGAGGGGGAGGGGGTTCAGTAATTAAGTTAATCTGTTCCTGAGAGCATCAAGGAAAATGAGGCTTCCACCTCAAATTTAGAAGGTTTTTTTTCAGTGATTTCTTTGAAGCATCCATACATCCCACTGCTCTAAATTTGGCATTGGTAAGTATACAAAGCATCGTCCTATAATAAAGGAAGTTCCTATTTCACCAAGTCATAAAGCCTTTGGGTGGGGAAAAAAAAATCACCATTTTGAATTTAATTGCAGGAGCAAGGATCACCGCCAACAGCGAACATGCCCTCGGACCATGATTCAGGCGTCTGGGTTTTGGGTTAGCCAAAAGGAGCTGCGCTGTGCAGTGACAGCCTGAATTCCTCAGCAAATGGAGCAAACAGCAAATTAAATGAGGAAGGGGTGAGTTAAATCATGAAGTGCTTGAGGGAGATCAGGTTTCTTTAAAACAGTGAAACTCTAGAGCCTTTCTATTCCTCTTTTCCAGCCGCTGTCTTTGCACACAGGCATGCAAATGCATGTAAATCTCTGCAAATGTAGGACCCACTCTGTCCCATCATGTGGGTGTTCGCAGGCATGCCAGGCTCACCCTTGCTGCGAGCACCGCATAGCAGGTCCTCTCTGACTTCCTGACCCCACGCTTCACTGTTGGATGAAGTGCTTGAGGGGGATCAGGTTTCTTTAAAACAGTGAAACTCTAGAGCCTTTCTATTCCTCTTTTCCAGTCGCTGTCTTTGCACACAGGCATGCAAATGCATGTAAATCTCTGCAAATGTAGGACCACCATGTGGGTGTTTGCGGGCATGCCAGGCTCACCCTTGCTGCAAGCACCGCATAGCAGGTCCTCTCTGACTTCCTGCCCCCACGCTTCACTGTTAGGTAGCTAGAGAGAAGCTGGACCATTGAGAAAGTGCTCACC
>NW_010589496.1:301839-329339 GCF_000705375.1 Tinamus guttatus
TCCTGCTGATGTAGTTCTCTTGAAAGGTATAAATAATGGATATTCTTCATAAGCAGTTGACCCCCTGGAAAGACTGAAATCAGAGAGTTAGAGCTACCTTGCACAATTCAGCTTGTACCTGCACTCAAAGTCACTGGATAAAAGTCAGTTAGACGAATGCCTCTAATGTGTCATTGCCTGCTGCCTCCAGTGTCACTCTGGTCAACAGCACCAAGGAGTCTATTAGATAGAAAAGACAGGGGAGGAAAACAGTTGAAGTAATGTAGCTTGTTAAACTACTACTTTTCAAGTCTTTGGGGAGCACTTTTATTTTTTTTTTTACCAGTAACAATCACTTTGCAACAGAAGGGGCCTTGGGCATCAAACAGGTGTGATGCCTCCTCCCTTCCAACAGCCAGCTACAAGAATAAAGGAAAGGATTCTCAAATATTGCCAATTCTGAGGTATTTTAATCTTTTGTGTGGTTCATAGGGTCTGACAAATCTGAGGTTCAGATAAGCCTAAAATCTTCATTCTATCTAAGCACAATACAAAACAAATGCACACCAATGAAAGAAGCAAAGATTTTCTTCTCAGCCATTCTTGAAAATGGTGGCCACAGTTTGAAAAAAAAAAATTTAAAAGGCCACACTTTATCTTTTACTTTTACTGATGGATGTGGTATATATGTACACTGGTAACTGCTTCTGATCTGCAGCAGTACCTTACCAAGATAGCTGTTGCTTTACATTTTTTGGAGGTTTAACTTGTGCCTGCTATGTATTTGCTAGGACTAGACAGATGGGAGGAAAAAAAATTGCAGCTACACCATTTTTGTTCTAAAATGCTTATCTGAAAAGAGGATTCAGCTTTTAATTTTCAATGGAAGCCTGTATCTTTCATCTTTCCTATCCCATAGACATTTCACCCTTTCTACAGAGAAGTCTCCAAAAATACTTTCTAGGAATACTTTTTCTTTTAAGGTCTAAGACTATAACACCATAATCTATAAGCCTACACTACTACTATACTGAAGTAAAGCAGAAGGAATGCTATTCTAGCAGGGATTTTAATCACTGAATCAGGCCTAGGCCTGCACCAGTCAGGGTTAGAGGAAAGCACTTATTTCCTTTGTCTTCAATTGCTCTCTAACCACTGTAACAAAAGTAGACAGTATAAAGAAAAACATTAGCATCTAAGAAGCACCTAAGCAGTATTAAATACTTGAAGTTTCAAGATTATACCTGAGAAATGCATGTGCTTAAATCATTTAATACTATCATCTTAAATTTTGTACACTGACAATGAAAAGAAATGCACACTCATGTCCAGTTTAGCAGAAAGATGGGAAAAGAAGCCCTTTGTCCTTCCTCACCCAAACAAATTTATTATAGAGCAAGTGCAGTCTAATATTGTACCCACACCCCGAGATAAAGTCTGACTTTTTTAACACGTTGCTGTCGACAGAGTATTAGTATGGGTTTGGATCTTTGTAACTGAGATGAGTCTCCATTCTGCTGTACACAGTATAATTTTTTTTGCCTCCCTTATGGTTAGTTATAGTATAAACATATCCTGCCTCTTTCATACAGCCACCTGCCATTTTTGCTTTATTGCTGCCAGAAGGTTTAAAGGCATGCTTTTAAATATCTTGAAAGTTTCCTGTTGATAAGAAAAGGTGGTTTTAGCACTTTTAAGTAAACAGTAACACACAAACATCACAAATCATGCTTTTTGATAGAATCTACATTAGCTGCATGATGCATAAAGGACACTACTGTGTGGGGAGGAGGGGGGAAAAAAAGCTCAATTTTTCTAAGGGAGACCTAAGAAGAAGTAGTTGCAAAACCTGGGCTGGATATACACTGCTGTATATCAAAACAATTAAGTCAGAATTTGAAATGGTTTGTGTAAATTTTTTGTCTTAGTAAGAACCACTGGGCAGCTCTTCAGATCTTCAGCAGTAGATAGATTAAAACTCCCATGGATATTAGCTACCTAAAAAAATATTCTATCCTGAAATCACCACCTCAAATGGGAAAAAATATCCACCATGTCCAAGAAAACAATTGAAAAATAGTAACACAAGTAAACACTTCTTAAAAGTCACTGTGAGGTTTGGAAAGGGCGATTCCAGTGTAATTTCTGGAATATTACTGTTATTCCTGGATAGCTGACATGTTAACACTAAAATCATTGCCATCATAGCAAAACATTGCTATATGTTTAAAAATCTATAATACAAAACAAATCTGTTCAACAGGCACCAAGTTAAACCATAGGTGACCCAAACAGAAAATGTTTATCATAAATCATTGGTACTATGCATAGATTCAGACTCTAAATGTGACCTCCTGCTTGGATACCTACAAATGCAATCCCCCTGTCAAAAATCACAAGCTTCAGGGTGTCAGCAGAAAACCAGATGCATGTGTTACATAAAGCCCAAACTGACAAGTGGCAAATTTATAGCCTCTGTGTTTGGAACTGGGTATGAAGTACAATTAAAATAAACTCTTGGAAAAAAAGTGAGTGGTATGGTCACACCCAAGGGTGAATATTCATAGCAAAAGTTTCAAGGCGCATTTAATCTTTTCTCTCATAATCTGAGAAAAGTTTCTCATTTTTAATATTTTTCAGAATATGTTTCAAATATTCTTAATCTGTAAATAATTCACCTGATCTCTATTACTGTTTTTGCAGCATGAATTTCACTAGCTGAATACCATAATACAGTTGCTACTTCTGAATTAGATAACTAATATATCTAATATTATCTATCTATCTGAGAATAGATACTATGTACTTGTATTTATGTCAAGATGCTTGTACGTAGACTTCCGCAAAACTTCTGCTTAAGTACAAAAGTACTGACCAGACAATATTCTTCAAAGCAAGCTAGCTAGCGTGTGTAGATGAAATCAGCTGTAAATGGGTACACAGTTGGCTGAAAAAAACTGTACCTATTGAGTAGTTACCCATGATTGACATTCAGAATAGAAGAGCTCTTTAAAACGACTGCTGGAGGGATCTGTGAACTAATTCCAGTTTAACGGCCTCGGCTACTTTCCTAAGATTGGTGTAGAGCAACAAATGAGGGGACTGAGTCCTTGGGCAGAGAGATCCAAATTTGAAATGACCTTGATACACCAGAGAGATGGTCTGAAACCAGCGAGGTGAAATTCAACAGAGGCAAGTGCAAAGTGCTGCACTTACAACGGAAAAATTAAATAAAGCTGGGCATAACAGGCCCAGAAGTGGTACTGCATAAAATAGTCTGGGACCTGTGGCGAAAGTGTATCAAAGCTGCAGATTGTTTCAGGGATATTTAAAAAAAAAAAAGCAAAGAAAGAAAGAAAGAAAAAAAAAAAGGCACCGCTGGAAGACTTAATGGAAGACTTTCTCTACTCAGTGATGAAAAGGCCTGTGCTGAAGTAGTAGATCACAGGCATAAAGTTACAGGAAGATGAGAGCAAATGAACACAAATGCAAAAGGGAACATTTGGATCTGGTCTTGTTTGACGTTTAATCTACTTTGAATGAGACTGCTGCCACAGAAAATTCCCACATCTGTTCACATCCTCCTTCTGCTTCATTCATGTCTGATCTAATGACTAGGAAGTACGAGCTGGTTCCTGATCTGAACTAGTCCACCAAACTACACGCTATGAGGCTTTATTTACATTAATTTCTGTTCTGGTTCTAATGGAAAAGCCGGGAACACCGTAACCCAGTAGAGAGTGAGCTGGGCTGGGTCTCTCAGCAGCAACCTTCAACAGTACCAAAAGAAACTCAGTGAAACTCTGCTCTGAGGCTGCACGTCTGCAGAGCCGTCCTGGCAGCTTGCAGCCTTCTCCACCACCTCGTCTCTCGGTCTTCTTCTACCTTGAACTGTATGATCATGCCCACTCCTTTGCACTGTCTTTGGTGCTTACTGGAATCCTTCATCATCCTCTTTGAATTACAAACCAGATGGAAAACTCTCCAACCTTTTCAGATAGGCTTGTTTTCTGAAGAGTGCTCTTTAAGGATACTAACATACATGTCCCATAGGCATCCATCCTTTGCTCCAGGCAAGACCTAGAGCATGAGCAGGCAGGGGACAGGGATACAGTCTAACATAGTTATTTCAAAGAGATGATATCCATTCTCCAAATACCAAGACAGACAGCACAATTCATAAAAATGTATTCAGAACAGCAAAAGATAAAGATCCTGAGCTATCCATCTGTTATTCAAACAACATTTGTTCAAACGACATTCATTCATCTGGACAATTTACAAAATTCACCTGGCTCAGTGGTCCTATTTGCATGATAACAACAGCTGATAAAAGTTTTGGGAGCAGAAAGGATGGCTCTATAACTAAGCCCTCAAGCTAAGTTGGATAGTTGAGAACCTCCCTTCTCATGGGGTGATAACAGACATTCTGTCTGAATAGAAAAGGGTTATTTTCAGAAGAAATCTAAGAAGAGCAATTAGGGTGAAGGCATAAAACGTGGCCATAGAAGACAAGTAACTGTGTTGTTTCTTCTCACCTTTCTCTCTCATTTGTTAAAACTTGGAAGTAGCAAGCTATCACCTGTGCTCTATTTCACACTCGTTAGCTGGCTGCCCTGTAGCAGCAGGGCTAGATGTCACACATTGCATCTACACGCCAGGTCCTGCACCTCTGCCCATGGGGTCAGAAAACCAGGTGCACCAACAAAAACAGTGGGAAATGCCCTAGGTGGCCATTCCCACCTCATCCTTATTCAGCTCCTTCTGGTATCAGAGGTTTCCCAGTTCTTGTCAGACCAGCCTGTTAACTCACATACTGAACTGGTCTGAGTATAACATAGAAATTATTGGAAAAAGAAAAATCAAGGTCCTATAAGTACAAGTCTAATTTAGGAGAGGAAACTGCCTCAGAAAAGGAGGGGTAAATGTGGTGAGAGGGTAACAAAATCTTGTGCAGGCCTCCCTATCAAAACCAGTGCCTTGTGAAACTACAGTCTCAGGCGTCATCCCAAGACTGTACTGTTAAATAAACGACAAAATTAGAATAACAGGAATGGCTCCATCTATTTACCTGGGGTTATCTTCAATCATCACCAGTGTAATTGAGAAAAATTTGGGTTATAGTAAGATTTTTCAAGCTGTCATAGCAACATTATAGGACAGAAAGATTGAGATACATCTCAGATTGCAGGGGCGGCATATTTATCCTTATCACAAAAACGTTGGAATTGCGAGTTCTTTTTTCCTCCCTATATCTTCAAAAGAAAAAAAAAAGGGGGAAAAAGTTCCAACTATAAAAGATATTTGTCAAGAACAGCCACCGGCCAGCACCACAAATGAGCAACTCCAACGTGAAAATACTTTCAAAGTTCTAAATGAGTTGTCCCTGTGGTAATAAAGAAAGCTGTTTTACAGCATGACAGTATGTAAGACAGCATTGTCAGCTATAGTTTATTTAAAGCACAAGGCCTGTAACAGGAAAATAATGACTTTAATAAAATTTACTATTGACTTTGTAGGCTAAAATCTTTCTGTCATCAGGAATACAGAAAAACAACCTGCCTGAAAGCCCTTCACTTAAATATATTCCTTTAATATTTCAAAGCAACTTGTGACTTTTTTTTAATATACATGCTACTTCAAAAGATTCTGTAGTGGGGTGGAAATTAGTATTTTTAATAGAAAGTTGGAATTGCTTACATAAGGGAAAAACTGGTAATGACCTATGACACTGTCTACTGAAAGCAACATTTGAGGAAACTGCAAAAGCAGTTAATGCAATTCCTTGAAAAGCTGTATAAAGCTATGTCACAAATGAATGATTTATAAATTACTGAACGTCCTTCTCATCTAGAGGATATCTTTTAATCATGCGCTGTAGTTTTCTCTGAGTGAACTCCAAAGAGCCTGCTACAAAGATACACAGAAATCTGCAGCATGTTAACAAGGTTGGGGTCATTTCTAAGAATTGAGGGGGGAGCAAAAAAGAAAAAACCCTCACATTCGGCATGATTTTACTTTCCAACCAATTTGATTAAATGCACTACAGCTTGCTGGTAGTGCGTAAGAGGTCATGCCTTTTATATGAAAAACTGCAGAATTTTCATTCCTTTAAAGTTTTTTTACATAGTTAAAATAAACTGTGGTAAGAAGTTTCCCAACAGCATATGACAGCTCGATTTAGAGGTGAAACCTTTTAATAAAATCTCATGAAATGAATGCTTTGGTTTATGCACTCTGTTTGTGTTTCCCACTGGAGTGCTTAGCTTTGTGAAGAGGTGGTTTCTTTCTTTACTACTTCAGTGCAACCTCACGAAGGAAAGACGGGAGCTTTGGAAATAGAAAAGCTGTAGCTTAGCCATGGTGAAATTGTTGATGGAGGAATCTTAATTTACAGTGAAAATGCTTTCCTCTTGACTTTAAAAAATGCTATTGTGCATTAATTTACATTGCAGATAATTAATTAAAAATGAAGAAAAATATTCCACAGAGGCTTTTAGAAAGGACTCTGGGGTCCAGAAATAGTATTAAGAGGGGAACCAATTAAAGATTTATCTGAGAGTGAATAATTTTGCTAGGACTTTGGCAATAGAACTGGTTGAAGTCACATTTGTCGCAGCTTTGTCGTGTTTCATGCACATCCACAAAATCCCTTTTTATGCTTGCTGAGGGAAATATCAAGGAATAAGTAATCTTTCCATGAGAAAGCACACTGCCTGCCTTTCCTAATGCGCTACACAAACACCACCTATAAAAAGCAGTAGCACCTTTCATAAACTTCTGAAAGTTTAATCATGCAGTCTATAGAAAATTTAACTCATTTCCACATTTACCACTGTGGAGCTCATTCACAGCTAGAGAACTAGGAAGACAAAAAAGGTCCAGAGAAGGACCAAGCCTACAGGAAGCAACCACTAATGTCATAAAAATTATACAGGCTCAGCCTATCTGTGCGCCAACATTTTAGCAAGTGATGCCAAAAATCATGGATCCAATAAAATATAAATCACAAGGAAGAAGCATCCCACTGAATGAGTGCTGTACAGGCCCCAAAACCACAGTCCTGCCAGCATGTTAACTGTAAAACATTTGCTCTTGTACACTTGCACGGCGGCTTAAAAAGGTGCCTGCCCAAAACTAAGTTCGTCTCCATGTCTGCTGGAGGTTACCAGCACTCTAGGGGTTTTCTTCAATTTGAATTCAGAAATAGTCTCAAAATATTTTGCTTTTTGTAAGCCTGACAGATTTTTGTAAACATCAAGGTCGCTAAGAAAAAAATTGTTTGCAGCACACTACTACTCCTAGTCCTCCTGCTGGTTTCGGCCCTATAAAAATTACAAGTCTAAAAGCTGTAAAAACTTGTTCTGGTATGACAGCTCATGAAGACTCAACAGCAAGACTAAACGTATTGCACCACTTACAATTTATCAGATCTTTAAAACAAAGTTACTGGGACCAACGAAGGAGAGATATAATTCTAGTTGTCCCCTCTTCACTCCCTCTCCCAACCCCTCTAATCCTCATCTCATACCATAGCACTGGGGACTTAGCTCGGGAGGGACCCAATGCAAAGGACATATATGCCTACACTTGATCCAGTTTCAAAATAGACCTCAGTTCCATACTCACAGCAACATTTCATTTTTGAAATGGACTTTCAACTCATATTTAAGAGACCCACTTTTCAAGACATTTCTGCCCTCAGAAATTTCCATTCTCTTTTTATTAAGAAATTATGATAGTTCAGTGCTTGAAGAAAAAATCAGGACTAAGGAACCTCAGTCTAGATTTTGGAGTATGTCTTAGACTCAAGCTCTTCAAAGTCTTGCCCTTACCTTTTATCCAAACTGCAAGAGGATAGTTTTATTAATTTCAGCTGGAGGTTATATTGTCTTTTATCTTATTTTTCAAGGCATGTGTGAGCAGAGGGGAAGACTTCAAATCTATAGCTCATCAACTTTAACAACTTTTTTCTTCTTTTTTTTAAGGGAGGATTTATATAATGTAGAACACAGGACATTTACTCATTAAACTCTTCCCTGGGGTATCAAAAGCTCCAGCCTTTCTACAGTATACTGAGTAGGAGGAAGGAGATTTGGAAAGAGAAGGGGAAAAGCAGGCATTTTTAAGAAGCCCCTGGTATCTTTCAGGCATTTTAAAATTGTATCTATTTCATTGTGTAGTTGTTCACCTTGCACTTTTCTGATATTTGTTTGCTACTCAGTAAATATAGCAGCAATTATTAACTCCACTGTAGAAACTCACATTACCTCCAAAATAAAAATAAATATCACTTGACGACAGTTACAGATGTGCCATATAGGTAGCACTTTCTAGAACATTAGAATGGAGATAAGCTGAAAAATGTGGAGCTAAGAAAATGATGTAGCCCTAAGAGCTGTCATAGAAAGTCCAGGCACCTTCTAGTCATATACTCCTAAGCTTGGATAAATCATTAATGGCTTTATGGCATAGTACCCCATCTCAGATATCTTAATTAACTAGTAATTAACTAGTAACCAGATGACTTAATACAAGCTCACAAGTGATCCTTAAAATTCTTTTTCTTTGAAGAATCACCTGCAAAGGTGATCAAGGAGCCAACAAGAGCAGGCACTCTGATGAACCTCATACATATAAACAAGGAAGAATTGATTCAGTTGTGAAGGTCTGGGGAAGCCTAGGGTGTGAGAACCATGAGCTGGTAGAAGTCAAGATCCTGTGAGGAGAGAGCAGGACAAAACACAGAATCACAATCCTGACCTTCAGTACAGTAGACTTTGCCCCTTTCAGGGCCAAATTCTTCCATTCTTGGAAGAATTGCATGGAAGAATTGCATGGGAGACAACTCTGGAAAGGAGAGGAGTCCAGGAGACCCAGCTGATTTTTAACGATCACCTTCTCCAAATTCAAGAATGGTCCATTCCAACATGCATGAAGCAGAGGTGGCAGGAGGCCTGCATGGATGAACAAGGGCTGACTAGCGATTGAGTAATCTCAGACATGAAAAGGAAGGACATAAGTAGGAAAAACAGGGACAGGTGACCCAGAAGGACTATAGATGCACAGCCCAAGCATGCAGGGCTAGGGTTAGGAAAGCCAAAGCTCAACCAGAGTCGAATCTGGTGAGAAAGGAGAAGGACAAAACAAAAGGCTTCTCTAAGTATATCAGCAGCAAAGGGAAGATTGGAGAAAAGTTGGGCCTGCTGCTGAACGGGGCAGGCAACTGGTGACAGTGGACATGGAAAAGGCTGAGGCATGCAGAGCATTCTTGCCTTCAGGAATCCTAGGTCTCTGAGACCCTTGAGAAAGCCCAGAGCAAGGGATAATGACCCTCTGTGAAAGCAGGAGCCAGGTACTAAGTTAGGAACTTTTAAATAAAATGGATATACACAAGTCCATGAGATCTGATGGGATGCAGGCACAAGAGCCGAGGGAGCTGGCTGCTATGACTGTGAGGCCACTCTCAGTTTGAAAGATAATGGCAGTCAGCAGAGGTTTCTGAGGACTGGAAGAAAGCGATTGTCACCCCACCCCTGTCTTCAAGAAGGATAACAAGAATGCAGATCCCAAACTACAAGTCAGTCAGCATCACCATGAACTCTGGGAAGGTGACGGATCCCATCTCTTCCTACGCTGGAAGCCAGTTCCAGGCTTATTAAGGACAGGGTGACTGGAAGCAATTAACACAGACTAATCAAGGGGAAATCATGCCTTATTGACCTGCTAGCCTCCTACCATGAAATGACTCGTTTGGTGGACGAGGGCAGAGCAGTGGGCATTACCTTATTGAAAGCAAGGCTTTCACCACTGTTTCCCATTACATCCTTGTAGACAAGCTAATGAAGAATGGACTACATAAATGAATGGTGAGCTGGACTGAAATCTAGCTAAACTGTTGTTGGTCTCTCAGTTGTGATCAGTGGCACAAAATCCATCCAGAGGCCAGTCACTAGTGATATTCTCCAGGGGCCATTATAAGGGCAAATATTGTTAAACATCTTCCTCCATAATCAAATGCACCCTTCAGGAAGTCTGTAGAAAATGAATACCTGAAAGGAGTGGTCAGTGCACCAGTTGAGATACATTGCCTTGATGAGGGACAGCAAGTTCGAGCAATAGGCAGGAAGTTCAACAAACGTGGTGTCAAATTCTGGGGAGGAATAACCCCATGCACCAGTACAGGCTGGGGTCTAATGATTGGAATCTGCTGAAATTTGATGGAATCTGCTGATTTGCAGAGAGAGTCCTGGTAGTCAAGGTGGACAAGTTGATCATGACAGTAGCTAAAACGGAGTGTTAAAGCAAATCACAGAGGACTACTCCCCTTGTCAATAAAAAGCACTTTCATTCAGTTGTGAAAGGGGATGTTTCTGGTTTATACTGCTTGCCTAGAAGAGCCAGTATTTGAATTTTGTCTTCCATTTTTTTTCTACTGCTGATCTATTTGAATAAAAACTGGTCCTGCTATTGAAGAATTCAGTGACAGCTATGACCACCAAAGCTGAGTTGGGGTTGGACAGTTCACCATACTGAGGTGCTGAAGATGTTTTTTGACACAAGCCCTAACAATAAAATCTTTTCATAGGTCTTGAACTAATGCATCAGTACCATGTGCAGAAACCTTCTTTTTGGGAACAGTTACAAGTGCTAACTTCAAACTATTTCAAGCTCTAACTGTACCACTCTTTGTTCACCTTGTGCCCTACCTTATGTAGAAGCAAATTTAATTAGCATATAAAGGTACCTAGAGACTGAATAACACCACTTCAGACGACTATTCTGTTGCAGTTGGAGTTGACTGTAGCAAACTCTCAGATTCTAGAAGAAACCTGTTTGCAAGGAAATCCCTGTCTAGACCTAACCCATCATTTTTGACAGCACTTTTTCTTCAGGAGGTGTTCTACCCTTTTATTTTTCCACATTGTTTTTGCAATCTAATAGTAAAATAATTTTTTAAAAAAAGTTGACTGCTTTGTGTTTTACAGTGTCATTGACCAAAGTATAATGAATTCCTTTCTCCCCCAACCATCTAAGAGGCAGGTAATCTGAACAATTCTAGCATCCTTTTTTTTTTTTTTTCCCCTTTGTGTTCACACAGTATAAACTAAAATTATGCAGAAGTTTCATCAAAGCTGAGCTGTGCTTCTAAGAAGTAACTCAGCTATAGAATGAGCCATTTAAAGAAGTTATTGACGCCAACATTAAATTTACAATTATTCATAAAAAAAACATTTGAAGAATTCCCTATGCTGCAATACACAAAATACTTTGCTACGCATAAGAAGTTACGTTTATTAATAGCTCTTTTTACCATTGTCTCATTTCACCAAAGAAAACTTCACCCTCCAGTGGGACTAAGAATCACGTGAATGTCACAGATGCTATGAGTTTATTCACCATAACAAAAAAATGACATCCAGCCATTTCATGACACTGATTTCTTACAATATGCATCTATCCAAAATGTAGGAGAAAAAAAAATAGATGTAAGAAAATGCTCTAATTTACGACCATAATTAACCATACTTTGTTTCCCCCCCAAGTTCATACATCATCTTAGAAATGTTTCCTACAAATCTCTTATTCTTGGTAAATTTAACTTGTCACATACAATATTAAAATTCCTTTTTCTGTGATATTTGATTCATTCCCTTGCAGTGATAGTATATAGAACTCTCCTATCCAGGGCCTTAGTTTTTCAGTCAGCAGGGCTACAACCTTATTTAAAAAACTTTTGTAGAAATATCGTGATTAGCAAAGGAATTGAGCACCTCCCATTGGGTTTGGAGGGATGTGTAGTTGTTTAGTAGTTCAAAAATCAGCAGGATATGTATTTAGAAAAATAAAAATTAGAGGCTGTAGCATTTATATATTCCCAATCTGTAGTTCAGGAAATTAACTATTAAAATCCATAAGTAATTGGGTTATAAAAGTTTGAGGGTTTTTTTTATTATTTTTTGGGGTAGGGGATTGATTTTGCATGGATGTTTTGCTATAGACATGATAATTTAGCTATTCAATGCTACAGATACTTAGATATTTAAGACTGGTTAAATTTTAAAGGTTGATTTTCATTTCAGTAGGAGTTCAGGGAAAAATTTTGAAGACAGAAGTGCCCATAAACACCAAATTCTTATTGAAAGCTATTAATAACTGGGTATACAAACAACATTTATTTATTTATACACTGCTATTATGTGTCTATGTCTCTCTGCACTTGCATTAGTGATTTGGACTTTTTTGTTCATTTTTTTTCAAGAATCTCAGCCTTTGCATATTTTTTATTTAAAATGAAGAATATAATAGCAGGATACATGGAAAAAGGGATGCTCCAAATAAAATTGATGGGGATGCTCTAAGGGGCCTTTTTTTTTTAACTCGTGAAATAGGTTCATCCCATTATACAGATGACGAAGACAGCCCAATAGCTTCATGACTGTTTTAAGACTCATCTTGGCTGAACAGATAGCAAGCTGTCTGGTGCTGGCCATCCATGCCTCTCTGATTCTCTGACCCCTGGGAACAGACTGAGTGTGCCCACATAAATGTTCAGACTCAAATGGCTCAAGGCACCTAGGACAGTATGAGTCACCCCCCCTCAGATTTCTACTGCAGCATCATTATACTGAGTTTCTTAAAAGGATCTAAAACACACTCACTCTATAGTTAGAAGAAAAACAGCTTTTGGCCAAGCCAAACTAAAGACTAAGTTTCTACAGTCTTCCTCATCTCATCACCGCTACAACCACCCCTTATCTAAAGCAAACTCTACAGATCAGAATCTTCTGAAAATAAAATACTCTATTTTCACCATTTCTGCTTTGAAGTTGTCTTTTCCTAACTCACTTGCAGCATCCAAATACAACCATCTTCCACCTTCCTTTAATGGTCTAGAGTGGGCTTAGACACTTCCTGTCCAAACTATCTTCCCAGCTTCTCAGCCTGTATGCTTGTAAATGTCTGCATTAATACACAGGTTTAGACTGAGTCATCCAATTCATAAACACAGTCATCGACACTCCAAAACATGCCCTATTAGTACATCTCTAACAAAAGCTTTCCTTACAGATATATATATACATACACACACATATATACACACACACAATCACAAAGAACATAAACAAGGAAGAAATAATTTCTGTTTTTGTTATATAACATATTGTTATATAACATACAATATTATATGTTTTAGGAATGAAATCTATTTTATCATTTATAAAGCATCATTCATTTTAGGTTTTCCCAAAATAACAACACAGAACTAAGAAAAGGGCTATGATAAAATGTTCTTTCTTTCTTCCCTTTAGTTTAATGGGATAACAAATCCCTCACTTTAGGATTGCAATATACAGTGAATATTAAATACAATAGGTAGCATTTGAGAAACTAGACCACTAATCCAGAAAAAAAATGTTACCTGATATTATCAGATAACTGTATATCCCATACTTACTGTAACTAAATTTGGTATGTCTCTAATACTTTGATCATTCTCATCTCAGTGGGAGATGATTCTCTCACATTTTATGTGCACAAATTCAAATTTCTTTTTTACATCGTGATCTGGATGAAGGGTAGACATATGAATCCATTTGTCTCCCACTCCTGCTATAAAAGAACTAAGTGTGGAGTCAGATGATTCTTCATATGAGCATATTCTCATCCCCTCCACCCAAGTGTAACATCACTTAGACTTCTCAGGCCAAACAGTTACATATACGGATCACATATAGGAAAGTTTCAGACCAGCTGAAGGCTCTTCTCTTCCCATACAACTCACTTAAAATTTATTTTTAATTGCTTGAATATTCTTTCAGATTATTTGGCAATAATGAAATTGCCTCTGAAGGAACTACTCCCAAAGTAGGTTGATGTTCAGTATTATCCCATCTACCCAGCAGCTCACAGAGATTACTCTTCTGTTGAGTCTCAAAAGCCAAAACTTCTTTCAGAGAAAGGATGAGGAAGGCAGTGGAAAATAACTCCCCACATACGACAAAATTCTATCCCAACGGTAGCAAAGGCTGGGCAGAGATTTTCGATTAATACTTGTTTGACTGGATAATGTGGAAGCACTTTGAATTTTTTTTTGTTTTTTTAACCCAAATCATGGCAGCCCTGAATATCTTGTAGACTTTTCCAGAGCCAAGCACTCACCATTTCCAGAAGCTCTCGAGGTACACATGCGCATGGCAGACCCATCAGGCAGGCTCAGGCACAGATGTCCTGCTAATGGGAGAGCTCCCATTCACGTTCAGATGCATCTAGGAGAGACTTACCTAATGGATTATCATAAGGATCATGACCCCAGATTTCAGAGGCTGTGACTGATTCTTAGGCACTGATCACTAAACAAGCTGCTGGACTTGTGAAAAACGGGTTCTAACAAGAACCTTAGAGGCAGATACTTGAACTTCTGGGGTGACAATACTGGATCCTCACCTTCCTGTATTTTCATGTCCCCACAAAGCAGCTAGGAGTCAGAGTCCCAAAATTCCACTCCCCCCCCTAAAAAAAAAGAGTTTAAGATCTATGCTTTTGGATCTTAAAGATCCAAGGACAAGAAAAAATCAGAACCACACCTCTGTATAGTTAGATCACTAACTTCAATGTATACATTACAGCATTTAGTAAGATACCTTTACTTAGAAAAATATAGTTCAGTGGTTTTGAAATTTTCCTTGAATCTCTGGTTATAGGAATTATGATTTAAAATTGTGTTCATCTGACACAAATTAAGATCTAATTAGAAAAAGAAAATGAAATCTGACATTTCACTTACTCCAGTTATAGCTTACTGCCAATATAGGAAGCAAATAGCTCTAGCCTTGACCTATGGACTGAAAGCCTATTAGTGGTTAGAGTGCATCAAACACTGTTGCTGACCTTGATGGCTCTAATTTGCATCTTAGGGTGCTTACGACCTAATAAAGTTGGCTTGTGTGCTGTGTTCTAAGGTGACAGTTTGCCCTGGCTTTTTTTTTATAGCAGTATTCACAGTTTAGCAGGAGTATCAGTCTGTTGGTCAGTTATGTGCCTTTACATACAGCATTGTTCTGAGCCTATTGTAAACCTTGTTCTTAGCCTATAATAGGCCTTATGTAGCCTGACTGCTTAGAGCAAGGTGAAGAAGGCTTTTTTTTGAGATAGTTCTATTTTACGTGCGATCTAGAGCAAAATAATGATCCTCTCTTTTAATCCTACATTAATTTAACTCCTAATGGCTGTTCTGAAACCTCTCTTCAAAGGACTCACATGAACCTGGTCTGCCATGAGGATAACAGATCAGGCATTTGAACCAGGGTTCTTACAGCAGATGGATGTCTTAACTGCTGATTCTTCTGAAATAAATGAAGTTGTTTCTCTTCTTCTTTCCTCTCTCTCTGGAAATTGAAATCTGGACTTGGGAATTTTTCTCCAGTTAAACCTTCAATGGTTTTGGCACATTCTAACAAATTGCATCAAAAATGCCTTATACATAATTGGATGAGCCAACAGATGTCACATTATGGCTTAAACCCTCATAAGCACAAAGGATCAGAAAGCAGCATTTTTAATAAAACAGCTTTTTCTTCAGTAAACCCCAAACATGACCTGTAGACAGATTAATATCTGTGAGCATCCAAGTTGCCCACAGATGGTAGAATAATCTTGAGCTGGTTTTCTTGGACAGTGACTTGAGATTTTCATCATAAAGCGTCTTCCTAAAAATTATTAAGATCTTTTATTTTAAAATAAAATTCCTGGTGTCTTTAGACATTTTTTTCCTGATTATAGAAGGCAAGTTCAACCCTAACTTTGTTTTCAAAATATAACCAGTAGTTAATTTGCCATTAACCAGTTTCACAAGCAATTATTGAAATTTTATTGTTCAATAGCCCCAGTATGTCCAAGGTGGATTCCTTTCAGAGTTTCAATAATCTTACATTCCTCTTTCAAATTCCTGATGGAAACCTAAAAATCAATAAATAATAGATGCTCTCCAGGGACAGGTTGGTCATTTGGTGTCATAATTTTGGAAAATTTCACTGAAGTTTAGGAAGCAGCAGAGTATATCCTCTATTCCTTTTTCTTTGAGCAGATAGCCTACATAAACCCATGTATGCAGTCGTTCACCTGAGAATTTCAAACTATTTCATTTTTACTTGTTTGTACACAGACGTGGTACTTGCTAATTCAACATTGTTATATATACATCCATTTCATAAGATTTATCATGAAGTAAGTGTATAGTGGAATGTGGTGGAATAGTTTTTAAAGGACAGACAATAGTACTGCACTAAAATGAGAGAAGACCCATGGAAGGAAAAAATAAATCCCCATCACTAGAGAGTGGCTATGCTTCTCATAAAAGTAAGTTTGGCAAATATTCAGGCCCTTTAAGACACCCATAGCAGAATGAGCTGTGAGCTGTGGCAGATTTTCTCAGGGACTCTGCAGGCCTATCTGTGGAGAAAATGTGAGGGAGCATATGACTTGGCATCTCATAAAATTATATATGACACTTATTATCTTATTTCTGCATATATATGTTAGACAAGTCAGGAAGATCAAAATTGGGTGGAACCTTGTTAAAGCCTTTGGAACAAAGCAAATAAAATTGAGGAAGGTGAAATATTTCTGTAAAGCAAGATATAAAAATCAACATATAATCTAAGAGCAAAGGTATTTTATTTCTGAGGTGTGAGCCAAATTGTCAGAGGGTCAGAACTCAGGCAGAAGAATTTAAGTGAGCCAGACACTTCTGCAGATTAGACAGCAGATAGGGTAAAAGAGGAGTCTTCAGAGGACTTTAACGTGCCTTAGACTCTAAAATTCCTCCTTATCTCCCATTCAAGATGATCAAAAGGAAAATAGGCCAGAGATCAGAATGACCATTACTGCAGTGTTTGGAGTATTCACTTGGTATGTGACAATGTTCAAGCCTCTTCTCCTCTCAACTTGGTACCTTCAACCTATGCATCCTCCAATTATGTGGGTTGGAATTTCACTTCCTCTTAAAATTCCAACCTAGACTCCAGAAATCTTCTCTATAATGTTCATTCAAAGCCAACACCCTTTGCCAAAAGGAATCTCAGCTTCAGGGAATTTCCTTTTTCTAAGAAAAAAAATACGGGGTAGAAAAGTTAACAGCCAGCTCTAGATCATGCCACTTGTAAGTCCCAACACAGTCAAGCAAGGTTCAAAAGCTAATTGCCTATAAAACTGAACATTTCTTGAATCTTACAGCTGTCATATCCTTCATCATACTTCAAAAGGAGGGGTTGGAACTGAAGATGGCCTCTAAACTCTTAGACCCTTCATTCTATATTCAGATTTCTTCTATAGTCCTCACCAGAGAGTTACTACATTTCTCCAGTTAACAGGAAAGATGGAGCCAAACTCTCCTCCCTCTCTTAGTTTACAGGAAAATAATTAATTCTCAAGTCAACTGAGCTAGTGGTGTAAACAAGAGAAAGAACCAGGCCCCCAGGAACAGAAATACTGCAGAAGCAGTCATCACTTTTAAAACATGGCAAAATTTCAGAAAAACACTGCAGATGCTCTGGCTCTGTCCCTCATCCAAGTTGAGCATTGCTTTATGCCACTGTGTTTTTCTTATCTCTACCAAGTCTCCTTAGACATCCATGCTAATACCTTGTACTTAATATGAGGTTTTTATATAATTAGGCATACATACATGAAATACACAAAATTATATTAAGCCTAAATACATTTTCAAAAAGTTGTAAAATACTCTTGCCAGATTCTATATTCTCAAATGGATTAATCTGAAAAACAACTGGGACTCAATTTAGACCTTTCTGGCAGCAAGTAAGAGAAACGTCAAACTCACAATTTTACTTTATTGAAGACCCTCTTAGGAGTCCATCAGAAAGAACTCTATCTGCCTGGTAGCCAGCAATCAGTGGGAAGTAATATTTAGTTTATTAATGCGGCTTTGATTTTTTTTTCCACACTGCTGATGCATAGTACTAAACCAAGACCTTGATCCAATTTCCTTTCTCCCTTTTTGCAAAAAAGGCAATGAAACATAGATAAAGTTAACAAGATCTTGCATAATATCAAAGTACATTCAGTAGGTCTCAAGTTATTCAGACAGAGAGTGTATTTGTACACCAGAATGGTTCAAATAAGATGTATGCACAGAAACTGAACACAATTTAAAAGACCATGTGCTGAAGTCAAGGTTAATTTTGAAACTACCCTTCAGTTTCAAGGCAACTGTACAGGTTACTAAGTGTCTGTGTTTCACAGAAGAGTGTCTTTGGTACTTGACAGTACAGGTAAAACATCATAAAGTTCTAATCATAAAACACTGCCATTTATTTACTAACAATGGATTTCAAAAATGAAAGGAGCTAAAGAGAAATGCAGAAACTTTTTGCTCTGCTTTTTTCTCAATAAATCAGAGTGAATTACAGAAGCAGGCTCGGGTGTTGCCTCAAATGTCATGATTCATGTCTTCTAGTACATTACATTTGATTTATAGTATTATTTGTGGGGTTTAAGACTGAGTTGCTGGGAAGCGAAAATATATTGGGGCTAAAACAGCTGACTGGGGTAAAACTGACATAGAATAACTACTCAGCACTAGAAAACATAGTAGAAAATCAAAAACAAATGGCAATAAGATAGGAACTCTTGACTCATATTCTATTGCAGTGAGCCAAATATGGAGATCCTTACTTCTATCCAAGACTTCAACAGGCTGGTACTGTACTGTACTTACTGGTAAGTAACCACTGCTGGCAAAGGTGTAAATAGTTCAGTCTCTTCCACATTTTTAATAAAATAACAGACAGCTGATGAAGAAAAAAAATATATTAGAAGGAAACTTTGGCCCCCAGCACTGAGGTACTTCACTGACAGTGAACTGTAGAAATACCCAGACCACGCAGGACATTTCCTGCATCTTGTTGCAGCATAAATTCAATGCTTAGCGTTTAGCTGTGATTTGCCTTATGATTCTCTAAGGACATGGCAGGTAAGGATATTGGTGCTGAGGGAAGATCTACCAAATATTACAGCTCACAGTAATAAATAGGAGCTTAGAACATGATGTCCAGAAGTAGAAGCAATAACAGACTGAATGGCTATAGAGGCAGTAATATATGTCAGCATCTGCACAGAACCACACCAGCCACACAAAGGTTTTGGGTTGGAAGTGATCTCAGTAAATGAGTGGCTGATCCCATAAAATTAACAGAGATAATATGCAAATAAAACAACCACTGATACAGAATTTTAGAAGAGAAAGTACTGTACAAAAATACCAATAGGAACAGAAGAGCTAGTTATGGTAGATATGATGGCATACAGTGGCATACCATTGGAAAAAACCTTGTTAATACATAACCTGCAACAATGAGAGAGATGGTATTAATTTGAATTGTACTGATGTGGCCCAGTCTAACCTATTAAGTTTGTTTCCATCATTTTCTTTGTTTTGAGGAAAGCAATTTATCAAAAAATGAGAGTAGTTGATGATTCACTGAACTGCTATAAAGGAAGGCAGAAGAACTTAACTTCACTTGATACAAAGCCTAGAAATAGCAATTAAACTATGTAATATAATCAGCTATAAATAAATGGAATAACTTTAATAAAAATAAACAAAATAGAAAGAAAATACTAAAAAAAAAATAATAATCAACCCTCAGATTCAACAAGTCGTACACCCTTTAAACAAGGGGAAAATACCCAAGCAACTAGTGAGATTCTTACCAAAGGTTTCTTAATAGTGGAGGTAACAGGGATAAATTGAACAACTTAAGTCCTGACATTGGAACTGGTCAGTGAAAGAAATCAAGGTCTACTTCTAGTAGTAATGTGGTACTCCTTTTTATAAAATAGAATTTTATAAGGTTGTTTTATTCCTTCCAGTGTTTGGTGGAGGTTGTTGTATGACATCTGTTACTTAAAATGGCTTCTTTCCTTATTTCATATTGGTAGCTCTAATAAAATTGTGTTTATCCACAGATATATAAAACAAACAGCATTTTTCTGGTATTTATATATAGTATTTACAAAAAAAGGTTTCTAGTGTGGAAGTCAATCCAACCTAATCAGAGATTTTCTGTCACATTTACCTTAGTACCAGGACTTGTATCCATCTAGGAAATTATTTCTTGGAGAGATACAGGGCCAAACTCTGCTGTCGGTTACACCAATATGCACTTGGAGGGACTCCAAATTAGCTAAAAATCAACAGAGGTAATTTAATATGTTCTGGTGTAAATCAGAAGAGGATTTGGCTTCTGATCTTTCAATAATTATTCAAGAGTAAACAGCACTCAGTTGCATCACAGGAGAGCACCGGAATGTAAAATATTGGAAAACAGCAAATGTACAAAAACAATAAAATTAGAGAATTTGGTATAAAATGCTGAATCCATTGTCATTTCTTGCAGAATACTCCGGTATAAAATGCTGAATCTTTACCGTTCCATCCATTGTCATTTCTTGCAGAATACTCTTTAGAGCATTGATCTGCACCTAGGACACCCACAGGATGTTAGTTTATTATGTTTGGTATCTTGTAACTGCTAGTGCATTATGAGATAAGAGTTTGTAGCAACACATGGCAATAGGGGATCTGTACGCCCATGCTTCATTACTTCTTGACCTTTCAGATGATACCCAATTGAAAAAGGATCAGTTCTTACATCTGGCAAAAGCCTAATTTACTAATATGCTGTCCTCCTGAGTCACTGCTGTAATACGACTGCTGAACTTCTTATATATCTTGACCCCTGTTAGTTCATTGTTGCTCAGTTATTTACTTTTGACATGTACACACACATCACCTGGGGGTTACCTCAGAGCTATAAAATTTGGGATTGAGGAGTGAACACACTCGATGTCTCCCACACGAGACCAAACCAGTGATGAATCTTAATCCCCAAAGTCTGCAGGCAGGCATTTATCACAAAATAAATTAATTAAAAAAACAAACAAACAAACAAAATACCCTCACACATCACCAAGAAATTTAACATGGCTCAGAGCTCTCAGCCTGTTAATTAAGTGATTGCTTCTGAGTCACTTTACGCCAATATCATCCTGCGGCACCTTCAGAAGAAGCTGCGGTTCCTTCCACCTGGCCCAGCTGCTTGCCAACCCTGCACTTTGACACAGTCTTTCATGCTGCATTGTACCGGGCAATGGCTGAACTAAGTCAAAACTACTTATTTTTAATTAATCTCCTGCTTTATTTTAACCCAGATCATTTTCTGAGATCTAGTTCACCACTTAAGACACAGAAATGACTGGACAGTGGTGAGGTGGCTGGAGAGAAAAGGTAGGGATGCTGCAGTGGCAGTTCATATTGGCTAAAATTGACATGGTCATAGTTGATGCTTGAGGTGTTTTATTTTTTTTCTCTCTCTCTCTCTCTTTTTTTTTAATAGAGTATTTACATAGTGCCAGTAAAGCAGATTCATTAAAAAAAAACAAAAGATGAGCATCACCATGTGACCATGTACAATTTTTTTCTTCATTACAAGCCATCAGCTTTTTCCAAAAATTACTCATGTCAAAGCTTGAAGTTACTATCGTCAAATATCAACTTCCAAAATAGTTTAATTCCCCAAGCTTTTACATGCAACAGAAACAGAATAGAATACTTTCTACCATACTTGGAATATTGAAACATACATAAAACTTTCCTATGGAAATTTTACATGCCCACAAAGGACTTTAGTGCACAATATTGCCTTACACCTTTCTTGCAAAAACACAACAGAACAGAAACAAAACAAAAACAAAGCAAAATGAAAACAGGGCCTGAATGACTGTCCCATCCTCATCAGCACAGACAGTTCCTGTGCTGAGCACATCAGGTCTGATCAGGCCCGCAGTATTCTCAGACATGACCTCTACAGCCAGATTTGAAATATTTGGTTTGTTTGGATTGCTTGTAATGGAATTCAGTGAGTCTTGCCCAAGTAAAGGGAGAGCATCAAACAACATTGCTGGGAAATGGCCCTCAAAATCAGAACTCACTTTACCACCACTATATAAGTTATTCATATGTATTTATGTTATATATAAATTATATAAATGACATTTTTTACTCTAGGACTGGTCCTTCAGAAACTGGGAGAGGGCAGTTCTCACTCTCCACTGCACATGAATGAACACTTCATAGCATCTATTTAGTTCTCAGGTGAAAGCAGGACAAGAGAGAAGATAACAGCATTAGACCCATATTAGCACCAGTTAATCATTCCACACATTTCCTTGCTGCATGATGAAATTTCCCCTGTGCATCCACACAGCCACTCTGAACATACGTAGCTTATGTAACATGTTAAGGCAAGGCAAATTCCTTCAGAGAGCAATGCCCTTCACTAGAAGGCATCCTTAACTTGCACAGTGTGTCTTTGTCCTGAAACATCCTCTGTAAACTGTATTATTACTTTGTACTGCAACCACACCTAGTATTCCCAGTTCTGAATCCAAAATCGCACTATGCCGATCGGTGTCCGAAATGCAAGGTGCCCTGCCCCCTCCCCATGCCACAGCGATAGTCCTTGCTCTGGAAGGAAGGACTTATACATCAATCATACCACTCCCTTCTATTTATACTTAAAAAGCACCTAGATGACTTTAAAGAGTATGACTCAGATAAAATACATCAAGATCACGTCCATTTGCTCTTTGAGAACAGTTCTTCACTGGCTAGTGAAGTTCAAAAGTTGTACATCTCCCTTGTTGCCTCCAAAGTCCATGCAAAGGAGAACCAGCTTTACCACAAGTCTGCTCAAGAGATTTATCAGATAAGGAAGGCATCCCACCTTCGGCAGTCACATGTGTCAAAAGGGTTTTATTTTTTAAACAAAAAAAAATTCATAAAGTACTAGCTAAAAATTAGCTAAAAATCCCCTTAAAAACAAGCAAAGAATAAGGCAATTTGCTTTATTTTTTTAAAGATTACCTAAATTAAGAAAACATGTATGTGAACTGTAGAAGTTAGTTTAGTAGAAAGGAAGAAATGCCACTGTACTTAAAAATTCCTGAACAAATTGTTCTGGGATTCTTGCATACCTAAGCTGGTTATTTAGCAGCTGGAAAACTAAACCCTGGGAACAAATGATGAGCATCACTATCTACTGCTCTGTTTGGGATGCATGAAATCAAAGGTAGTGAAAAAGAATGAAAGTGAAATTCATGCAAGAAAGAACAAGGCGAACAAATTCCATAGGAGAAAAATGGCTGCCCCATGTATTCTTAAAAATGTATGGTATTTTATTATCACAAGTATTGACATTTCACGGAGACCACACATTTAATCCTTTTCTATACATTTTTTAAAAGGTGGCTTCAAGTTGCTCTCCAAGGAGAGGAGGTGGTTAATTGTAGCCCTGCTGGATTCCACATACCACAAAGGGCTCAACAAGAGCTAAATAAAGAGAGTTTAATCAGATCTGAAAAAGATGGTTTTTAATGGAAGTGAATTCTGCAGAGGATGATAATCATTAAAACTGAGAAGTTAATCAAAAATCCTAAAACAAGAAGGGAAATTTGAAGCATCCAGGAAATGTTATCCCTCCTCCAACTCAGATCCTCTTAAAAAGTAGGTGAATGAAAAAAAAACAGAGCAAAGTTAATAAAATGTTTTAAAAACGTAATTCAGAATGGTCACTTCCCAGTCACATCATCAGCCACAGAAAAGGGGAAGTTTCTGGCTCTCATGCCAGAATCCCAGGACAGGTTGTTGCTTAGTGATTGCATTGAGACACTGGGTAAAGGAGTAATTTAAAACAGTAGGATTACTAAAGGAAAGGGGGAAGCTAAAAACTGGCTCAGGAAAATTATACCACATCCTCTACAAGAAGGAAAATAACCTATCCTTGAATGCCATTCTAGAGGACATAATTAAAGAGGAACGAGAACTCCCTAACAAAGGGAAGTGTTTTAATGGGGCAGTACATGAAATATCATGCAGCAGAAAGAAAAGAGCCGGTGCGCGTGGATGTGTGGGGGTGTTGCAGTACAAGCTCCAAAGGCAGGCTGTATCTCGAGCAAAAGGGCCGGTGAGTCCTTCCGAGGTGATATCACCGACCTCTGTGCCCCTTTGATAAGAAAGTGGAAGGCACTTCTGAGGCAATGCGATGAAACTGCAGGGCTTCTTTGATGATGCCTTTCTTAGGTACGTCCTTTGCCAAAACGATTTTAGCACAGCATCATGAGATAAAAGACCCAGCCTGCGTTAAGCTCAGGCATGCCAAGTCACTGGATTGTAAAACCTTTCTGTCCTTAATTATCAGTACTAATGGATTCCTGTTTTTTACAAGCCCTATTGCTTTGATTGGCAACCTTGAGTTTTCAACACTCAAGTGGGCTCTGCTGCTCTAAGCAGCAACTCCGTCCGGATTCACTGCTGACCCTGCTTGGAGCAGAAACCTCGTGAGGCCTCCTCAACACATCTGACTGTGGTTTTATGTCTCTCCCTGGATAAGGTTTCTGGAAAGAAAACACTCCAAGGGAACTACTACCTCACAATGATTTTAGGGATGATCAGATAGAAGTTAAGACTGTGTCGTATGTTGAGCGTGGCAAATCAGGTGTTTGGGAAAATACTTTGGTTAAAGAACACAAAGGAGGATTTTTTTCACTTCCCCAAAAAAAGCCATGAAAATAGAAGGAAAGGCAAATTCTTACTGGGGTGTGAAATGGGATCGAATTTTAAAAAAATACCCTCCAAATTGTTGCCTAGTTCCCTGAAGCTGTAGCCCAAAATACCACAAAGCTAATTGCAAATTCTATGTTACAAGTCTCTCTCTCTCTCTCTTTTTTTTTTTTTTTTACTAGTTAGCTTCCTTTTTTAGCATTCCAAGTACCTACCTCATAGCTGTTTACAACCTGCATTTACTGTAAATGACGGTATATCAGCATTCAACATATTAATTTTCAAGCTGCACTCTGAAGCATCAAGTCTCAGGCCACAATAACCGACATAATGGAATCTCATCTTCATAGTAAGATTTAGAAAAAAAAAAAAAAAAAGCTGCATAGCTCATCAACCCATCCAGCAGGCAACAGCCTTCCTCAAAGATTTTAAACTTGCAGTCACTGCCTTAATTGGTTCCTTGGGACCTCAAGCACTACGTGACTGCTTACTGCAAAGGCATGTCCTTTAAAACGCTGCACTTTTAAAAAGGTGTTGCAGACACCCATAAAGCAGAAAGTCAAGCGTGTTCATCAAGCAACAGCTCTGCCTTTGCTGTCATTTCATTCTAGTTCTCCTTGACCTAAGCATCAGGGAGGAAAGGCCTCACTCTCCCTGTCTTCTCGATACAGGAAACTCCTCTGCAGACCATCTGTCAGCAGCTATGTTGGAAGCTCTTGGCCGAGAGCTCCCAGATGTGGTACATCCAGTACCCAACTTGGCCAAATGCTGCCTTTCGCCTCCCTGCCAACACTTACATGGATGACAGCACTCCTTTTGCTTCTCTAATTAAAATTCAGAGGTTTTCTGTTCATCTGTAAAGTTCATTCACATAAACCACAGATTCTCCTCCTTGCTTTCCCTCACTGAGGACCAATCTAGCTGCAGGAACTGAGCCGATTTCCCCATCTGACTTGTAGATTCTCTTAGACCATGCCACGGACTATATGCATCCCATCTTCTAAAACTCAATCTTCATTCCCTGCCCTTTATGCCTGACCTGACCCCATCCAGCCTCTTTCCTTCCCCACCATGCCCTTCTCTTGTCCTGGTCCTCTTCCATGCCCTTTGTGGTGCATGGATGCAAGACCTCTACCCCAAAATGGGGCTCTCCTCCTCCACGGCTCACTTGCCCCCTTTGGCACACGTATGGAGTATAAGCAATAGCGTAGGCATTGCCTCCTTGCCCGGCCCCTGTAAGATCTCAGGCACCTCTCATCACATCTTTAAACTCTCTGCTCCATCTGTTGGTACCTGTGGCATATGCAGAGCATCAACATCTCTTGAAGGCATTGTAAAACAGCCACTGTTCAGTATTTTGTCCTTTAACAAGTTGAAATTACAGCGTCTTGAGCAACGTTTGACAGGGAGGACCTCTCATATGCAGACTATAAAACTCACTTATCCAGCATGTATATGCATGGGTCATTATCTTCCCCATATTTCACACCAATGCTCTGCACGTGAGTATCCATTTTTCCACAAACATTATATGTAAGTCCTATATTTAAACCCTGAACTTTAAGTTTTATGGCTACCTCAATCACCTTCACAGAGAGAATATCTTCTTACTCAGCATTCAAAAATAGGAAGTTCATACAGATCTGCAAGAAAGCATTTTAAAAACTGCAAACCTGCTTCTGGCCTCTTAACCAGCTACATTTTCTTCCTTCACATAGACACTTACAGAATGAAAATATTAGTTGTACAACTGGATCAGAACTACGAGACACAGGTAAGAAATGCACACTCCAATATTTTACTGCCATTTATATCCACCTACACATACACGCTGCAGCACGGTTAATTTTCAAACTATTGTGTGCCCTATAGTGCAGCTGTCTAAATAAAATGGGGATGCAAGCTATTTTCTTAGCTGCTATGCAAATGTTTCTGTTTTCTTACAGCCTTAGCTAGTATTCAGCTACAGAAGGGCTTGGCAGGCAAACTAATACCTGGCTCATTCTTCCCGCATTGGAGCTTCCCACATTCCAGCTGCCTGCATGATTTTTCCCCACCTTTACCTCCTGTTACTGTCTCATTGATCAGTATTGCCAGAGATTTCTCCTCTCCTTGTTCTACATCTCTGCCCAGGACCCCTCTACAGTATTGCCTGAGCCACAAGGCCGATAGCCACTGGCTGCTTCTGCTGACAACTGCCACAGCTAATTTCAAGCTCTGAGCAGAAACAGTTTTTAGCAAACCGCTAACCATTTTGGTGACAGCTCATTGCTATTCTACTTTTTAAAAAAAGGTCCACCAAGACGCCCAAAATTGATAAAAATAAAAGCGTTGCAGAACCAGCTTGATTTTCCAGAGATAATCCTTTAAAAATAATAAAAAATAAAATTAAGCAAATGGAAGCTTTCAAAGAAAAAAGAGTTACTTTGATTTTTTATGTTACAATAAAAAGACAACTTTTATAAAAGAACATATATTAACATATAAGACAGAGTACATTTTCCTTTCAGGTTGTTTAAGATACAGGGTTTTTTGCAAGGATTTTTGTTTCTCCCCCTAGTTATTTTTTCCCCAAAATTTTGGAAAATTGAAAGGGGAAAAGCGTACAATGCTGACTGACAAAATGGGGGAGGGGGCAGACCTTTTGCAAAGCAATATTTTAAAACAAAAAGACACTTCCCAGTCAACACTAATTTGCATACATCTAAATGACCTGTCATAAACAAATTCCTTCCTTCAGTATTACAGGCATTTATTTTGTTATATTTCCTAAAGAATATTTAGTACGAGAACTGTGGAAAAAGCACGCCCTGCAGTGATTTAGGAAGGAGGGTCAGTTAGGCATCTCATGCAGATCTAGTTCTGGGTTTTGGGATCC